>JACYFF010003369.1:43278144-43365640 GCA_017589665.1 Selenicereus undatus
TTTTTTTTTTCCTTCCACTTGAACCAATCATCTTTTTGGTATAATTTTTCCAACAAATTTAATCATCCTCTTAAATTTTCAAAATTACTGCAAGATAAACAAAAACATATTAAAATTGTAATTTAATAATTTGTTTTAAGTTAATTTTAGATAATAAAAGGTATACATTCACATAATTTCAAGTTCAGGAGATTCCGTCTAAATGTGGTTCTATTTAGAAGTTCAGGGGATTCCGTCTAAATGTTGTTCTATTTGGTTAGGTCGAGCCAGCGTTGGGGTCCTGTATCCCAGCATTATACAGGCTAAGTCGGGTAGTCTTCTTCCTTAAAAGTTTCTTCACTAAAATCCAAGAGCCAAACTCTTCAACATATTTTGGTCAATTTGTTGACATAGTAATAATTGGATCCACAGGTCTGTCATTATGTCGATGTTTTTCTATGTTATCATTGGCATGCATGAAACGAAAATATTTATTTTGGCCTATTTTACCGCATTTGAAACATATCAAATAGAACCTGTCATATTAAATTTGTTAGATATACCCATTGATATAGAACTTAGGAAGGTTTTAATAAATCAACTTCCCCACTCAAACGAATAAGTTTGCTTGATCAACATAAATCATAAAGTGGTCAATCTTGACGAGTTCTCCTAACTTTTATTCTCGATGAGACAAAAATAAATATATTAAACATTGAGGAAAGGGATACGAATTTAGGTTATGAGAAACCTAATTGGCTCTTCATTCGACACAAAATTTGACACCATTTTAGATAGTAAGATAACTATGTCTTATGAGTGAGGGACCTTAAGTGGGGACATAGTCATACTCATCCTAATTCAAGAACTTTGCAATGTAATAATCATAACTAATGTCAATTAAAGAAAAATCACCTTTAAGTTTCTATCTACACAATAAAATGTTTCATAAATGCATGTACCTATATCCTTTTCAAATGGTTTAACGACAAGAGCATTTTGTCATCGCCTCTATAATGACAATTTTTTTCAAAAGTGAGAGATATTACAAGGCATGTATGGCCATCGTTAGCAGCAGGTTCATGTCTTGTATATACCAATCTTCTTCTAGTGATTGTCGCGTCAAGGAAATAAAAAGTTTGGCTTGTTAGATATAAGCAAGCCTCGAAGTGAATCCTTAGTGCGAGGGTTGCCCTCTTCCTTGGTAGAATCGAGAACTGAACCAGTTGCATAGAGATTGGTCTCGGCGTCCATCATCTCTAGAAAAAATTCATTATCTAGCATAAAGAACTATTCGAGACTCATTTTCTAGGATCCCCACTTGGCTTTCCTTTTCGATCTGCTCCAGATCCCTTTCTTTAGTTGAGTGTTCATGGGGCACTCCCATAGTAGAACCATCTCTCTCTCCCCCCTCCCCCTCTCTCTCTCTCTATCACTCACTTGCACACCCTCTCTATATTTCTTAGTGTCTCTTTTTAACTCAATTTGGTGGTTGATGTGATCTATTATTTATTTTCCTTAAATATTTATCATTCTTATGACTAAGATTTGATGAAGATAGTAGTTACGTGCTTATATATAAGTCGATCTTTTTTACTCCCCACATAAATTTCATTCAAGGTGAAACTTTTCATTTATTTTTTTTTTGGGACCTGCAAAGTTTACAAAGTTCGAGTTGTAGAAATGTGAATTCCGATTCATGCCTTTAACTCGAAGCAAACTCAAAGTTATTGGAAGTCGATGCGCCAAATGATGATTATTTTTTGGGTCTTGATGGACTGGCTAAGATTTGGTAAGTTAGTTCGAAAGGGAAGATGTGCATGCTAATCTATTGGATTAGCTTAATCCGTCTTTAAGTGCTACTGAAGGGATAGAGCATAAGGTTTGTGAAAATAGAAAAACTGCTAGTGATATTCATTGAAAAACTAAGTGCACAAGCGATGCATAAAAGGAGCACCATTTAGCCAATAAGGCTCTATTTCGATTTAAGATAGTTGAGAGAAAAGAAAAAGTAAAGGGAAGAAAAGATTGCAAGAAAGAAAAGGGAGCAAATGATTTATTATTTATTTTGTTACATTTGAACAATGAAAAGATTTACAAAAATGAAGAAAAATTATTAATTGTTATATTCACAATACCACTACAGTAGTCAATTTCATAAAATTGCAGGACATTTGTATTTGCCTTTGTCTTCACCCTTATTGCATTAAAGAGTAAAAGGATGACGCGATTAGGTGATACGTACCCTTACGTTGCAAAGACGAGACTAAAGTTAGGATATTTGCTCAATTTTCTACCAAAATTCTTCCATATTTTCTTTTGTTTGTAATTTTCTTTGAACCAAACACGAGGGGAAAAAAACTAATTTCTCAAAAAAAATTCTTTCTATCAATCATATTAGCTAGATCCAGAAGTACCCTAAAGGCGTTAGAGCACCTGCAAACAAGTAGCCTAAAAACCTTGATGAAGTGTAGGTGGTAAATGCCAACAAAGCAAAAGTAAAATATGTAATGTATACAAAATCATGTGAGAAATCCAAAAAAGCAATTATAAAGAATAAGGATAATCAACATACAGGTTCTATCTCTCAAGAGGATTAACTACATGGGAGGCCAATAATGCCACGGATTTGTAGGTTCTTAGGAAGGGGCAATTAGCAATTGAGGGAAAAAAAACTTGAGTAAGATAGATTGGATTTCCACTTGTGGCCAAATTAGCGGTACTATAGCTTAGTTATATGGGGACAGCTTAATGCGATATTAGCTATTTCTACATCTTAGGGTAGAACATAGGCGCATTGATGGTGCTAATTGCTTGTGATCCCTTAGTATGAAAGCTTATCTCTAATTTGACAATTAGTTATGCTATTGCATGAGTTATGCACGAGATGCTCTCTTGGTTGGTGGCGTCATAAGTTAAAGGTATATTATTCTAGTTGTCGTCTAGTTTAAGATGATTTGATGCATATTTTGTGCAACTCCTTTTTATTACAACACATAGTAAGATGGTCATATTATAATCATTTGTCTTATTTATTATTGTCTTATTTCACTAATCCACTAAAGGTTACTAATGATTTTTAAAAAACAACTTATGTATTATGCTAAAAGAAATCATGTTACCTTTGCCACTATGTTGTTCTTTTGGTAATGGATTTTGTTCAATAAAGGAGTAATGATGCATAACAAACTCCTTGCCAACTTTTTGTTCCACCCTTACCCTCAACTACGTCGAATCCAAGCCTTCTGCATCATGAATGCCTCCGATTTATCACTAATCTTGAGTTTACTATGAGCTTTCACGTACCAAATGAGTCCTAACTTTGGCAATCCATAGTTAGGAATCCTCATGAGTCTACTTGTAACGGCCCGAACCTAATCCTCTTTCTAATCCTCTTTCTAATTATATTGAAGTATATATATACCAATATATGGGGAAAAAAAAAGATTTTAAGGGGCCGAAGCCCCTTCTGTTTTCGGAAAAAAAAAAACAAAAAAGCGAAAAAGGAAAAAGAAAGGAAGGAGGAGGAGGATCGGGGGAAAGCAGAGGCAAGGGGGGGTGTTGGTCGACCTCTGCCCTGTCGCCCCCCAACCAGCGCAGGGAGAGAGAGAACGGTGGGGCTGGGGAGGCCACCGGCCAACGACTCCTGGCCGTCCCACGCCCCAACCGGCCCCCGTTCGCGCAAGCCACAGAGAGAGAGAGAGAGTGGGTCAGGGTCAGCAACAGCAAAGGCGGTGGTCAGCAAGGCCGATGGGCTCGATTCCGGTGGTCAGGCTAGGGCTCAGGTCGGTGGCAAAGTGCCGGTGGGCTCGATTTCGGTGGTCAGCAAGGCTGGTGGGCTCGATTCCGGTGGTCAGCAAGGCCCTGTGCGAACCAAGGGCTCGAGAGCTAGGGTTTCGGGCTTCGGGGGTTTGAATTCTACCACAAAATCGAACCCTAACACGGGTCCTTTAGCTTGGATTCGAGGTGGATTTCCTCATCCTCCTATTTATGGTTAAATTGTTAATTTCGATAAAGCTTATTGATTATTGATTATAGTTCGTTTAGGTTGAATTCAATAGTTATTAATTATAATTCGTTCAGGTTGAACTTGAATCAATTTTCAGTGATATGAGGAAGTTGTAGCTTAAATTGAACGATACCCTATGTATATATGTTATTCGTACTGAACTAAACGATAAACAGTGTCGTCGATATACGCAAATGACATATTTCATGTAATTATATAATGTTAATATAATTTCATACATGTATATATATATTAGTTGAACTAAACTAAAGTTTATCGACGACTGAAAGGCTATATGTCATTTGGCAATTATATGAGATTTATTGAATATGTCAAGTTATCGATTTGGCAATTATATGAGATTTATTGAATATGTCAAGTTATCGATTTGGCAATTATATGAGATTTATTGAATATGTCAACTCTATCGATTATATACAATTATCGATTGTACGAAATTTATGCATAAGTTTATCGAATATATACTTGAATAACATTATCGATAATACTAATTATATGAGGGTTTTGGTTTATAATGTTCATTAAATTTAAAATGTTCATTGCCGGCTTATAACGTTCAGTTCATTGAATATCAAAAACACTCATTGATTATACAGGCTCACTGTTCCTATAAAAAGTATTAATTATATACGTTCATTAATTATGCATTTTATCGAATTATGTTTATTGTTATTGATTATATAACGTTCATTAATTGCGCATTTTATTGATCATTGACTAAATAACGTTTGGCATTTATTGATCATAGCATATTATAACGTTCATTGATTCTATAACTCTTAAGTATATAACGTTCATCGATAGCGTTCACTGATTATGCATTTTATCGATTATATGTAATGTTCATCCCTTATTAAATATATAACGTTCATTGATTATGCATATATATCGAATTATATATAGTGTTCGTCGACTATATAAGTTTATCGACTATATAACGCTCGCTGATTATGCGTGATTATATTATCAAGTACATAGAATTTAACAAGTAGACGATGTTTCGTGTTTACATAGTGATTATCGACTGCATGGGAATCACGATGACACGTAGTTCTTGGTTACATGAAATCTATAGACATTTTACGTAGAAAATAGTTCCACCTTAATTGGAGTAGAAGTGAGGCCATCTCGGTACATACATTGCCTATGTTCTTCAAAAACTCTATGTTCTTCACAAACTCACAGTATTCTCAGCAATGAAAAATCAAAACAAGATTCATTTAATGAACCAAGTTCTCAATGTTTTGTCAGATAAACAAGTGACCCCGCCCATTTATCATCAGGGCTTATGCCCTTCAGTTATCAAGGCTTATGCCGACCAGTAAACCCGCGCGCGGCGTCATGTATCAAGGCAATATACGCGGGCGCGGAATCAACTCAGGCTTCTCGATCGGCCTGGGGGGTGTGAGCACCTAAAGTACGATCGTTTCAAGATGTACATCGACCAAGGGGTTCACTTTCAGATAATAAAAATCAACAAATCAATTTTACTTATACATTCTCTCCCTCCTGTTTGCAAAACAAAATATTTTGAAATATGGGCGCCCAACCATTTGACCACGAAGTATGTTTTACTGCATAGGGATGTACGTCTGAGTTTCGGCTTATATTTCAAAACATGTTAGGTAGAAAATAGTCTCATGTTACGTCTATTGCTTAAGTTGTAAACAACCTAAAATGGTTTCATGTCTAGTCGACAGACATTAGTTTATCGATCGACATTACACAGACATGAGTTTATCGATCGACATTTATAAGTCTATTGCCTCTATATGTTTATCGATCGTATACACCGTATCCATTATATAGTTTATCGATTGTATAGTTCATCGTATTGTATACATGAATTATGTGAAGGGCATTGAGTCTATTCCTATCGTATGGTGATTACATGACATTTGTCAATGGTATATTATAGTCAAGGTCCATAAATGCTTTATTACATGATCGCTAAGTGCTCCTAATTGTTTATCAGTCGCCTATTTGTACCTTTAGCTTAAACAACCCAGTACCTACCTAGAAGTTTGCATGTAACTTCAACTTATATGTTTCAAGACTCATTATTTGACAGAGAATTCAGACTCATTATTTGGCAGAAAATTCAGACTCATTATTTGGCAGAGAATTCAAAAATCAATATTTCATTTCTCTGCTAGAAGGCAGAGACAAAGCTCAATTTTTCATTTCTCTGCCGGTAGGCAGGGAATTCAAAGCTCAGAATTTCATTTCTCTGCTAGAAGGCAGAAACAAGGCTCAGTATTTCACTTCTCTGCCAGTAGGCAGAGAATGCAAAGCTCAGTATTTCATTTCTCTGCTAGAAGGCAGAAACAAAGCTCAGTAATTCATTTCTCTGCCAGTAAAGAGAGGATTCAAAGTTCAATGTTACATCATGTTGCCAGTAGGCATATGTGGAAGTTACATGTTTCATAGCTCAGTTAATATGCAGTAGAGTCACGGGAAACATGTTCAATCGAATACACAAGAATGTAAAGCTCAGAGGTCAATATATTCATTTTATTGCTCTTACTACTTGATACTAAAGAAGGTTATTGAATAATTGAATTGAAAACCTAAAAAGGTGATTAAGTGTTTATATCTTGTTCAGAAAATAATGTTATAGATCCAAATTTATGACACAAGTACAAGAGGAGAGGAGATAATGGTATTCATAGATCATGTCCACTACTTGCATTAACATATGATATTGTTTTATTAAGTTTACGAGTTCATACGAGTGGCTTTTGGTGCAAATGCTATTTCTCTTGCCTTGTGATTGGAACACATTATGCGATAGGTGAATTCTTCAAAGAAAAGAAATTACGAACAACGGTTGTAAGTTGTTATTGTATTGAAAATAATCTTTTAGGGGAGGGGGTTATCCACTGTGCGATTATCGCTCATTCCATCTATCATTGTGCCTCCAGGTTGCTGAAGTAAGCCGAAAGGGAGTCATTGCTGCCTAAATGTAAAGTGATGTGCTTGTACGTGAGTTGCAAGGTATATTATAATGTAATGTTTGTAAATTAAGTTCTTGTGTGATTGGGTTGCATATCATTTAGAGTCGCTCTGTATGGACATATGAGCCACCATCTAAGTTGTCAGGGCTGTATTTGTCGCTATTTATTTGGTTCTCATTAAACTGCATTGGTTATAGTGCTCCAGGCGGGTGGCCCGTAGAGTTGTGAACTCCGGCGGGTGGCCGTTGAGTTAGTTTCTATTGGTTTTCAGTGCAGGGGATTTATTGTAAGGCTGTAAGCCTGGGAAAATGGTCAAGTTTTAGGGGAAATTCTGTCCGTTTTGCCCCAGGATTTAAGAACAAAATAGTAAAACTCCTGACTCTAGGGTTGGGGGCCTTCTTTTTGAGCCCCCATAAAGTTCACTAAATCAAGCAGCCGTGTTCCATCATGGAACGACGGTAATGCCTCCAATCAAATTAGAAGTCTTCCGTTGCTAAATTATAATAATAAGTGGTCATGTCAGAATAATCAGATATTAGCTATTGGGGGCGTTACACTACTCTAGGAATATTGAATAATTTCTTGCAATTTGGGTATTTTTATTCCTTGAATTTGTGAAACCCAACAACTACAGTGCAGGTTGTTGGCCTGATAATTTGCAAAATTTGGGAGAGTTTAGTTCCTACCCAGGGGTACCCAATTGATGCAAGTACTAATGTATTTACTTCCTTAAAATGTATCTTTATTCACATATTCTAAAAATTGGCATTAGTTTCATTTGAGAGAGAAATCATCAAGATTATATGGAATATGCACAAATTTTAGTTTTTGTGCAATCTAGACTTTGACTCACATTAGGGATTACAGCTATAGACTTTAGAATTTCTACACATGCAATAAATCTATACCCAAATGGAAAAAGGCCCAAGTGGCAATGCTCCACCATTAGATGAGTATAATCCTCTAGAACTTTCTTAGAAAATGAAAGAGATATCCAAAAAATTTTAGCTCAGGGTTTTTATCATTATATTTACCTATTTAGATTTATTTCTTAAGATAATATGCAGGACTCTCACTAATCCACTTGCTTCACTAATGCATAAGCTAATTTATGTCATTTTGGGTATTTATAGACCCATTCCCCCCATTGCGTTCTTAAATTTAAGTATTGATTGAATTGAATGTCAAAATACCATTTTCTCTCTAGAATCTCTTAATATTATCTTTTCTTAGAGTGATGATCTAGAGTCTTTCTTTTAAAATTTCTCCTTGGGGATTTAACCCTTTAGGGTAAAGATTGGGTCAAAGTTGTAATCATCTTTGGGGGTATCAACATTTAGATCTAGTCTTACATATTGAATGTTTGATATTGAATCCAAGGAGGGGCATACTTTGTTTTGTGTTGTGATTAAGTATCATGATCTTAGGCTTTTAAAATCATCCCCATCAAGTTGATGTTAGAGTTAAAGTACATGCCTTGGTTGATTACTCATTCCAAACCTTCACTATTCACCTTCAAATCAAACATAGAAACCCACAATTTGATTTTGCCTAAAAACCTTTACTTTCTTATTGCCTTAATCATCACTAGTCCATCAGGAACCTTAGCCCCAAATGCATAACAACCCCTAAACAAAACACAAAACTCCATGAAATAGCCTAACTTTGTAAAAATAGCTAAAACTGTTAAAAACACAAATAAAAAATGAAGCATGGTTTTCTCTCACCACGCTTATGCCACGTCCTGCGCCTTGCATGTTTGCATCCAAAGGCTTGGTACAGTCTACTTGTGCCATCAAGCATGCTAGTGCCACATTCTTGCACTAGGCCAAAATTTGCATGACATAATCGTGTCTCTTAACATGGCTAAGCCACCTCTTAATTTCCCCTTGCCTGCTTGTGCCACCCTCAACATGATCGTGCTTCCCCTAATTATGTCCTTTCACCACAACTAATCATGACAAATAGTGGTGAATCATCTCAACCCAAGGAAATCATTGATCTTCAAGTGCAAGTAAAGAGGCTCACAAAGGTGTTAGAGCAAGTGAAAGGATTTTTATGTCCATTGAGAAAAGAACACACCATCGAGAATGTGAAGTGAGTCCCATTAATGTAGCTTATTCCTCTTCCCATAAAAAATACGATGATGGGGATACCAAAGAAAAGAGAAGAATGCATCCAAGAGATGACCATAGAGATCTCTAAGTAAAAGCATCGAAGTTTGATGGCAACCACAACTTAGAGAGCTACTTAGATTGAGGTCAATCTACGGAAAATTTCTTTAATTTGAGGAGCATAATTAGGAGAAATCCTTCAAGATGGTTAATTTCAAGATGAAGGGGTACGTATCCTATGGTTTGAGAACTTGAACAGGAATAAAGCAAGATAAGCTAAGTTAAAATTCAAGACATGGTCTAAGCTTAAGACGCACATGGACAAGATGTTCTTATAATTATTCTCCAAGCAAGAGCTCTACCTTAAGATTATCTATCTTAGCTAAGAGAATCTCATGATGAAAAAGTATATTATGGAGTTTAAATAACTCCAAATGAAGGTTTGATTGAATAAAGAGCTCAAACATGCCATCACAAGATTTATAGGGTGGTATATCCCCAACATTGCTATTAAGGTAGACTTGTAACCTTACTTCTCATTTGATGACGTTTGCAATCTAGTTGTTAAAGTTAAGAAGTAACTCATAGGTAGCAAACGCTTGCCAACCCCCTCTAAAAATTGATCTCACATCACCACAAAAGGGTTTATTCCTAGCACCAAAATCAAAAGTACCCCAAATCCACCTAAGGTCCTAGATAAGTGCAAGGGAATTGCTAGTGAGCCCTCATAGAGGTTAGAAGGAAAAAATGGTTTTAACTATCATGACTATGGTTGTTTCTAAACTGATTGGCCCAATCGAAAGACTTTCACTATTAGAGAGGTGGAAGAAATCTAAGTCCTTGAGGAAGGGACTAAGATTTTAAGGTTTAGGAGCATACTTTTGTCACTCTAGATGTTAATAAATTGTGGGTAATCCTTACAACTCTTCATGTCAAAGAGATTCCCTTGAACTTGGCAAAAAGGAGTAAATCTTCCATACTTGGCGTACAATTAGCGGTAAGGTGCGTGAGCAAATTACTGATGGAGGACATTACACTAATGTGACTTCAATGATACTCATTGACAACCTACACTTGTCAACAAATGAGCATCTAACTCCTTATACACAAAATAACTAAAACAAGGGAGCAAGGTGACCATTTTAAAACAAGCTCTTATTTCAATTTCAGTTGGTCCATAACATGATGAAGTGTTATGTGAAGTTCTCCCTATAGATACATGCTATTTACTATTTAGTGCACCATGGTTATATGAGAATCATGTAATTCGTGATGGATATGTTTTCATATATGCATTCAAGAACAAGGGAGGCAGTCTCACTTTGGCACCATTACCTCCACCCAAGCCTCACAAATATAGATCGAGGGAGGGAAGGAAGAAAAGCCACTTCATGTGTCAAATAAGGTAGAGAGAGCCATTGGTAATGGTAGATTTTTATTTACCTTGCTAGTGGTACAATCAAACACAAGGAAGTGAAACCTATGTATCCTCCAGCTCAGTCACTCTTGAGAGTCACTATTTACTTACTACTGCCTTACCCCTGGGGGCTCCCTCCTTTGAGAGGAATTGAGCACTAAATTTATCTCCTACCAAGTGCTTCATTGCCTAATAATTGGCCTACAGGAGCATTCTTAATGAGTCAAAAGAGCTTTGAACGTAAGTCCAAGAATTGCCCTTTTGGGACTTAAGAAAGATGGGAATTGGCATATTTGTGTTGATTTTAAGGCCATAAACAATTTTGCCATCAAGTATAGAATACAATCCCACAATTGGATTGTATGCTTGATGAATTGTATGGGTTCAACATCTTTATGAAAGTTGTCGTTAGAAGTGGGCACCATCAAATTAGAAGGAAGGAAGGTGATGAATGGAAAACCGCATTTAAGACCAAGTATGTTTTATATGAGTGGTTTCTTATTCCTTTTGATCTACCTAATGCTTCTAGCACTTTTATGAGCTTATGAATGGGGTTCACGCCTTTCTTTGGGAAATTTGTTGTGCTCCATTTTGATGGCATCTTGGTGTATGGTCATTGGTAAGACATCCTATATTGAATGTATTTCCTAAATCTTTAAAGTCATGAGGCAACACAATTGCTTGCTAAACTTGAGATACGTGAGATATTCTCACCTTAAGTTATTTCTTTGGTCTATGTTATTTTGGGGGAGATCATACTTGTGGATGAATATAAAGTTAAAGCTATCAAAAGTTGGTTCGTGATTACTAATGTCATGGAGGTTCAGAGCTTGCATGGTTAGGCATCACTCCATCACTAGTTTATCAAAGATTTTAGCTCTAATAAAGTTTTCTTGAATGAGTGCATGAAAAGGGATAGTTTTTATGGAAAGTGGCTAAACAGAGGGCCTTTGAAGTAATAAAAGACAAGCTATGTTCAGCTCATTTCTTCGCTCTTCCCAATTTTGATCTCTTCTTTTAAGTTAAGTGTAATTCTAGTGGAGTTGGCATTCAGACAACTCTCATTCTAGCCATCTTAGCATGTTTTAATGAGATGTTGTGTGGCCCCAAGCCCGTCTTCTCTACCAACGATGAGGAGTTATGTGTTGTTATGTGGCGTCTCACTTATTAGAATTGTTATCCCAAGCCCAAGCTTTTTGTGATACACTCCGGTCATAAAGCCTTGTCATACATTAATGGACATGCTAAGCTTAACTTAAGGCATCCACGTTGGTAAAATTTCTCTAAATGTTCTCGTTCAATTGTAATCACAAGGAAGGCAAAGAAAATGTGGTGGTTGATGCACTCCTAATGATGTACACGCTTCTCTGCACTATTAAGGGCAATCGTAGTATTTTATACTGTCTAAGAACTCTACAAAGAACATAAGAATTTCTAAGAGGTTATTGAAAACCCAAGGTTCATGACTCATATGTAATACAAGATGGTTTCTCTTCAAGAACAGAACTATGTGTAATTAGAGGCTCTCTAAAAGAGCTACTTGTGAGAGAAGCTCATGCTAGTGGAGTGGGAAGTTATTTTGGCATTAATAAAACTATGCTTACTTAGAATTTTAATCCATGTACATAATGTTATCTCCCAGTGTGTTGCATGTCATAGTGTTGGGAATATCGCATATGAGTGAAGAGTCCAACATCAGGACTTTGAAGAGAAGGACCATGGTATATAATTCAAGTGGGCTACTCCTCCCATTACCAATTCGTTTTAAGATGCAACCTCACTTAGGCTTGTTGCCATGGGCCTTGGTTGAAGTAGGCACCTTCTTAGATCTCCGCAACATGTGGTATCAGAGCCAATAGTACATTCGGTTGAGCAAAAAAGGTGTGTGGCATGGTGGACCCTATGGATGAGCCTAATGAAGTTACACAAGGGTGTTGATCGATCGATAACAAGTATGCTGCAGTGTGGCTCGATGGCATCGATGAGCTCTCAGGTGATATCATGAGAAAGAACCATGGGCAAGAGTGGGAAAACATATGGAATGCACTTTCGGTACACTTAGAACAGAGTGGATAGTATGGAGGCTCAGTGTAGAGTAGTATGCAGACTCTATGGAGTAGATTGTGGGTTTGCTCTTAATGGTGGCTTGACACCTTGTCTAACAGTTCCGCTCAAGGAGGAGCTTGTGCGTTGATGTGGTTCAGAAGATACTCATATGTGAGGGAGAGATTGTTGAGAATATCACACATCAGTGAAGAGTCCTACATCTAGAGTTTAAAGAGAAGGACCACGGTATTTAAGTTAAGTGGACTACTCCTATTACCAATTGGTTTTAGGATGGAACCTCAATTGGGCTTGTTGCTATGGGCTTTGGTTGAAGTGGGGCCCCTTTTAAATTCTCCCTAACCCATAGAACTAAGATCATTTTCCATCAAGGGTTATACACTTCACTTCTAATTCAAAATGGCTCTGAGGAAGATATAAGTACGAACTTCATTTTTTGGTATGCTAAGAATCCAAAGGTAGGATGATTCTATTATGGTTTTAGTTGACTGGTTCTCTAAGATGGCTCACTTTTTCCATGCCACAAGAGTGATGATTCCTCTTACATTGCTTACCTTTACTTCAACAAAATTATCAACTATCATGGGATGGTAAGAAGTATTGTCTTCGATCGGGACACCAAATTTCTATCTCACTTTTGGAAGTGCTTATGCAAACTATTGGCAACAAAGCTTTTACATACCACTGCTTGATATCCTTAAATCAATGGTCAAATGGAGGTCACCAACAGAACTGTATTACCTTGCTTAGAGGTTTGGTTAGCAAGAACCTCAGGGAAGGGGAAATAAAGCTATCACATGCTAAGTTCACTTACAATTAGGCTCCTGCTTATGCTACATCTCATTCTCATTTTAAACTTTGTATGGGATCAATCCTCTTACTCCTATAGACCTTCTACCTTGACTCATTGAGTATAGGGTCAACTTGAGGCCAAAGAGAGAGCTAATAAAATGATGAAGCTTCATAAGCAAATTAGTGTCCAAATAGAGAAGGCAATGTCTCTTACAAGATAGAGCGATCAAGCATTGGAAGCCTTTGATTTTCAATCCAGGTGACTTGGAATGGTTGTATTAAAGGAAAAAGAGGTTCCAATAAAAAGGTAAAATAAACTCATAGCTCGTGTCCATTCAAAGGGCTTCAAAAAGTTATAGACAATGCTCACAAATTTGAACCATCATGAGACATGAATGTGGGTCATATATTCAATGTAGATGCTCGTGCTCCTTATATGGGAGATGACTTTGAGGAATTGAGGATAAATCTTACTCAAGAAGGGGAGATTGATGCACACATGCTGAACCCCTTTCCACTCTTGGTTCTATGCTCATCCTTATTCAAGTTTAATCCGAGCCTCCTATATCATTAATGCCTCCAATTTAGCATTAGTGTCGATTTTCCTATGGGTTTTCACCCACCATGTGAGGTCTAATTTGAGCTATCCATGGTTCATTAGGAAGCCTGATGAATGTACTCTATGAATCTAGAATAATTTTTAGTGGTCCTTCATATTTTCATTTCCTAAAAGGTTGAAAATCCAACTACTATAGTGCATGTTTCTGCCCCAATAATTTGTTGAATTTGGAAAAATTTTGGTTCATACCTAAGGGTGTCCAATTGATAAAAGTCCTAGTTTATTTACTTCCTTAAGATATTTAGCGCAACCCATGTACTAAAAATTGACATTGAATCCCATTTGAGGGAGAAATGGTCAAGATTATGTGGAATGTGCGCAAATTTAATTTTGGAGGAATCTTAATTTTGATCGAAATTAAGGAATTTTTAGCTGTAAACCTTGGAATTTCTACCTATGAAATGAATCTACACTTATCACAATGAAACCCCAAGTGGGAACACTCATATTGGATAAGTACAAACCTTTAGAAACTTCTTGGAATATTGGTGAGATATCCTAACAATTCCAGGGCATGAATTTTGTCATTATCTTGAGAATTTGGATTGATTTCTTAAGATAATATGTAGAACTCCCATTGGTCTAGTTGTGTCACTAATGTATCAGCTCATTTCTCTCGTTTAGGTATTTATAGACGCATTTCCCCAATGTATTCACAAATTTTACTATTAAATGAATTGAAAGGTAAAAGATCATTTTCTTTCTATAATCTCCTGATCTTTATCTATCTGTACTTAGAATGGCGATGGGGTCTTTCCTTTAAAATTTCCCTTTGGTGGCTTTAGGAGAGAGATTGAGTAGGAAGTTTTATCATCTTTTAGGTTGTCAATCCTTGGGCTCTAATCCTGCATTCATGAGATTGAATCCATGGAGGAAAATCCTTTATTCTGTGTTATGATTGATCATTCACGATGTTTGGCTTGGTGGAATCATGCTCATCAAATAATTCTCAGGTTGTATGTTTCATAGGTAGTGGACGTTGTCTCTGATCTCATGTACAGAGAGTTTCATCAATATGGCACTAAGAGCACGTGCCTAAATCTTACTGTTATTATGTTTTAAAATATGTCAAAATGTCTTACTTGTAGATCTATTGCAAAATCTTTAGCCATTTTGCCTACTAGTAACTTCATTCAAAAAAAAATTCTTAGGTTATGTTATTTTATTGCTAAATATGGGTTGCAAAAAGGGAAGGATTGGTGCAGATTGATAAGAATTGGAAATGATTGGAAAGCATTAGGATTTCATTTTGGAAGAATGTGATAATTGGCTAAGAATTGGGAAAGACCAGTATGAATAAGGAATAGTTGGAATTTTCTTTTAAGGAATGAAAATGAATAGGAGAAAATGGTGGTGATTATTATAGATTGAAAAAAAATTAGTAAAAATTGAAAAGATTTGTGAAATTTTGAAGGTGACTAATAAAATTTGATAAAAATTGAAAAGAATTAAGAAAGGTGACGAAAGGCTAATAAATGCTTGTTCACCCACTAACAGCCCAGGCCCTTAGATATGCATCCAAATTCCATAGCCTTCACGACTCGCCTGAGGAGAGAGAGAAAGGCACAACGGGAGAGGCGGCTCGAGGGGTGGCAGCAACCGGCTCACTCACGCGGCTCGGCGAGCCACTACCGGGCGCGAGGCGCCTCGTGATAATTTTTTTGTCTTCTTCCCCCGCCCCCCAAAACAACGTCGTTTTGGGGGTTGATTGGCTTTTTTTTTGACCCAGACTGTTGCTAGGAAAAGACAAAAGCAAAAGCTGGGCCCTGGACTACAATTGTGGTCGTTGGGGAGGGAGACGTTGGCCCAATGTCTCTCTGCCCAATTGATTTTTTTTTTTAAAATTTAGTGTGTATCTATATGTGCTATAACTAGATAAAATTAGCTTGAATTTGTCTAACACAAATTCACTCAAACTTTCTTCCTATTGAGAAAATTTTTCATTTTTGCTTGCATCTTTATTCAGTTATTTTATCAAGGAAGAAGTGAAAAAAAATTAAGAATTTGTATTTTTAGCTTCCTTAAATGCTTAATGTTGTATATTGAGGTTGATATTTTATTTGACTAACTTTGTTATTTTTGTATTTGTTGAGAAATTGTTGGTGTTATATTTTTGTCAAGGAAGAAGTGAAGACAATGGTGAGTTGCTATTTGTTTTTTTTTTAAGTTGTTGGAAAAGATTGTTATGTGCTTGATGTATGTCTCAAGGGAAGGAAGAACCCAAGCCAACACACATCAAGAACACGACTCAAAACAAGAGATATCACACGTTCAAGGGAGGCATGGTCGTGCTTAGTGGCATGGGGTGGTCGTGCCACTTTGCTGGTGGTAAAAGCCGAGTTGTGTCAATTTGCACAGTTGAGTTTGGCTTTGTGTTTTGAATGGAAGCTAGACCAAAAGGGGTAGTCTTAGCTTTAGTTAAGCATGGGAATGGATGTAAGAAAGCTTGTGAGTGAATCAAAATGGAAGAGATTCAAAGTTAAGAATCACAAACTCAAAATTAAAGCTAGTAAACTCACTTTGCTTCTCTTTGAAACCGTATGAAGAACAAAGGATTAGATAGTTCTAAACTCAATACTTGGATACAGAATCACCACCAAACATAAGTTTGGGGTCCCTAATCTTTGGTTAAGATACAGAAACACCACTTAACAAAGGTTAGGACTTACTTGCTCACCACCTTAATCGACCAAATTAAGGATAAGCACGTGAAGTATTTGAAGAGAGAAAGCTAAAAGCTCTCAAACTAATTTTTCATTCAAAGAGGGTTATGAAGCTTGGTATGGTTGTGTGATGCTATATGATACAAGCTAGCAAGTAGCCACACACACACCTCTGGCTTTCCTTACTAGATAGGAAAGGTGTTAATTAAGCTAATACAACCGGTTAGAGCTAATTGAAAACAAAGCTTGCTTAAACTAATCTAAATACATCCAAAGCATAAAGTAAAACAATACTAATGCTTATTATACATTAATATTCCCACAATTAAAGCTTAAACATCCACAATGCTTGCTGAATTCCTAGTGGACAGCCGAAAAGTGATGCTTGCTTTTTTGTCTAGCCAATAGCATGCAAGAGATACAAAATTTGTAGCTTGCTCTTCATTGGTCGTCCTTAGCAAGGTTGCAGCCCATCATTGGATGTCTAGGGATGTGTGTCAAGCCTAGAAGAGTGTGGCAATTAGCTTGCAAGTGTAGAAACCCACGGCTGAAGCAATAAAAACCGGGTTCAAGCACGGTTTTAGCCGGTTTTTAGGACTAGGTTTAGGCTTATCAAAAGTGAGTATGATTTGGTTTTCAGGCCATGGGGGTAACTTTGGGATGTGTATAACCCCCCCCCCCACACACACACACACACAGACAAAGAAATCAAGGTTATAGCATGTTTAAGTAGGGTAATTTAGCTTAAACATTAAACTGTGCTGAATGGAGCCTAATCTGAACGGTTTGACAAAAGGCCTTGATCTCCCATCCTCTTGTGGGTATGATTGAAAACTAATGCTTGGAATTGAAATTTGACATCATGAGGATTCGAAAAATGCAAAAATTCAAGACTTAATCCACAATGTAGCTTAACTTATGAGGTGAACAAAACAGGGTAAAATCTGGTTCTTTAACCCGTGTGCACATCCTTGACTCTCTTCAACAATGTGAGTCAATGCTTGAACTTTGGAGCTTGTATTGGACCTTGTAATACTTGTTGGACCTTCTTCCTTGTCTATGGTGGTGGGGACTCCATCATCCTCCCTTTGTTGAGAAGATTTGATCCTCAAATCAGCAAGGTAATCATCATCTTGGTAAGCTTTCAAATAAGCTATATTGAATGTGGCTAAAACTCCATAGTCACCTGGCAAATCAACCTTATAAGCATTGTCATTAATACGTTTAAATAGCTTAAAGGGACCATCAGCTCGTGGCATTAGCTTGTTCTTTCTTTTGGATGAAAATCTTTCCTTCCTAAGGTGAATTCATACGAGGTCTCCAGGTTGAAAAACCACTTTCTTCTTATGCTTGTTGGCTTGAGCTTGATATGCTTCATTAGTCTTCTCATTTTTACTCCTTACCAACTCATGAACCTCCTTGATTTGATCTACCCTTGCTGTTGCATCCGCATTTGGCTTTTGATCAAAGGGTCGTGGTGTAAGATCAAGTGGACCAAGGGAATCAATTCCATAGACCACCTTGAATGGAGAAAGACCAGTAGCCCTGCTTGGTGTCCTGTTATAAGCAAACTTTGCATGGGGTAAAAGCAAATCCCAAGCCTTGGCATGAGGTTTAATCAAAGCTCTTAGGAGTGTTCCTAAGGTTCAATTAGTAACCTCTGTTTATGGATGACAAGTAGTACTATACTTCATCTTAGTACCTAACTTCTTCCACAACGTAATCCAAAAATGACTCAAAAACTTGGTATCCCTAACAGAAACAATAGACCTAGGAATACCATGTAATCTTGTCACTTCTTTGAAATACAATTCAGCAATATGTGTAGCATCATTAGTCCTGTTGCATGGAATGAAATGAGACATCTTAGAAAACTGATCAACCACAACAAAGATAGAATCCTTGTTCCTTTGGGTTTTAGGAAGTCCAAGGATGAAGTCCATACTTACATCAACCCATGGTGAAGTGGGAATAGGTAATGGAGTGTATAAGCCTTGAGGTAGTGAATGGCTTTGGCAATTTGACATGTTCCATACCTCTTGAGTATGTCTTGTACATCTCTTTCCAAAGCTAGCCAATAATAATGCTCGCTTAGCATGGTGATAGTCTTGTTCTCTCCATAATGTCCAGCTAAAGATCCTCCATGAACTTCTCTGATTAAAAGTTCTCTTGTGCTACACTTTGGTACACATTGTCGAGTAACCTTGTAAAGAAATTCGTGCTGGATAAGAAAATCTCCTTTAGGGTGTTTAGAACATTCAGCATATAATGCCCCAAAGTCTTCATCATGGTCATATAAAACCTTTAGATGCTCAAAACCAAGTACACAAGCATCTAATTGGAATAATAAGAGATACCTCCGAGATAGAGCATCTGCACCTTGATTGAGTTTACCTGACTTGTGCTTGATAATGAAGTGATATGATTGCATAAACTCAACCCACTTGGCATGCCTTGTGTTTAAGTTATGTTGCCCTTGTATATACTTCAATGCTTCATGGTCAGAATGTAAGATAAACTCACTAGCAATAAGATAATGACTCCAATGCTCTAAACATCTCACAATAGCATAAAACTCTTTATCATAAGTGGAATACTTTCTTCTGGAATCACATAATTTCTCACTAAAGAAGGCTAAAGGTTTACCTTCTTGAGTAAGAACTCCACCAATACCTACACCAGAGACATCACATTCAACTTTAAAGATCTTACTAAAGCATGGCAAGGATAGGACCGGTGCTTGAGTAAGCTTTGCTTTGATATCTTCAAAGGCAGATTGTGCTTTTAATGTCCATAGAAATGATGTACCTTTGATAACTTCAATCATAGGAGCCATAATAGTGCTAAAGCCACGAATAAATCTCCTGTAGAAAGAAGCTAAACCATAGAGAGCTCGAACATCATGTATACTCTTAGGTATAGGCCAAGACCGAATGGCTTCTATCTTACTTTCATCTACCTTTATACCATCTTCAGTCACAATATAACCAAGAAATGTAACTTCAGAAGTAAAGAAAGCACACTTCTTAAGGTTACCAAATAGCTTCTCGCGTTCTAAGAGAAGCATAACTTGAGTTAGATGATCTTGATGTTCATGCTCATTCTTAGAATACACCAAAATATCATAAAAGTAGACTACCACAAACTTTGCAATATAAGGTCTAAACACTTGGTTCATTAACCTCATGAAAGTACTAGGTGCATTGGAAAGACCAAAAGGCATTACCAACCATTCATAGAGTCCTCCTTTTGTCTTGAAAGTTGTCTTCCATTCATCACCTTCTCTAATTCTAATTTGGTAGTAACCACTCCGAAGATCGATCTTACAAAACACTTTAGAGCCATACAACTCATCTAGCATATCTTCAAGTCTTGGTATGGGGTACCTGTACTTGATAGTAATCTTGTTAATGGCCCTGCTATCAACACACATTCTCATTCCACCATCTTTCTTTGGCACCAAAAGAGCTAGAACGGCACATGGACTCAAAGAATCTCGAATCAATCCTTTCTCCTGCAATTCTGCAACTTGTCTTTGAATTTCATAAGTGTCCTTTGGATTCATCCTATATGTTGGCTTGTTTGGTAGGATGGAACCAGGAATAAGATCAATGTGGTGTTGAATATCTCTCTTTAGAGGCAAACCTGTGGGAATCTCCTCAGGAAACAAATGACAGAATTTTTCAATGAGTGTTCTTGCAATGGGGTGAGTGGGCATCAAATTTTCTGGTTTTTCTTGGATGCTTAGTATCCACTCTTTAAAGGCTTTAAACTCATGTTGAGAAGCCTTAAAAATAGACTTACTCACGGTCAATAAGCATTCATTTCATGGGGGCTTATTTTGTGCGTGTGTTTTATGGAGTTTGGATGGGGATAAAGGGGCTAGGGTGATCTTCTTGCCATCTTCAATAAATGAATAAGTGTTTAGGTAACCATTATGCATAACTCTACGGTCATACTACCATGGTCTCCCTAAAAGCATATGACATGCATCCATAGGAATAACATCACACCATAACTCATCTTGATAGTTCTTTCTAATGGAAAAAGAGATTAAACGACGAGAGTTCACCTGAATTCCTTTGCTTTGATTTAGCCACTAGATGTTGTAAGGATGTGCATGACTCATTGTTTGTAGCCCTAGTTTCTCAATCATGCTTAGAGAAACTACATTAGCATAACTTCCTCCATCAATGATCAAAGAGCATATCTCCCCTTGGGTAGTACATCGAGTACGAAATATGTTCTCTCTTTGTTCATCTTTAGCTCCCTTTTGGTTGCTTAGAACTCTTCTCAAAACTAAGAGCTCACCTTCATCAGCTTCTTCAACAACTTCATCTTGAGTTTCTTCAAGTTCTAGCTCACTTTTAACCTCATTTTCTTCCTCCTTAAAGTCCTCTCTTACAGTTGCCCATTCGGCCAAAGTAATAACCTTTCTGTTTGGACACTCCGAAGCAATGTGACCAAGCCCTTGACATTTGAAACACCTTCTAGTGCTCATTGGATTGGAGTTAGGTTGAATTGGGGGTGCTGGAGCCTTTGGTGGAGCTGGGGTTCTTTGTGGATTAAAGGGAAAGGGATTTTGTGGTCTAGGCATAGGATTAGAACTCCCCTTGTTAAAAGGTTGGTTCCAAATGAAAGGCCTTCTGTTTTGGGGTTTTTGGGGCTGTTTGGCCTTCTTTTGTTGCTCCACTTTGTGAGCTAAGACACAAACATCATCAAATGAAGCATAGGCTTGTAATTCCACCACATTAGAGTACCTAGGATCAAGACCTCCCAAGTATCTAACTATGGTTTGCTCTTTAGGCTCTTGAATGTCACATTTAATCATCAATTTCTCAAACTCACGTGTGCATTCCTCAACATTCATGCTACCTTGGGTGAGATTATGAAATTGAGAATAACAATCTTGGACATAAGTTGGTGGGAGAAACCGTGCCTTAAGCTTAGTTTTCATCTTTTTCCCAAGTTTGGATTCTTGCTTTTCTTTCTCTAAGCCTCTTAGCATTCAAGTTTGTCCACCATAAAGATGCATACTTTCTGAGTCTTGAGGCTACTAACTTGACCTTCTTATCATCAAGTATATCTTTATACTCAAAGACTCTTTCAACAGTATGTAACCAATCTATGAATTGCTCAGGATCAAGCTTACCTTCAAATTCAGGAACTTCAACTCTGAAATCATTGGTGTTAGCTTGAAACCGTTGCTCTCCTCTAGCCAATCTAGGCACTTCTTCTTCATTTTAGGAATCAACATCATGGATATAGATTTGTTCATGTGCTCTAGGTTCAGATTGAAGAGTTTCTTCATTCAACTTTTCCTTTTGCTTCAAGAATAAACCCAATTGCCTTCTCAAGTACTCATTTTTGTGCTTGAGCTTCTTGGTTTCTTTGTTTGTCCTCTCGGATTTTACTAGCCAAGAACTCATTCTGCTTCATCAAAGCTTCAAACCTTTTTTCCAAAGACATGCTTGTTGAAGTCATGCTTGAATTTGTGTAGAAGGGGAATGAATGAATGAACTGTGGAAGTGGAAGGGCATACTAGGCCAAGATGAAACCTTTGCTCTGATACCAAATATGATGTATGTCTCAAGGGAAGGAAGAACCCAAGTCAACACACATCAAGAACACGACTCAAAACAAGAGATATCACGTGTTCAAGGTAGGCACGGTCGTGCTTAGTGGCATGGGGTGGCCGTGCCACTTTGCTGGTGGTTAAAGCCGAGTTGTGTCAATTTGCACTGTTGAGTTTGGCTTTGTGTTTTGAATGGAAGCCAGACCAAAGGGGTAGTCTTAGCTTTGGTTAAGCATGAGAATGGGTGTAAGAAAGCTTGTGAGTGAATGAAAATGGAAGACATTCAAATTTAAGAATCACTAACTCAAAATTAAAGCTAGTAAAGCTTCTCTTTGAAACCGTATGAAGAACAAAGGATTGGATAGTTCTAAACTCAATGCTTGGATACAGAATCACCACCAACATAAGTTTAGGGTCCCTAATCTTTGGTTAAGATGAAGAAACACCCCTTAACAAAGGTTAGGACTTACTTGATCACCACCTTAATCGACCAAATTAAGGATAAGCAAGTAAAGTATTTGAAGAGAGAGTTAAATGCTCTCAAGCTGATTTTTCATTCAAAGAGGGTTACAAAGCTTCGTATGGCCATGTGATGCTATATGATACAAGCTAGCAAGCAGCCACATGCAAACCTCTAGCTTTCCTTAAGCTAATACAACCGGTTAGAGCTAATTGAATACAAAGCTTGCTTAAACTAATCTATATACATCCAAAGTATAAAGTAAAACAACACTAATGCTTATTATACATTAATATACTCATAATTAAAGCTTAAACATTCACAATGCTTGCTGAATTCCCATTGGATAGCCGAAAAGTGATGCTTGCTTTTTGTCTATCCAATAGCATGCAAGAGACACAAAATTTATAGCTTGCTCTTCATTGGTTATCCTTAGCAAGGTTGCAGCCCATCATTGGATGTCTACGGATGTGTGCCAATCCTAAAAGAGTGTGCCAATCAGCTTGCAAGTGCAGAAACCCATGGCTGAAGCAATAAAAATCGGTTTCACTAGAACCGGGTTCAAGCACGGTTTTAGCTGGTTTTTAGGACTAGGTTTAAGCTTATCACAAGTGAGTATGATTTGGTTTTCAGGCCATAGGGGATAACTTTGGGATGTGTATAAACCCCCCCCCCCCAAAAAAAGAAATCAAGGTTATACCATGTTTAAGTAAGGTAATTTGGCTTAAACATTAAACCGTGCAGAATGGAGCCAATCTGAGCGGTTTGACAAAGGCCTTGATCTCCCATCCTCTTGTGCGTATGATTGAAAAATAATGCTTGGGCCTGAAAGTAGACATCATGAGGATTCCAAAAATGCAAAAATTTAAGGCTTAAGCCACAATGGACCTTAAGTTATGAGGTGAACAAAACCGAGTAAAATTTGGTTCTTTAACCCGTGTGCACATCCTTTACTCTCTTCAACAATGTGAGTCAATGCTTGAACTTTGGAGCTTGTATTGCACCTTGTAAGACTTGTTGGACCTTCTTCCTTGTCTATGGTGGTGGGGACTCCATCAGTGCTTGTTGATATATTAAATTTTATAATGACTACATGTTTTTAATATAGTAGATAGGATTTTATTTTTCAAATGTGTTGGTAGAATATGTTTAGTCATGTTCATGAAATTACGCATATTGTAAGATATGTATTAAATTGTGAGGGAAAATTTAATTTTTAATTTGTTGAAAATTAATTTTATTTGGTAGTTTGTATGGTAAATGTTAAAGGATTATATGTTACTAATATAATAGCTATGAGATGATAAATATAGTAGACAGAATGATTTAAAATTATTAAATGTTATTCTTGTAAATGTGAGATAATTAAAATCTAATTATAAGTTGATCATATATGTTATTAACTTAACAATTTGCTTATATATTTTAGGAAACATTTTGACCATGAGGTTCCTTACGTAAATATTTTTAAGCATGTTAATGAAGTTAGGCTTAGTAAGTTGGTGGTTGTTAAAATGAATATATTTGTGGAATATGTGTGAAACAATTAGGAGAATATGCTTGTCAGTATAGTTGATGGAGTAGTTGTTAAAATAGATGTATTCGTTACAATATGTGATGAAATTATAAAAGAGAATATGTGTTTCGGAAAACATTGCGAGAATATGTTTGCAAATATGAGTATGTTAATGAATATGAAAATGAATATTTTTTAGTATATGTTATTAAAATGAACATGTAAATGTATATGATAATTAAAATGGACATGTTACTTGATAAAGTGAATGGTTCCCTTTTTTTTAGTATATGCTATTAAAATGAACATGTTAATGTATTTGATAATTAAAATGAGCATGTTACTTGATAAAGTGAATGGTTTCCCTTTTTTTCATATATGTTATTAAAATGAACATGTTAATGTATATGATAATTAAAATGAATATGTTACTTCATAAAGTGAATGGTTTCCTTTTTTTTCATATATGTTATTAAAATGAACATGTTAATGTATATGATAATTAAAATGAACAAGTTACTCGATAAATTGAATTGTTTTCTTTTTTTTTTAATATACATTATTAAAAATTTGAAATGAACATGTTAATGTATATGATAATTAAAATGAACATATTACTTGACAAAATAAATTGTTTCACTTTTTTTTTTAGTATGTGTTATGAACATGAATATGTTAATGAATATGTTAATGACTATGATAATTAAAATGAATATGTTACTTCATAAAATGAGGAATTTCCTTTTTTAGTATATGTAATAAGAATGCATATGTTGATGGAAATGTTGCTTATTAAAATGTTATCATAAACGTGATGACATGGTTAAATGGAAAATGATGTTCGTAACGAAAGAGAACACTATTTTGTTCGTGAAGTTAATTTGAATTCGATTATATGTGACTGTGCTAATGCGATTATATGTGATTACGTTAACTCGGCTATATGTGACTATGTTAATATGATTTGTGTACTTGGCAATGTCATTACCTTCAATTCATAAAGAGTGAGGCACTTATTAATATGATTAATTATAAATTTGTAGGTGGTAATTTCATCCGAAATATGGACCCTAACACTCCCCCTGTCCTTTATGAGCTTGCTTAAGGGTGACGATTCACCCCAAGTGGGGGGGTAATAGTGATAGCCCAATCCCCGCACACAATCCTCTGGTCTCTTACCCCCATATGTACCTCAAAAGCACCACCATCATCCGCATCATTCATATTACCCACCCCACCTTAGCTCGAGGACTCCAAGAGGTTCAAGTCAGAATCCTCAACCATGTCAACTACCATATTACACATCGACACATAAAGAACCTTTCAATGTGCACGGGAGTTGTAATAATGCAACCCTAACCCATAGTTATTTATTAAATCATATTTATTTATTTATTTAATCATGATTATTCATTTAATTAATTATGTTTATTGATTTCATCATTCATAGTTATTGGTTTAACCAAATCATGTTTATTAATTCAATTACACTCAATTTATATATTTACCGAATTACCTTATTTCATCTAAATTTTCTGCTTTCATATATCGTATTTAAACATCCCGGTTGGAGGATAATTCATTTGGGTTCCACTTTGTAATTCAAGCTTCATTGACTGGAAATTCAATTTTCGTTGATTGATTAAATTTCGAGTGAATCGATAGTACGCCTCGATAATTATGATTGAGTGTCAAACTATTTTCCTTAAAGTCACAAAATTTTAAGTTTTAGCTACACAAAAACTTATGTTCGAATTCATTTATTTTGGCCGAATTCATCGGCCCAAATTATGGCCTAATTCCATTCGGCTCAAATTTTGATCCGAAAATTTTGGTGCTATTAAATTAAGTTAAATGCTATCATTTATGCCTAGATTGAGCGTTAAATTATTTTTCTCAACATCACAAAATTTTACGTTTTATCTATGCAAAACCCTGGGCCCGAATTCATTTATTTTGGCCCAAATCATTAGGCCTAAATTATGGCCCAATTCCATTAAGCTTAAATTTTGGCCTGAAAATTTCGGTGCAATTAAATTAAGTTAAATGCTATCATTTGTGCCTAATTTTAATTAGCAAAAGGATATTTTTGGAGGCTTAAAAATTAGCCAAGTAATTTTCCATTCATTCTTAACGAAGTAAAACACTCACACACACATTCTTCTTCTCTCTTTTATCTCTCTAACTCACGCTCTCCGCAGAAAATAGGCTGCTGCCTCTTGTACCACCATTTTTGGTGGTTTCCGACCACTCTTCCAGACACCTTTTGACTGCCCCGACTTCCCCTTGCTGCCAACCATCATGTCCAACCACCAAAATCACTCAAAACAGCCCCCTCCTCCCTCTAATACGAGCCTAAAGTAAGGTATACCCAAAACTCTAACTTGTTCTATTTTGAGTTTTTCAGGTTGTTTTAGAGTTTATAAGATCAAATTGATAATTATTATGCAATTTTTATTGAGTTTGGAGATGTTTGGAGTTATGGGTATTTGATCAAGAACATGATCAAGTGACTTGAAATTAAGCAAGTATGAGTTTGAGCTTGTTTTACTTGCTAGTTGTGATCTTTGATACAAAAAGTGGATTTAATGTTGTGAATGTTATATTTTTGGTTTTATGATTATTTTAGTTATGATTCATGCTCTTGATATCAAAATAGATGTTATCATGCAAATTCTATTGACTTTGGGGATGTTGATCATGGTGGAATTGAGCTTAAAGCATGTTAGGGTTAGGGTTTGTCATGATCAAGTTAGCTTCAGTTAAGTGATGGATTTGTACCGTTTTGTATATGCTTTTGTAATGTTTAGTCTTATTGATGATTATGATTATGTTTTTGGTGATTTCGAATGATTTCAAGTGAGGATTTACGTGAAAAAAGAGAAGTAATCGAAATTAGTGAGGGCTAGAAATGGCAAAAAACAGGGGTCATTTTGAGATTAAACTGTTAATGATTGGCACACTGAAAAATTATAATTTTTTTGGGTAGATAGGTTAGTGTGTTAACTTTCAAATGCCTTTTGAATTGCCTTAATCCGAGTTCTGTTGACAAAGTTATGGTCGTTTTACGAGAACTACTCAAGTTAGACCAAAACTAGCATACTTATGTTCTAACCCCATTTTGGAAACCCTACGGTGGGAATCATGCTTAGTGTTCTAAATGAAAGTTTTTCGGAACTTCTTAAGCATTCGATATTGGGGTATTGGATCTGAGTTGGAGATCAAAAGTCTAAGTTACGAGTCATCCTTCTAAGCCCCTATTATGCTTTTACTTTTCCTTTACGAAAATATTAGCTATGAAATAAATATTCATGGATTTTATTGGGGTTTTCAGCTCAATTTATGAGGGAAATGAGCATTTTGGGAGCTTAAATATAATTTTAAATCACTTACGGATATTACAAAGAAAGTACCAAGTTTCGGGACTTTAATAGCTTTCACTGGGATCAATAATCTATTTGGGGTGAAAAACTGTATTTAATGGACTCGTGAATGAAATATGGGAAGTGCGGAGAATTTTTGACTTAGAAACCATATTTGTCAAACCAAGTTATTACAGTTTATACTATTTGAACCAAGATATGTCTCTCTTGGCCTCAATCCTTTATTACTTACTCAATTCTCAATTCAGAATGTATCAAATGCATTTATCTAGCCAATCTAGTGCACTTGCTGTTATTTTGAACCAAGTGATATCTCAGCAAGCCTTAAACTCATATAATAACCTTTCTCAGAAAAGGCCAAAACCACTCTTCCATTTGTCACCATCAAGCCCTTTTCCTTTTTAATCTCATTTATCTTATTGTGGTTTATTTTACTTTCATTTAACTTTATATTCGATTAATTAATTTCAATTATCCAGTTTTGGGATTATCTTAGCATAACCTATCTTACAAGTTATGTGAGTTACTTACTGAATTTCTATCAAAGTTACAAGTTATGTGAGTATCATTTAATGCCTACACATATCTACAATGACATTTAGGAAACAGAGTCGATGCCTAGTTATTGCTCCCCATTATGCATAAGAGTTATCAAGTCAAAATATACTTATCAAGTCAGATGAAATTTTTTTTAAAAACTCAAGGTACTTCTATTGTCTGTATCTTCAAAAAGCAGAACATGTTATCAAATTATAACGCTTAATGAGTTTATCAATGAATCAGTTATACAGCGATTTGCCATTTAACTTGTGACCTTGTCAATTATCATCTATAAGGCATCAGCCTGTCATTTACCCACGCAGCTTCAGGCCAAATCTTGATCGGATTGGCAGGTGTACACCTATGTATAGATCATATCGTTGCAATGGGTTCACATTGAGATAATAATGAAAAATTCAGTTTTATCTTACTTTTAATTTCATTGTTATTGTGAACTAAATGAATTGTAAAGGCGGGTACCCATCAACAGTGTTTCTACGCACATTTTATAATATAGGAATGCATGTACTAAGTTTTAGCTCACATCTTCGAATTGTTTTCATGTTTTCCATTTTAGGTGATCAAGTTTAACATTTTTCTCCATTTAGCAAGCCTTTTTGGAAGTCATCGGATGCTCACAATGGATTCAGCATAACATGAATGTTGGGATCGATCTCAAGGTCAAGTTCGGTCTATATTCAATATACTTGTGTAGTGTGGAGCGCTAATTAGCACATGGTACGATTAAGTCGATTATATTAAAGTTGACCTATTATGGACTTTAGACTTGGAGTGTTTCAATTAAATAGATATAGTGATTGTGAACATGAGTTGCAAGATTAAATAATTTCAGTGAGCCTTGTCCTTATTAGGACAGCGGTAGCGCCTTCTATCATTAAGGGTCTGTTCTATTTCGCGTTTTAGATAGATTGATAGATGTAAGAAGATGGAAAGAGCTGTAAGAAGCTGTAAGGAGCTGCAAGAAGATGTAAGGAGCTGTAAAAAAATGTCAAAAGATGTAAGGAGTTGTAAGAAGATGTAAGAAGTTGTAAGGAGCGGTAAGGATAGATGTAAAGAGTTGTTGAATTGTTGAAGAGTTGTATAGTATAATTTGTTTTGCAATGAACGTTTTAGATGAAAAATAATAATATTAAAATAATATACTTATTGAAAATAAACAATTAATTAAGTTCATTACACAACAATAAAATATATTAATCCCCATAAATTTGGTGAATAAAATTTCGTCCACTTGAGGTGATTTTTTATATGAACATTAGTTTGATCGAATAAGCAAAGTATAACAAAAGCAAACAAATTTTGTAGACAAAATTAAATACAACTCTTTAAATAAATTTTTATTTTAAGTAAATAATTTTAAATATAAGTAAATGTATGGTCATCTATAATAATCTATATTTCATGTCGAAACTCAAATATAATTTACATCGTTGTATTATGTTTTATATTTATGTAAATGTTGTGTTCATAAGACATTTATAAATTTTGTATATTGGTAGTATCATTAAAAAAATATATATATTTCTGTAACTAAAATAAATTAATGTTATAGAAAATCTAGAGATGTAAGGAGATGTAAGAAGATGTAAGGAGATGTAAGAAGATGTAAGGAGATATAAGAAGATGTAAGAAGATGTAAGGATTATGTTAAGGATGTAAGGAGCTGTGAAGAGATGTAAGAAGCTGTAAGGAGATGTAAGCTCTTTGTTAAATTCTAAAAAACGCAAACTAGAACAGGGCCTAAGTCTTCCACAGTAATTTTTCGTAAATCATGTCATTAGCATTTTGGGGGCGCTATAGATTTGGTATCTGAGCTAAGGTTTTAAGGTCCACTGTGAGCTATCAAGTGTTTATGAGTTAGCCACCAAGGTGTGTATAAGTTATGTTGGACTAGTTAAATGAGCTATTGACTATAAGTTCATATGTATGGGCATATATAAAGGGACCATTTTCATTTGGGTGACTCAATCATTTGGTAATATCATGAGATTCGAGCATTAGCAAAGTGGAGTGTGGAACCATTTGGGTGACCTGTTAGTGAGGCATGCTCTCATTTATCTAGGAGTTGTATTGTATGTTTCATTTCTCTCATTTGTTTAAATTTTTGCAATCGTGCACTCTGGGTGTGTGACCCATTGAGTTACGAACTCCGGCATGTGGCCATTGGGCTATTGAAGTGCTTCTCTCCATTTCAGGTATCTATTGTAAGGCTTTAAGCCGAGTTTTAGTCAGCTTTTAGGTGGAACTCTGTCCATTTTGCCCCAGGATTTGAGATTTTTATTGAGGTGTGTTAATATACCTGATCTTGGGTACAGTGATAGTTGAAACCCGATGTAGGGATGTTGTTTGCAACTTCTTAAGGGACAGTGTCAAGTTAGATGTAAACCTCTAGATGAGGAAATGTTTTATGGCACAATATCTTTGAGGTGAACCAGTATTAGATGAACGTTACAATAAGTGCTTATATCTGATAATAGCAGTTAGTAGCTTATGGTGTGCTACTTGGCATTATATGTGTGGTACGAGTAAGATTAAGCTGCCATTCTTGACATTAGGACCTTACATCATTAATGCTCCCATTACTTCCTATCATTAACTTATTTCTATCCTAGTTAGCTTGAATTATTCAAAGACATCATTTCTTTGCCACTAACGCTGTCTTAATTTGTAATGGAGAGTTTATGAAAAATCTCATGTGTGGTCTGTGGGGAGTTCTTTAAACACATCTGAGCAACCTTTTTCATAGGTGATTCAAACCCTGACAACCCTAATTGTTTAATTCTCTGTTTCCATAATAGAGCCTATAATGACCCCCCAGTGTGCGTTACTGTATGATTTGCAGTTCTTCCTAAGCATATTGGATCCATTCTACTTATAGTTCAGTCACCATTACGTTTATATGTTTACTGTCACGTACTTTAACTCCTGGCTTCTATTTAGGCATTGTTCATTTATTACTTGCAAAGCCTTTAGTTGTTTCAGACCCAATCATTGAGCACCTTTTCAGCAATTAAATGCATCCATATTGTTCGTGTTTCTATAGCATCGTAACGTTATGTTGGCATACTACTCTATGGCTGTGACTGTAAGTCGTTACTCAAGTTATTTTAGAAATCCTTTCTTTACTAGCACAACCTATCTTATTAATGATAAACAACGATTTGTGTTATTTCCATATGCAAGCAGTTTTGGAGTTTATATGCCTATCCAAGACTTCTATTTACTACAGAATATGTTATTGATGGATGCCATTATGCTCAGTCATAAGACTGACTCCTTCATCTTGACGTATTGGCCTTTCAAACACCAGATAAATGAAATTTTCGTTCTGGTAGTGTTGACCCTCATCTTCGCCATTTTACTAACATATGGGTACTGTATGAATTTTCAAATGCCTCATTAGTAATCTGTTAGATTTCTTCACCTCCAGTACTTAATACTCCCTCTCAACTTCATTACATTGTTCACTTACTTTACTATCATGACCATCATGAATAAACTGCATGTCTTGTATATGCATGTCATTTATATGCCTTACCTGTTTCATTATGAATCTTCGTCTTTTCATTCATTCAGCTTATATGCTGGTCCTTTATAACCAATAACGAAATATCTTTGCAAGAGTTCATGGTGAGGTTACATCTCTTTATACTTTAGATTATCCCCCTTTCATTTAAATTTACTAAGAGCAGTAGGCAGTTGAATGGATTATCTTTTATAAATATGCCTCTATTCGTATTGCTGGAACTATATTCATTAGGAATTTAATTCAGTGATTGGCAGACCTTGTTATCATTATGCGATGAACTAATTATGTACTTATAGAAGATGACTTGTAAAGATTTTAAGGTTAGTTTGAGAAATGAGGAAAGACTAGACATGTGTTTCTATGGACCGAGGGAAGAAAAACCCTATCTCCGCCCTAGTTGCACTGTGCAAGCAAGTGAGTTATTGTATTAGTAATGCATTGAATATTAGCGATATGTCAACCACATTCGGTATATACATATCCGTAATTGTAGTTTGTGAATTTAGAGATGTTGCAATTGAGGACTTTCAGGATTGTTTTCCCCCAAGAAACATTGATTTTCAAATCAACATAGTTCTTTGTGGTCAATCCATTTTCAGAGCCCCTATCATATGACCCCCAGCAAAGTTCAAAGAACTAATGATTTAGTAAGATGAGGTGTTGCAGAAGGGAGTTATTTGACCAAGTGTGTCAGTGGGAAACCTAATTTTATATGTGTGAAGAAGGAAGGCATAACCTTATGGTTGTGTACTGCGTAAAGAGAATTGAACAAGATCACTATCAAAAACAAGTGCCCTATACCTTGAATAGATTATTTATGGGATTAACTGCCAATAACAGAAGTCTTTTTTGAGGAATGATTTGAGGTCTGGATATCACACCTAAACCATGCAACCACAGTTTATCTTTTCCAAGAATGCCCTTTTATAGTAATTCTTGAAATCATTTGCTTGTCTCATCCTCAAAACTTGATACTACCCAATATTGTTTAAACTCCTTTGCATTTCAACCCGATATTTTCTATTAGCGTGATCTTCCATGTCTTTGCAAACCCATTGTTCAGTGTGCAATACATTTTTGTTTGACCTTATATGGTTGTCAACATTCCAGTGCTCTCCACCCTCACCATCTTTATTTCATGATCAGGAGTTGTAGTTCATTTTGTTGAGAGTCGATTCACACATCTACCTTACATCTCATTTATTCATAATGGAAAGCTCGTATAACTTGTTCTGAATTCATAACATAATTCGACTCTTATTGGTGTGGGTGATTACGATTGTCACAATCCCCTTACTCTCTTTATTTTGAACTTTAACTTCAACACATATATCTTACATTCTGGTAAATAAACTTCTACATTCTCTATTTAATCTTATTGTTGTACTCGAATTGGCTTCATATGAGCAAAGGCATGCTCCTATTGTAGCTTGCTCAATCTATTTACCTATCCATTGGCACTTTGTTCGTCCAATCTATTTATCTATTCATTACACTTTGCTTGTCCAATCTATTTGTCTATCTATTGCACTTTCCTTATCCAATCTATTTGTTCCTTGTAGCTATAAAGTTATCTAGTTGAAGCTCAGTTGCTTGTCATCTTGTTTCCAGTTTATCAGTTAAACCCGAATATAACCATCCCATCTTTCTCCTTGGTGGATTATTTATTGGACCCTTTATGGTCCATATTTATAAACCACAATTCTTGTGGCATCATATTTCAGAATTCATGATACACGTATGGTTATCTTTATTCTAACCACCCCATGATAATCTCATCTTTATTTGCCTTTTCTAGTCTCATTGTTCATTTCTTTTGTATGCAATAGTTCGCTCGGCTGAGAAATTCATCGCTCTTATCCCTAACCATTGTCATTTTTCTTTTTCCCGTTATCAACTGGGAGCAGATCCTTGAGTAGTCTGATGAGGGAAGATCATGTGATGTGTTAGAAAAATCAGCTGGTGATATTTTGAGAATGGCATAATCTCAAGCACTGCCTAATTATATTGGAGTGAGCCAGAAGAAACATTGAGTATAAGGTCAGAGCTACTCCAAGCAAGCATTAAGAGGGAAAATTCAAGTACATGTTGAGGTGATACAAGGTCGACAAAACAGTTGTGTTGGCAAAACAACGAAATAACCAATGTCTCAAATGCGTTATAAAGTGTTCTGAAGGGCTTATCTAGTCAAGGGTGTCAGGAGACTGGATATCAGTGATAATTGAGTCCTCGTTACTTTGGGCTTTATGAGTCGGCAGTGTAGAATACCTCATTTGCAGTAACAAGGTTCTTTTCTTTCGAAGAGAACATCACTTTTGAAGCAAAGTAATTGAGCTCTTTGAGGCTATTATGTGAAAAGTATTCAGATCTACTACTGAAATATGGGATTAAGAAGTTATACAACGCGTACACCCTCAGTCAGTGTTCACTTGGCAAATTATACCCCTTCCGAGAGAAGCAACGGGAACCACTGACCCATGTGTTTTAAAGCAGCATTGCATATAGTTGACAAGTGTGATAAGTTTCAAGGACGAAACTCTTTAAGGGGGGAAGACTGTAATAACCCAACCCTAAATCATATTTATTTTTTTAAATCATCTTTATTTATTTCATTAATCATGTTTATTCATTGACTTTACCATGTTTATTGACTTAATCACTCATGGTTATTTGTTTAACCAAATCATATTCATTAAATTCAATTACGCTCCATTTATTTATTTAACGAGTTCCATCATGATTATTTCAATTTTTCACCTTCATTCATCGTATTTAATCTTCCCGATTGGGAGATATTTCATTTTGGATACTACTTTGCAACTCAAGCTTCATTGATTTATTAAATATCGGGTGAATCGATATTAGGCCTCGATGAGTATAAATTAGTGATTAATTATTTTCTTATCTTCGCTAAAATTTATTTCCAAGCAATACCAATTTTTATTTTTGTTCAACACTCCAAATAATTTTTCAAGCCCCAATTTAGCTTTTTGGGCCCAAAACAAAAGCCAAAACCTTACTAACTTTTGTTATTTCACTAATTACTCATTTTAGCACCTAATTTTAATTAGTAAAAAGCTAATTTTTGGGTGGATAATTTTCAGCCACATGTTGCTATTAATAGGCAAATTATCAACACAAATATTCAGCATAATTCACAAACTCATTTTCCCCATTCTCTCTCTCTCCTCACAGCAGAACAGGGGCAGCAGCTGTGCCGCCACTTTGGGTGGTTTCCGGCCACTTTTCTGGTCACCTCCCAACTGCCCCGAGTTGCCCTTGCTGCTAGCTATCAAGTCTAACCCCTTAAATCACTCAAAACAGCCTCATCCTCTCTCTAATTCAAGCCTAAAGTGAGGTATATCCCAAAACCCTAACTTGTTTTATCTTGAGTTTTATGGTTGTTTTCTTTATGGGTTATGTTTGGATGATCAAATTGATAGTTATTGTGCAATTTTTATTGAGTTTGGAGATGTTTGGAGTTATGGGTATTTGATCAAGAGCATGATTATCATGATTTTGCATTCGTTTTTATGCCACTGTCGAAATTCTGGAAATTATAGGATTGTCCAAAAATTCTTAAAGTTTTACTGTAGGTTCTCTATATTATTTGGGATTTTTTGGAAAAAGTTCATGAAGTTCGGAGGTGTAATCAGTGAGTTATGGAATTTTGAAGAAAACTGCCCTGTTTTGGATACGAATATAGTAATTATGTATTAATGAAGTTGTTTAGAGTTTGGATACAAATATGAGGCCTTAAATGATATCTTTGTATCTGATTGTGGTGATTTGAAATTATTTCAAGTGATTTTTATGTGAAAAAGGAAGAGAAGTTAAATCAGTTAAGGGCTGGAATTTCAGGAAATTAGGGCTGACTTTGGGATTAAACTGGTAATGAATGGTCCCGCCAAAAATTATGATTTTTGGTGGGTAGATATTTCAGTGTGTTATATTTAAAATTCCTCTTGAATCGCCTTAATCCGAGGTCTGTACAGAAAGTTATGGTCGTTTTACCAAAACTGCGCAGAATGAGATCAAAACTGATACACTTGTGTTTTAGTCCCATTTTGGGAATCCTATTGTGGGAATCATGTTTTGAGTTGTAAATGAAAGTTTTTGGGGACTTCTTAATATTTTCATATTGAGGTTTTATGTATCCATTTGAGGTCTAGAATGAAAGCTATGAATTTCTGAACTGAACTGACCTGCTTGGATGTAAATCAGGTTGTTGTTATAATTTATGTGCTGTGTATACTTGGAGGAAAATTCTGAAACTTTTATGGTAAACTACTCATATTATTTTTGAATTTCCTGCAAGAGCTCATGAAATTTGGCTGAGTATTTTGAGTTTGGTGATTTTTGGGAGTATTTTGAGTAACTGTATAAAGAGCAATAAAAAAAGATCAAGTGAGATTGATCATGCACTCATTTTGTGTATTTTGGGCCAAGTCATTTATAGGGGGAAATAAATATTCATGGACTTTTATGGAGTTTAATAGCTTCTAATGAGTTCAATGACCCATTTGAGGTGGAATTCTTTATCTAATAGATTTATGAATGAAATATGAGAGGTGGGATGTTGTGACTTATCAGACCATATCAGACCAAGTTATTGCAGTTTGTGCCATTAAACCAAGATATACCTCTCTTGGCCTCAGACCTCTATTACTTACTCAATTCAGATTGTATCAAATGTATTTATCAAGCCAGTCTAGTGTAGTCGCTGTTATCTTGAACCAAACTATACATCAACGAGCCTTAAACTTGTATCAACAACTTATTTCAGAAAAGGCCGTAACCATTCTCTCGATTATCGCCATCAAGGCCTTTTCCTTTGTAATACCATTTATCTCATTGTGGACTATTTTTACTTTCATCAATTCAGTTTTGAAGTTATATTGAAATACACGAGTTATGTGTACCATTTAATTACTCAATTTCTGTTACGCATACTTTTACTTACTCAATTGTGCGAGTAAGGATCATTTACTAACTACACATACTTTCAATAACATTTATGAAACAGAGTTGAGACCTAGTTATCGTTCCCCGTTATGCATAAGTGTTATCAAATTAGAACATATGTCTCAAGTCAGATGACATTTATGAAATAGCTGACCTGTATCAAGTTAGATAACATTTTGTTTTAAAGACTCAAGGTACGTCCATTGCCTGTATCTTCAGAAAGCAGATCATGTTTATCAAGTTACAACTCTTAATGAGTTTATCAATGAATCAGTTTATACAGTAATTTGCCATTTAACTTGTGACCCCGTCAGTTATCATCTATAGGGCATCAGCCCATCATTTACCCGCGCGGCTTCAGGCCAACTCTTGATCGGATTGGCAGGTGTACACCTATGTATAGATCATATCAGTGCAAGGGGTTCACATCCAGATAATAATGAGCAATTCAATTTCATATTACTTTCATTTTCATTTTTATTGCCAACTAAATGAATTGCAAAGTCGGGTACCCATCACCAGTGTTTCTATGGTCATTTTACAAATACAGGGATGTATGTACTGAGTTTTTGCTCATGTTTTCGAATTATTTTCATGTTTTCCATTTTAGGTGATGAAGTGTCACATATTCCTCCTTTTAGCAAGCCTTTTTGAAGGTCATCAGATGCTCACAGTGGATTCAGCATAGCTTGAATATTGGAACCGACCTTACGGTCAAGTACTTGTGTGGTATAGTTAAACTATTATGAACTTCGGTCTTAAAGTGTTTCAATTTGCTAAATTTTGTGATTGTAAGCGCGAGTTGCAAGATTAAATGGTTTCAGTGAGCCTTGTCCTTATCAGGACGGCGGTAGCGCATTCGTTTACTAAGTCTTTCGTTGCAATTATCAGTAATCATGTCATTCGTATTTTAGGGGCGTTACATTCAATATACTTGTGTAGTGTGGAGTGCTAATTAGCACATGGTACGATTAAGTCGATTGTATCAAAGTTGAACTATTATGGACTTTGGACTTGGAGTATTTCAGTTAAATAGATATAGTGATTGTGAACATGAGTTGCAACATTGAATTGTTTGAGTGAGCCTTATCCTTATTAGAATGGCGGTAACGCCTTCCATCATTAAGTCTTCCACTACTTTTTTTCGTAAATCATGTCATTGGAATTGTCAGGGGTTTACAGAAGTGAATACCCATACTATCCTCACTATGCCTAGTCACCTCCTCATCTAAATTACTTTTCTGTGGGGAGCAACTCTACCCCCTTAGCCGCACCAATGGGGTCACTAGTCAGGTTGGGGCAGTCTGAGACAAACATTGAGGCAAGTATTGATGAGGAGGAGGCGGAGGAAGTAATGGGAGGTACTATTGGTGGTGCGAAAAAGTGGACAGTTGACGAAGATCAACGACTTATATGGGTGTGGTTAAATATAGGCACAAATCCTATTGTCAAGGCTAAGCAAAAGAAGTCTAGCTTCTGGAATGAGGTGGCCTCGAATTTTAATGAGTACCATCCACAACGGGCATCAGCATGTACTTCAAATACATGTAACAGTCGATGGCTTTGGTGTGCCCAAATAGTCAATAAATGAATAGGTATTATGCTTCACGTGGAACGTAGTAATCACAGTGGGTGGAATGATACTAAGATTCTAGAAGAGGCCCACAGAATGTACACTGAGTGTACAGAGAAGAAGTTTGAGTTGGAGCATTGGTATGAGATACTCAAGGACCAGCCAAAATTGAGGGCAATATGTGACCCACCTAAATCAGGGTCAGGATCGTCGAAAAGGTCCAACCCCGACACCCAAGAGGCAGGAGATGAAGGTGCCGGTGGGAGTGAAAGACCCGAAGGCCAGAAAGTCGTGAAGAGAAGGCTGAAAGAAAATGCAGACAACACCGTCTTTACTCTAGTAATAGCTAAGCTAAAGGAGACAAAGAGTGCCGACACTGATATGAATGAACTATTCAAAGATTTAGCAAAACAAGAAAAAGCTGAGAAGATGATGATGAGGCAACTAAAGCTGAGGATAGGGGAGGATAGAATAATGGTGATCGACACCTCAACAATGACTCTTAAACACATGGTTATAACATCCCACTAAATTAATTCATATTTAGTTATTTTTAATTTTATATTAATCACATGGTATGGGTTCAATCAAATCAAATGCATATGTCACATGAAATTAAGGCATATTAAAGGATTTATTCAAATTGATATATTTTTATATAAATATGAGTTATTTATTTTTTTTGCGCAAATAATAATATGGATATTTATATAAAGACACATGAATAATTTAGGATTTTTAATGTAAAATTCAATTAAGTTATATATAGTTTAAATCTTTGTTTTAAAAAAAATAATAAAATAAAATAAATCAAACCTAACAAATAAAATTGAACAAAATGATTAAAAAAACAGATCTAAGGAGGGGAAGCAGCCAAAGGGGGTAATTTTAGGGCTGACAAAAATTGGGGTCTGGGTCAATTCGGGTCCGGACAAATCGGACATTCGGACAAAAACTTCATACCCGGACACTGTTCGGATTTCAAATCGGACACTTCGACCAGACCCGGACCCGGACCTGGTTGTCCGAATGTCCCAATTTGTAATATGATTTCAGGAGATTCTGACCGAAATTTTGTGTGACCGAACCCGAACCCGATTTTTCAATGTCCGAACCCGCTTGTCCGAATTTATTTTTATAAAATTTTCTAAAGAATTTGGACTAAAATTACATATAAACATAGTTGTCCGATGTCCGAACCCGGTTGTCCGATTGTCGGAATTTGTCCGAACTCGAAATGGTTCAAAAATCCGGACAACCCGAACCCGAATGTCCAAACCCGAACCCGACCCGGTTTAAATTCGGATATGATCGATTGTCCGAATTTTAAATTCGGACATAAATTTGGTGACCGTACTCGATTTTTTTCAGGTCGGACAAATTCGAATAATCGGATCGGACAAATTTTTGTAAGTCCTAGGTAAATTTTGAGAGCCGCGTGGGAACGAGTGCCTACATCATGAAGCAAACGTTAAAAACAACACTTGCTTGGAATAGCAGCTTTGAATAGTTAAAAAGAAGTACAACACCTGCTGGTAGTTTTTCCATTGGCTTTCCTCAGCAAAGCAAGGGCACCTCTGCTACTGTGACTCCCGCAAAGAGAGAGAGAGAGATACAAATTCCCCTTCTACTGTGAATCCCAACCCACCTCTGCTACTGTGACTCCCGCAAAGAGAGAGAGAGATACAAATTCCCCTTCTACTGTGAATCCCAACCCACCTCTGCTACTGTGACTCCCGCAAAGAGAGAGAGAGAGAGACAAATTCCCCTTCTACTGTGAATCCCAACCCACCTCTGCTACTTTGGCTCCCGCAAAGAGAGAGAGAGATAGAGGGAGAGCGAGAGAGAGGAACTCGGTGCCCTTGAACTCAGGCTCAAGATGCACGCGAAGACCGATTCAGATGTTACGAGCATAGCGGCGTCGTCGCCAACCCATTCACCGCCGCGGCGGCTGGTGTACTTCGTGCAGAGCCCGTCGCGTGAGTCCCATGACGGTGAGAAGACGACGTCGTTCCATTCGACCCCAGCGCTCAGCCCAATGGCCTCCCCTCCCCACTACCACTCCCGGGAGTCGTCAACGCGCTTCTCCGAAACCCTAAAACCCGGATCAAATGGGCCCCGCAAGGCCTCTTCAAACGACGTCGTACAAGGAGCCTTCGAGAAGAGGCCGCAGCCATGGCCTGAGTACGATGTCATTAAGGAAGAGCAATTCGTTGAAGATGAGGAAGGCCCGAAAACCTTTCGTCGCCGCTGCTATTTGCTTGCGTTCATTTTAGGGTTTTTCGTCCTTTTCTCTCTTTTCTCCGTAATTCTCTGGGGCGCTGCTCGTCGTCAGAAGCCCAATATCAGCGTGAAGGTGCCAATTACTACTCCCAGCTTCTTATCTTCTAATTTAAATTGATTTCGCCTTCTAATTGAAACGTTTCGAGTTGCTTACCTCCTTAGCTTGGAATTTAGTTGGGCTGTTGAATAATGTTCAATTTGGGTGACCCACTTGGGCTGATGACCAGCTAATTTTGCGCTTCAATTGCGAATAGCTCGCTGTTGCTGTGAATTTTCCCATGTTGCTGCATATGTGTCTGACTATGAACCCACAGCAGTTCTGGCTGTAGTTGATTGATTTGCATTGATGAAGATGTTCAAAGGAGTAGTCATAGTTTGTTAAATTGTTATGATTTTTTTTTTTGGGTAAGTAAATTGTTAAATTGTTATGAATTTCTCGGCAGAGCATTGAATTCGAGAGATTTGTGATATCAGCTGGGTCAGATGGCACTGGTGTGGCGACAGAGATGGCTTCTGTAAACTCAACATTGAAATTTCTTTATCGCAACATGGCTACCTTTTTCAGCGTTCATGTTACAGCCACCCCCATTGATCTTTCCTACTACAAGATTACCATCGCCACTGGCAATGTAAGGATTGAAATCTATGTTACTGTTAAGTTCCATTCAAATTACTTCTTCAGATAATAATTTGATGAACACACATTTGAGTACTCAGTTGCTGGATGCGAATTCAAATGTCAAGCATGCATGTTTTCTGTTTCTGAAAAAGTGCTAATTTTGTTTTGGAGACCTTATTTCATGCAGCTGAAGAAATTTTATCAGTCGAGGAAGAGTCAGAGGACAGTGAATGTACAGATCATTGGAGACAAGATACCACTGTATGGAAGTGGGGCAGGCTTCTCACCGTCAGAGCCAGTTAACATGATGCTCAGCTTCACAGTCCGATCTAGAGCTTATGTTCTGGGGCGATTGGTGAAGCCCAAATTTTACAAGTCTATTCAGTGTGCGATCAGTATGGAACCTAAAAAGTTCAATTCGCAGATCTCTCTCAAGAAAGCATGCTCCTACCAATGACCATGGAAAATTCCTATACTTCATCTCTAATTGAATTGCAAGTTCACATTCTTAGTTTCTTTTTCCGGTTGTCGAATCGAGCAAAGGCTTAAATTGCATTGGCATGTGTGAAGTAAGAGTCTCGTGCATGTTATATTATTTTTAGAGGATAAGGATTTATCAGTCATTTTCTGAATCTTGATGTATGTCCAGTCGGCTGCTGTTTTATATTTTGAGGGCATGTTCGTTTTAGTGATTGCAATTGGCAGCAAGCAGTTGGGAATGGTTGTGAGTGGTTGTGATTAGGGGTCAGTGGTTGTGGTTAGCGGTGAGTAGTTGAGGTTAATGGTAGTTGAGAGCAGTTGTTAGCAATCGTGAGCAGTTATGAGGCAGTTTTAAGTTATTTGGAGCAGTTGGGAGCAAGTGGTTAAAAGCAATTGGAAGTGGTTGCAAGCAGCGGCTATTGGCCGAATGCTCAAACGAATAGGCCTGAAGTATCTCACTGTTATCATGAATCTTGTAATACCCACATTGTGATTAGAAAGTTAAGAGTGGGAAGAGTTTATGGCACTTGGCAATTGTGATTTCTTTCTCATTGATTTGACTTAGGTTAGAATACTGTTGTAATCGGAAACCAAAGAGGAATATGAAGTACTCTTGTATTATGATTAGTTGCCTCATTTGTAACAACTCTTCTGTCTTTTATGTGGTGTGGATTCATGCAAGGCCGTAATAGTTTATCGGGCAACTGTTCTGTTCAAAAGGTTGTTTATCATGCATGTAGAGACCTTTTCATTTTATAGCATCTAGCCTCCATAACTGGCCCAAACCATTAGCCCCCATAATATATACACCCATGAACCGCCTGAAATAAGAACTCACTTTTTGTCTCACATAATGTGTTAACGCATCTATGTGTTACTTTCTTTCTTTAATAAAACCTAGTTTTGCCATTCTATTAGGCTGTATTTGTTTCAAATTTTTGGATACATAATCTAAAATTTCAGTAAATTTTCTTTAACTATAGTGTTTGTTAAAAAAAAAAATTGTAACGAAAGGTTAAGTTCTATAAATGTCAACGTCAGTTTCTATAATTTGAGAAAGTTGTTGAAAGGCAACCTTCCCCAACAACTTTTAGAAAAGATTGGGATTCTATCATAAATAAGTTTTTTAATATTGATTATGTCATTATTTTCTTGTATTAAGAAGGTATTTACAAATTTCATTTTTCTATGAAGTGATTTTATAAGTAATAGTTTTTTATAGTAATTTGATGAAATGGTTGATTTTATGAAGATATTCACATATTCCTTTTTTCAGTTACTTTGTAATATTATATTATTTAAAAGGATAACCAGACCTCATTTAATAAATTGATATCAAAGTTATTTCATCCACAGTCTCCATAATATGATGCATTTAATTTTAAGGAGCAACTGATGAAATAAAAAAAAAGGTGCTCGAACTGGTATAATGAAGTAAATGGAATACACAATTAAATTGTAAAGTTTGTATAATTAAATAACTTCTTCACATTGTCACAACTCTGTTACAATTAACTACATCCATGGTGGCCACAGTGCAACTATAAATGTCCTAAATGCAACCCATATCTGCATTTATAATCTCTCGTACATTCACATTACGCACAAAAAGAGTGAGTAGCTATTATTTCCTTTTTGAAATTCTTATCCTTCATCTCTAATTGAATTGGAAGTTCACATTCTTAGTTTCTTTTCTCGGTTGTCAAATCCGGCAAAAGCTTAAATTGTATTGGCATGTGTGAAGCAAGAGTTTTGTGCGAAGTTACATCAGTTTTAGAGGATAAGAATAATCACTGTCATTTTCTGAGTCTTGATATATGTCCGGTCAGCTGCTATTTTATATTATGAGGGCATGTTCGTTTCAGATATTACAACTGGCGGTCAGCAGTTGGGAATGGTTGTGATTAGTGGTTAGTAGTTTGGAGTAGTTGTGAGCAGTTGCTAGTAGTTAGTGAGCAGTTGTGAGAGAGTTTATAAGTTATTTAAAGCAATTGAGAGCAGTTGAGAGTGGTTGAAAGCAGTTGGAAGCGGTTGCAATTGACCAAATGCTCAAGCGAATAGGCATGAAGTATCTCATTGTTATCGTGAATCTTGTAATCGTCACACAATGATTAGAAATTTGACAGTCAGAAGAGTTTATTGGGGCTTGGCAATTGGGATTATTTTCTCATTGATGTTTGACTTGGGTTAGAGTACTAAGATGATCGGAAACCAAATAGAAATATGAAGTACTCTTATAATATGATTACTTGTCTCATTTGTAAACACTCTTGTGTCATTTATAAAGAGTGGATTCACGCAAGGTCTTAATAGTTTCTCGACAAACTGTTCTATTTAAAAGGTTGTTTATCATGCATGCAGAGACCTTTTCATTTCATAGCATAAAGCATCCATAAATGGTCCAAAACATTAGCCCCATGATATATGCATCCACGAACCAAACTGAAATAAATACTCATTTTTGTCACATAATGTGTTGTCACATAATAAAACCTAGGTTTTCCATTCTATTTGCGTGTGTTTCAAATTTTTGGATACATTGTCTAAAATTTCAGTGAATTTACTTTAACTATGCCATTTGGTGAAAACAAATTGCAAGGAAAGGTTAATTTTTATAAATGTCAATTTTAGCTTCTATAATCTAATAAAGTTGTTGAAAGACACCTTTCCCCATCAACTTATAGAATATGTTGGGATTCTATCATTAATGATTTTTGTAATATTGATTATGTCATTATTTTCTTTTATTAACAAGGAATTTACAAATTTAGTTTTTTAAGAAGGGATTTTATTATTAATAATTTTTTATTGTAATTTTATGAAACGGTTTATTTTATGAGGATATTCACATATTCCTTTTTTCAGTCACTTTATTATCTTATATTATTTAAATGAACAACCTGAATTTGTTAAATAAATGTGATTCAAAAGTTATTTCATCGACAGTCTCCATAATCTAATGCGCTTCACTTAAAGGAGCAACTGATGAAATAAAAAAGGTACTTGAATTAATATAATGAAGGAAATGGAATACACAATTAAATTACCAAATTTGTATAATTAAATAACTTCTTCATATTGTCACAACTTAGTTACACTCATGGTGCCCACAATTCAACTATAAATGGCTTAAATGCAACCCATATCTGCATTCATATTCTCCCGCACATTCACATTGTGCACAAAAAGGGCGAGTAGCTTTTATTTTGTTTTTCAAAATTCCTACCCTTCATCTCTAATTGAATTGCAAGTTCACATTCTTAGGCTTTTTTTCGGGTTGTCAAATCGGGCAAAGGCTTAAATTGCATGGGCATGTGTGAAGCAAGGGTCTTGTGCCATGTTACATCATTTTTGGAGGATTGGAGGATAAGGATAATGACTGTCATTTTCTGAATCTTGACATATATCCGATCTACTCTTGTTTTATATTCTGAGGGCATGTTCTTTTCAGTGATTGTAAACAGTGGTCAGCAGTTGGGAGTGGTTGTGATAAGCTCTTAATAGTTGGGAGCAGTAGTGAGTAGCTATTAGCAGTTCTGAACAGTTGTGAGACAGTTTGTAAGTTATTTAGAATAGCTACGAGTGGTTGAGAGTAGGTACGAGCGGTTGAGAGTAGTTGCGAACGACTGACAATAGCTGGAAGCAGTTGAAACAGTTGCGATTGGACAAATGCTCAAACAAACAGGCCTAAAGTATCTCACTGTTATTGTGAATCTTGTGAGAGTCACACAATGGTTGGAAAGTTGAGAGTGGGATGAGTTTATTGGGACTTGGCAGTTGAGATTTCTTGCTCATTGGTTTGACTTGGGTCAGAATACAAACGAAATCGAAAACAAAATAGAAATGTGAAGTACTCTTATAATATGATTACTTGTCTCATTTGTAACAACTATTGTGTCATTTATCTCGTGTGGATTCACGCAAGGTCTTAATAGTTTCTCAAACAATTGTTCCGTTGAAATGGTTGTTTATCATGCATGCAGAGACCTTTTCATTTCGTAGTATGAAGCATCCATAAATGGTCTAAAACTTTTGGTCATATAAGTGTTAACGCATATAAGTTTTACTTTCTTTCTTTAATAAAACAAAGTTTTGCCATTATATTTGGCTACACTTGTTTCAAATTTATGGATACATTGTCTAAAATTTCAGTAAGTTTTCTTTAACTACACTATTTGGTAAAAAAAATTGGAAGGAAAGGTTAATTTCTATAAATGCCAACGTTAGGTTCTATAATTTGAGAAAGTTGTTGAAAGGTAACTTTCCCCATCAACCTATAGAAAGGTAGGGATTCTGTCATTAATAATTTTTCTAATATTGATTCTATCATTATTTTCTTGTATGAGGAAGGTATTTAAAAATTTCATTTTTTTATGAAGTGATTTTATCATTAACAATTTTTTATGGTAATTTTATGAAATAGTTGATTTTACAAAGACATTCACATATTCCGTTTTTCTGTCCCTTTATAATCTTATATTAATTAAATAGATAACCAGAACTTATTAAATAAATGCACTGTCAAAAGCTATTTCTTGGATAGTCTCCACAATCTAATGCATTTAATTTTAAGGAGCAACTGATGGGATATTAACAAAAAGTACATGAATTGATATAATGAAGGAAATGGAATACACAATTAAATTACCAAATTTGTATAACTAAACAACTCCTTCACATAGTCATAACTCAGTAACAATTAGCTACATTCATGGTGGCCACAGTACAGCAGTAAGTGTCCTAGATGTAACCCATATTTACCTTCATAATCTCCTATACATTCACTCACAAAAAGAGCGAGTAGCTTTTACTTTTTTTTTTTTTTGAAATTCCAATCCTGCATCCCATATTGAACCGCAAGTTCGCATTTTAGTTTCTTTTCCCGGTTGTCAAATTATGCAAAGGCTTAAATTGTATGGGCATGAGTGAAGCATGAGTTTTGTGCGGAAATATTTACCTTACACCCGCATGTATATTGCATCGTACATACCATCAACTATCATCTACCAGGTAACACATTTATAATAATACTTTCACCCAAAACTACAAAGAGCTGTGATGGCTGATTGGTGTAATATATGACTTTTAAACTATAGGTGTGAGGTTCGAATCTAAGGAGAGCTTTTTCCCACAATCTTTTCATTTGGTTCCCCCTGTTTCTCTCCTTTAACCTTCCAATCTTCTAATTTTTTTGTTAGGCTGTTATTTATTTTGAACTTCTTTTAATGATCTTATCAAATTTCATTAATAAATATATGTTGAAATTTACTTTTTTTCATTTCTTTCTCTCCTAATAAATTTACGAATGTTTTTACCACATATAAATATGAATCTTCAGTATCACATATTGAACTTTCGGTATGTATTTAATGAATTCTTAGTTAAAAATGATAAATCTTTTATTTTTTTAAAGGATGAACTTTAGTTACAATAATTAATTCAACATTTCGTTTGATAAATGGATCTTTTTAGGGAGATTTTTGTTGCTTAACTGATAAAAATGCTAATTTTGTGTGACCAATTCTTTTAAATTAAATGAAATTAGCTCATTATTCTCTTTGGTTAAGGTAATTTTCAATTGTTTTTAGGAAATCTATCACCGTTCAACCTTTTTCATGATTTGTTGATTGTAATTATAGGTTATTTCAAAGAATAGGATTGCTACCGAAAAATGCATAAAGAGTGCTACAAAGGTTCCCTGCAGTTGGAAAAAGATTTACTACATTGAATAAAACATCTTAGTTTTGCTTATTGGTATAAAAAGTTCACTGCAATTTGGGAAAAGTTCAATGTAATTTAGAAAAGCTTCACTACAATTTGAAAAAGCTTCACTGCATTGACTAAAGCATCTTCATTTTGCTTATTAGTAAAAAAGGTTCATAGCAATTTGGGAAAGGTTCACTGCAGTTTGGAAAAGCTTCACTGCAATTTAGAAAAGATTGACTGCAATTTGGAAAATGTTCATTGCAGTTTGCATTGAATAAAATACCTCAATCTTGCTTATTGACAGAAAAGGTTCACAGTAGTTAGGAAAATATTCACATTCACCACCTTGAATAAAATATTTTAATTTTGCTTATTGGTAGAAAATGTTCACTGCAATTTGAGAAAGATTCATTGCGGTTGGGAAAAGATTCACTGCATTACATAAAAGATTCATTGCGTAAAAATAAAGATATCTAATTACAAACAATCCACCGCCACCAAATAATAATCAATATGGCATCCACATCTACAATTTTAAATCAGCAAATAGCTCTAACAACCACAAATTCAATCAGCTCTTTTATCAACAATATACTAATTTGTGTTAAAAGAAATGATGGTGTCATCATGCTATCAATTTTGACATTCATAGTTTCACCCAAATATTTTCAAGTGTACCATCTCCGATAGATGCCATGGTACATGCCACCTTCTACTAATATGTTCTTTATTTTTATTAGCGACAACTCTATTTGTACCATAAGTATTATATAAATCATATGCTTATTGCTCAGATCTGACACTTTGTCCAATCAACTCAAGTTCATCATTCTTAGTATATTCTTGTTCGATGGGTTCTTGATGCTGAGGAACCGCAATTTAAGTTGCCAATAACGTTAGAAGTTATTGTATTTATCAATACATTTTAAGCATACGTACAAATCAGACCTGTCGATTGAGGACCACATTCTTGTTCGTTGAGTTCTTGATTCTGGGGACTTGCAATATATGAATAATGTCAGTAATTAGTATGATCATTTACTTGTAGTTATTCTATTAATAAGTGAATTTGAGATTGTTATCAGTTCATATTTTTTCGTATATCTTTCCAACAATGCAGTGAACCTTTTATACATTGCAGTTAACCTTTTCATTAAATCAGTGTACCTTCTTTGTCAGCTTAATGTGCAACGATTTCATTATTACAATCGTCCCTTTGGGGAATTTCGTCAAACACCTTACGTGCAATGATTTCTGAATTTAAAAGCCGGTCTAGGTAGATATACTTTGCATTGAAGAGATGATAAATAATTGTTTCTTTGACAAATTTAAAAGTTTCTTTGATGAATTATCAACCATACGTACCTCGAACGTGAACTCCTAATAGTTTTAACTCTTTAATTAGCAACCTTTGTACTTCAGCTATAATTTGGTCATCAAAATCCATTGCTTTATAATTGAAGGATATTCTTGGTGCTTGTATTGCTGATTGTTGTTTAAATTTTTCTTGAACGACACTGTCTCATAATGTAGGAAAAGGATGAACTTGTGTTGAATATTTGCTTTTTGCTCAAAATTTGCTGCAATGAACGTGAATGTATATATGTCTGTGGGCTGCCCAAATTTAGAGAGAGAATTTTGGTCCAATTCACAATAGGACATGATTATTTGTTAGGTCCAATTAAATACCTTTTTATATAGGTGTGTATATTACCATGGTACATGGGTATGTACCATAGACTAATTGAAGGTGTGAGATCCCAAAAAAATGGAAGGCCTTAATTTTGGTCAATTTTTCCGGAAAGAGGGCCTAACAGAATTGTGCATTTAAATTAAAAAGATGTTTGCCTAAAATTGTAAGATATCACCGTAAGAATTGTGCCAATAGGTCTGCAGTAATTTTTTAGGGTAAATTAAATCTTGTTGGTGTTTGATAGAAGGAAAGTTATGTGGGAACTTTCTTCTATAAGTTCTGATCAATTTGTTTTGTACTAGGTTCATTTTAAGGCACTAAAATTAAATTTTCAGGTCGTATCAATTGAAGCTAGGGTGTTATGGCATACCTTATTAATTATAGCAGTTGGCCATCTTGTCATGAACTTGAATTTTATTGTACTTGAGCAAAGTGAGAATAGTCATTCCTGAAATTCACTTCACAAATTAAACTCAATTCATGCATCAATATTTATCATTCCAAGTTCGTGTCGGATAAAGTTAAAACAATCTTCACAAGACTTACTGAAGATATCAACTAATTGATAATCCGTTGGCACAAATGTTAGGGTAACGTAACCTTTTTCAGCATGATTTCGAATAAAATGGTGACGTACCTCAATATTTTTGGTATAAGAGCATTGAACTGGTTTTTCGTGATATTGATAGTACTTTTATTGTCACATTTTATGGGGACTTCTTTGAGATTTATCCCAAGATCCTGTAATTGCTGCATTATCCAAAGTAGTTGTGCACAATAAGCATTGGTGGCGACATATTCGACTTCTGTTGTTGAGAGGGCAATAGAATTTTGTTTTTTGGAGTGCCAAGAAACTGAGGTTGGTCCAAGGAATTGACATGTTCCCGACGTACTTTTTCTATCAACTTTATAACCTGCATAGTTTGCATTAGTGTATCCTATTAAAGAGAAATCTCCCCCTCGAGGGTACCATAGTCCTAGATTTTTTGTCCCAGCTAAGTATCTAAATATTCGCTTGACACAAGTTAGATGAGATTCTTTAGGGGAGGCTTGAAATCTAGTGCATAAGCATACACTAAACATGATTTCAGGTCGGCTAGCAGTAAGATAAAGCAGTGATCCAATCATGCCTCGATAGACCTTCTCACTAATAGGTTTCTCGTCTTTGTCGAGATCTATCTTTTCATTCGTATCCATAGTTGTCCTGGCATGTTTGGCTTGATCCATTTTGTACTTTTTTAGTAGCTCATTTACATATTTACTTTGGTTAATGAAAATGCCATCTTTACACTGTTTGATTTGGAGGCCTTGCTCATCTGAAATTCTTTTCTCTTAAGATTGGAAAATTCTTCATAGAGGGAGTTGTTTGTAGTGCCAAAAAGTATATCATCTATGTAAATTTGAATAATTATGAAGTCATGACCTTTAGTTTTAGTGAATAAGGTTTTATGAATGAGTCCCCTTTTAAAATCATGTTCTAAGAGAAATTTGCTCAATCTCTCATACCAAGCCCTGGGAGCATGGTTTAGACCATAAAGAGCCTTTTGAAGTTTGTAGACATCATTAGGAAAGTCTGAATTTTCAAAGCCAAGGATTGTTGTACGTAGACTTCTTCTTGAAGGTATCCATTTAAGAAGGCACATTTTACATCTATTTGATACAGTTTTATATTCATATGCGATGCAAATGTTGATAGTATTCATATGGCTTCTAGTCGTGCAACAGGGGCAAAGGTTTCATCAAAATCAATACCTTCTTCTTGATTGTATCCTTTAGCCACTAATCTTGCTTTATTTCTTATAACATTTTCGGTTTCGTCCAATTTGTTTCTAGAGACCCATTTAATTCCTATAACCAGATGGTCGCTTGGTCGAGTTGTAAGTGTGCATACTTAATTTCTTTCGAATTGATTTAGTTCATCTTGCATGACATTTATCCAATTTCAGTCACTAAGTGCTTTCAGATGATTCTTTGGTTCTATGTGTGATACAAAAGCAAAGAAGACACAAAAATTATGCAGGGATGGCCGAGTTCTTAAACCTGAGGATATGTTTGTTAAGAGGTTGCCCATTGGGTGATATGACTTGTAATTTTAGTATCTGTGAGTTACCTCTTGTTGTGGTATTTTGGTTAAAGAATTTTCTCCATTTGTGGGCTCCTCTTTTGCATGAGATGGGGTGGCTTCTTGTAGATCCGGATTGAGAGGTGCTTCTTATGGTTGCTCGTTGTTCGAATTTACCTCTTTTGGTACCTCTTCTTCATCATTGCTATGTTTGTTTAAGTTGAGATTCTGTACTATAGAGTCACTTAACACACCTTTATTAGATTCGTCAAAAATAACATGAATGCTTTCTTCAATGCTTTTGGCACATTTATTATAAATTCTATATGCCTTACTATGCATAGAATATCCTCGTCACTTCTAGCATCAAATTTTCCTAGGTTGTTCTTACCATTGTTATGAACAAAACATTTGCATCCAAATGGGTGAAAGTAAGAGACATTGGGTCGATTGCCTTTAAATATTTCATAAGGAGTCCTTTTTAGGATTGGTCGAATTAAGCATCGACTAGGAATGTAATTAGCGCTATTTATGGCTTCGGCCCAAAAATTTTAGGGAACATTACTTGCGCACATCATAGTGCGTGCCATATCCTCTAGAGTGTGATTTTTTCTTTCCACTACACCATTTTGGTGAGGTGTACGTAGTGCCAAAAAATTATAGGCAATTCCATGATTAGTACAAAATTCAGTAAATTTTTTTTGATCAAATTCTCTATCGTGGTCGCTTCTAATGAATGCGATTGGTGAGTTTGTGTAGATTTGTAATTGTTTACAGAGTTTAGAAAATTCTTTAAAAGCTTCATTCTTTTCTTTTTAAAAAGAGACCCATGTACAGCGAGAGTAATCGTCAACAACCACAAGGATGTACTTATTATGTCCTAGACTTTGTATAGGTATGGGCCCATATAAATCCATATCAAGGAGTTCTAATGGTCTAGATGTGCTAACGTTGTTTTTTGACTTAAAACTACTATGCACTTGTTTTCTGTTAGCGGCACTTGTTTTCTGTTAGCGGATGTATCACATAAGTGGTCATATTCAAAATTACATGTTGGGAGTCCACATACTAATTCATTTTTGGCTAATTTTTTAATAATATGCATGCTTGCATGACCTCGTCTATGATGCCATAGCCGATTATCCTCGTGATGTGAGACTTCAAAATAAGATAGATTGTGTGAGGGGATGTTATCGATATCTATGGCATAGACATTTTCAATTCTAGGTCCATGAAGAGTAATTTTTCCATATTTTTTATTTTTACAATGCAATTTGTTGAATCAAATGTTACGAGGTTTTCCTTATCACATAATTGAAATGTACTGAAGAGGTTAAATTTTAAGCCATCAACAAGATAGTCATTATCAATGGAGTTGGAGGGATCGTCACCGATTTTTCCAACACCAATTATTTTGCCTATACCTTTATCTCCAAATGTAACACTCCCATGTCCTTTCTTTTTGATTTCGATGAACAAGGAAGCATTACCACTTATGTGTCTTGAACATCCTTTATCAAGGTACCATAGATCTTTCCTAGATTTCAAGTAAACCTACAAAACAAGAAATGAAACCTTTCTTTAACTTTTGACGTTAAATTTGGTTTCAAAATCACTGGCTCTCATGTTAGGTGGTTTTGTTCCCTGAGGAACCCATATTTGAATGATTCTAGAAGATGGCTTTTTAAATGGGCATGAATAGGTAGAATGACCAATTTTGGAGTAATAATTACATGTTCTTGAATCCTTTCTATGTGTTGTGTATTTAACAAAGAAATTCTTGAAGGTTTTCTTTCTGTTTGAGTGGTTACACCCAATTCCTTCTTTGTTAAACGATGCTCTTTGGGTACAAAGCAATTTATCCAAATTTGCATGACCTTTTGTAAATTTTAGGATTATTTTGTGATCTTTCCCATACTTTGCTTGTAATTCTCCATTTTATTTTCTAAAATTTTAATTTTATCATGAAATTGTTCAGTTTTTTAAAAGCTACATTCTTTTGATTTAGTTCTTGAAACTTTCTCTTGAGATCTTTATATTTAGATAAATATATGTTCTAGTTTAGCGAAACTCAGGCATTAATTGATTCTTCTTTAGAACATTCATAGAGAGTCGATATATCTACCTCATTAGTAATTTCATGCTCAAATCTTCCATCATCTTGTCCTTCTTTTTCCATGAGATAGATGTTAGTGTTGTGTTCGTAATCACTTTCTGTGTCACTTGTTTCGCTATCATTCCAAGCTGCGATCATTGCTCTCTTGTTTTCTTTCTTTTTGAATCTCCGTGATTCTTCCATCTTTTGGATGAGTGGACAATCCTTCAACATTTGTCCTGGCATACCACATCCATAACAAGAACTAAAATTAGTGTTATCCTTATGGAAAAACTTACCGTTGGAGAATTTTTCATTTCTTTTTAATGTTGATCTTTTTGAGTTAAGTCCTTGTTGATTAAATTTTTTCTTTAGCCCTATTTTGTTAAGGCCTCAACGATTAATGGGAATGCCTCTTCATCATTGTCGTTGGCTTTGTTCCTCTCGAAAGTGGAATCTTATTGTACAACTGAGTCTTTGAGCTTTCTCCTTCGTCTTCTTTGAGATGAATGTGTCAGGAGCTTTCGCAAAAGTTCGTCCAGTTCTAGCTCCTTGAGATCTTGAGCTTCTTCGATTGCTGTAAGTTTTGGTCCCCATTTGTTCTTTGGAAGACATCGAAGAATCTTTCTCACCATTTCTTCAATTGTGTAAATCTTACCAAGCAACTTTAGGATATTGGTGATGTTAGTGAATCAAGTAAACATATCTTTTATCGATTCATCTGTCTGCACTTTGAATAGTTCATATTGATGTATGAACATATTCATTTTGGTTTCACGGACTTGGCTTTTCCCTTCATATGTAACAATCAGTTTGTTCTAAATTTGCTGAGCTGTATCACATTGAGAAATTCGGTTATGTTCATTAGCATCTAAACCACAATAAAGAATATGCTTAGCTCTTGAATTCTTGGTAAGTTTTTCCCAGTCAGCACTTGTATATTGATCTTTCGGGTTTTCAATGAATTCTCCCTTCTCATAACCTTAGGAATAGAGTAAGGTCCATTGTTCACGATTTCCCATAATTCTATACCAATAGATTCAATAAAAATTTGTATAGCATTTTTCCAATAAGAAAAATTTGTTCCTTTAAATAAGGGGGGTCTAACAGTAGAGCACCCTTCAATATTGACATCTTTGGAAAAAGACATGATTGTCACCCACTTGATTGTTAAGTCAAAAGAAGTTTGGGACTGGCTCTGATATCAATTAAAAACTCTGATCACCCTAGAGGGGGTGAATAGGGTGATTGCAAAATGCTTAAAATCAAAAACAAATGTAAATGCGAAAAATAAAGATGATACGCAACGACATTTTAAAGAGGTTGGGCCTCAATCAGGCGTAGGTCCCTAATTAGAGTTATCCAACTCTAAGATTCAATACTCTACTTTTTTTTAATTAAGATGAACTCTTAACAACATCTCAAAGCTGCCTTACTCTAGAGATCCCAATCACTTAAACTAGTCCTCTTGGTTTGAGTTTTGGTGTAGTTAGCCTCTCAAACTCCAAGTTCACTCCTTAATAATTTTTTTTTACCTCAATTGTTTGATCTAAAAAACCAAGCTTAGAACCGTAGATCAATGTGTATTCTCAATGCTTTTTCTCACTTGCTTAGTTGCTTGCTCTTGCTTATGGGGTCACTATTTATAGCCTTGCAAGTCATGAGCTTAAACTGCCAAGAAGGAAGTTTCTGCCAGAATATCCTAAAATTTGATTTCAGCCCTTGAAATATAATCTCTAGATTCTAATTTGATTTTCTTTTGAGCTAAATATTCTGATTTGATGTTCTCTGCAAATAAGCCATGTTGGATATGCTGCACATGATATCTTTCTTACACATGATGTTAGTAATCTCTTAAAAGGAGTAGCAAGATATTTCGGGTATCACTTTGATATTATGTTACAATTTAAGCTTGTATCGTACTTAGTAGAATCTTGCTAATATCAAATCAAATAATATTGACGCAAGGTAGTTCAGTCCAGAATTGATCTTGTATGATATTCAAATTTGAATTTCAAATTTGAATAGGCTAGAATATGTCACTCAAATAATATCTTTCCATATTGAGTGATAGTCCATATTCTCTCCATATTTGTCCTTACCTTCCATTAGTATAAAAGGCTACTCTTCTCGTGCTTACATTCAATTTTCTAACATCTTAATTTTACATCCAAGTCTTTAGTTAATTTTGTGTTTCTTCAAAACCTTCTTAGCCACTAAGGAGTCAACAAATTGATATAATGAAGGGAATGGAATACAAAATTAAATTGCCAAATTTATATAACTAAATAACATCTTCACGTAGTCACAACTCAGTCGCAGTTAGCTATGTTCATGGTGGCCACAGTGCAACTATAAGTCCCCTAACTGCAACCCATATCTGCCTTCATAATCTCTTGGACATTCATACTGTTCACAAAAGAGCGAGTAGCTTTCATTTCCTTTTTTTTTGAAATTCCAATCCTTCATCTCAAATTGAATTGCAAGTTCGCATTTTTAGTTTGATTTCCCAGTTTTCAAATTGTGTAAAGGCTTAAATCGTATGTGCATGTGTGAAGCATGAGTTTTGTGCTATGTTACATCATTTTTAGAGGATAAGTACAATCACTGTCATTTTCTGAATCTTGATATATGTCCGGTCAGATGTTGTTTTATATTCTGAGGGCATGTTGATTTAAGCGATTGCAACTAGCAGTGAGCAACTGGGAGTGGTTGGGATTAGTAGTTAGCGATCGGGAGGCTGTAATAGCCCAACCCTAAATTACGTTTATTTATTTAATTACCTCATGTTAATGAATTTCTCATATTTATTTATCGCATTTAATAATCTTGGTGGAATACATACATACATACATACATACATACACACACACACACACAGATATATATATATATATATATATATATATATATATATATATATTTGGGCACTCGCTTGGCAATTCGTGCTTTATTCATTCATTTATTTATTTATTAACGAAAATTTTGGGAGGGTTGATAGCAAGCCTTGATAATTATAATCTCATTGATTAAATTATTTTTCTGTAACATCACAAAATTTTAAATTTGAGTTACGCAAAAACGTTATCGTTACGGGGCGTTTTATTTTCGAACCCAGCTTATTTTGGCCTAATTTGAAGCCCAACATGTTTGCTTTCTTAACCTAACTAATTACCATGGTTAAGCCTAACCATGGTTAGCTAAAATTCATCTTTGAAGATAAAAATTCAGCCAAGTAAACTTTTTTTGACTAATTGCTAACTAAGTATCATAAAACCTACACATATATATCTCTCTCTCCTATCCTCTCATACACACAGCTCCCCTTCCCCTTGTGCTAGCTACTACCACTAGGAGCTCCTCAGAGCTGCTATCACTACAACTCCACCACCACAACTCAACCACTATCTCCTCTCAACCCCACCTTCATTAACAACTTCTCCCACCTCCTTTCTAGGTAACAAGTGAGTAAACCCTAACCTTGTTCTTCTTGTTTTTGATGTGTGTGTTAGTTTTAATTCTTGTGTTTGTTATTTTTGATTGTTGATCATGTTGTTTTGATAGAAATTAGAGTTATTTTGGTGTTTTAAATTGTTGGTGAAGCTTGGGAGTAAGTGGGAGTTGAGATGGTTCATGGTCAATCAAGTTTAAGCTTAAGTGAAGTTTACGGATTGTTTTGTATTTATTTTGGCAATCTTTAACACCATAAATGATTATGGTGATGTTGGTGAGACTTTGAATGAGTTAATCGTGAATCTAAGTTGGCCAAAAGTTAGGGCTTTGATGATTATGCAGGGTTTAACCTTCCTTTAATAGCAAGCATGTTATTTGTGTATATTTGATGGAGAAATGAATCTTTGATGTATATGATTATGAAGTGAAATTAAGTGTGGTGGTTTTGTATTGTGTATTGTGATGGGAAGGACCAAATCCTTATTACATGATTTTAAGGACTGATTTTAGATGATGATTTATGTGAAAAGAGAGGAGAAAGCAATGACAGTGGTGGCTGGGAAATGGTGGAAAACAAGGCAGGCTTTGGTAATAAAATGATAATGAACGACCCAACCAATTATGATTTTTAGTCGGTAGATAGATCAGTAAGTTAGCTTTCAAATGGATTTTGAATTGCCTCAATCCGAGGACTGTGGAAAAGGTTGTGGCCGTTTTACTTGAACTATGCAAGTTAGGCCAAAATTGGCACACTTGTGTTCTAGCCTCATTTTGGGAACCCTATTGTGGGAATCATATTTTGTGTTCTAAGTGAAAGTTTTTTAGGACTTATTGATGTTTCTATATTGAGAGATTAGGTCTCAAATGGAGATCAGGAGATTAGGTTATGAACCATTTACTTTAGCCCCTATTACTCCCTTACTTTTCTTTTACTAAAGTATTAACTATGAGAATAAATATATTTGCTAACTATATGTTCCTATAACAGCATTTTTGTATAGAATCACGACATGATCTATCATTTCCTCCCCTTTTGTGCATAATCATACTCAGTGACATTTTATTAAAAGTTTTAGGTACGTTTATTGTTTGTATCTTTAGAAATCAGCACGTATTTATCAAAATTATAATGTTTTGGTAAGTACATCAACGAATCATTTTAGTCAGTGGTTTATAACATAATTAGTGACCCCATCAATTATCAGTTATAGGGCATTGCCCTTTAGTTATTGATTATTCGCCTGATTTCAGGCCAGGTCCCCCGATCGGCTTGGCAAGTGTATGCCTATCTTCAAATCGTAACAGTTACTAGGGGTTCACTATTAGATAATAATTGACAATGAGATTTTATATTGATCTCATTTCTTGTTTTAAATTAAAATGAATTGCAATGCATGCCCAACTGGTTTTTTAGTGTCTAGTTAACAGCACAGAGATGCATGTGCTGAGCTTTAGCTCACAGTTCGAAATGTTTTCATATTTTGTTTCAGAGAAATGCTCAGTGAATCACCCTTCGGCTGGCAGGCCGACTGGAGAAGATAAGTGAGTGGGAATGTGTAAAAGGAATAGTGGTATTTTAGTGCTGAAATGTTTTGAGCACTGTATTATGAGATATTTTGATGTTAGAACTATATACCCTGCTAAGAGTTACTATATTTTGATGTAAACTATGAGATCATTAGTTACTATTGATGTTGGTTTGATTGTTTGCTTTTACAAATACTGTGTGGTGTTAACAATGTTCAACTTAGGTAAGTTTAATTATTTTTAAGTCAAGCCTTCTACTTTTTGGATGGCGGTAACACCTTGATCATTTGGGATATCACTACTAATTGATGATGTTAATTGATGAGAACACAAACAGTGAATTATGTACATTTGGGGTGTTACAGATTTGGTATTAGAGTTAGGTTTGATTTTTTTGATGGGATATGGAGTATGGAAATTAGATATGGAGTATGGAAATTTGGTTAGTGAAGGTGATTAATATATCATTAGAGATTTATGACATTAGAGACTTATGACTGTAGAAATGCCTGTTTGTCTCTCCATGTTCTTCACTTATGTTCCTCCTTGTTAGATGGATCCATATGCAATGAATGTGATGTTAGGTACTTCAGTGGCCATTCACATTTCTTTACTATATCCTAGTATAGTAGCCTACATGCAGGCTCCAGTTATGTGTTTCATAGTGCTATGGTTCATACACATGGGCTATTGTGGACCTTATCTACAGTTGGCCCTTGGGAAGAGTTCAGGACCTGAAATCCTAACTTTATAATGACTCGAGCCTTGGGATGGGATGAAGCTAGATTTCAGTTTCACGAGGCTTGGGCTAACATTATCAGCGAGCTGTTACTAAGGGAGCAGTTAGAGTTAAGAGGGAATAACATGGATATTCTGTAGTACACATATTTTCATTACACTTTGTATTTCCCCCACCATCAGCACTTGCACTAAGCACTCGTCAGCCGCCTGACAACCCAAAGCCATCGAGACCTAAAGAGGGGATCCCTATTTGTGATGAATCAAATGAGGCCAACATTGTTATAGATCTCCCTGATACACCATAGTTTAGTACTGATGGTGACCTCATGGAAGACTCAGAGAAGGACCCAGAATTAAAGGAGCATAAGCTTGATCATAATGATGAGAATGCAGAAATTGGTGCTTTAGACAACAGTTTTGACTTGGGCATGGAGGCTGGGGATGAGTCTGACTTAAACTATGATCCATATGAGGATCATTAGATTGATTTATATTATATGTTCACATCCCAGATAGATTACTTTTTGAGCCCACATCTATATATAGTATCACCAGTTGGATAGATGAATTTTGTGCAGGTTATGACATTGCATATAGTAAGACAGGTCTTTCCGATTGTGTTGACCAGTCCTGCCTACATTTGAGCATGTGGCGGACTTAGTCTATTGGGGCTAAGTAGTGTTTTAGTTAGGAGGTAGCTGTAATGGTTGACGTTGGGTGGTCAGTTGGATGTGATATTTTTTTTTTTTTGTGAAACCATGTATATGTATGTATGCGAGCAATTATGGCAATAATATAATGAAGCTTTGTGTTATGTTTTAATAATACTTGGGCCATACTAGTTGTATTTGTTGTATGTATGTATCTTATATGTTGGTTGTAGTCGGTTAACTAAATTACTTAGCTGAATGGATAGTTAGAATGTTAGAATATGTGTAAAACAAAGCAGAAACTGACAGAGAAGAAAGTATCAGATCATGGTCAAGGATCAGGTGATTAGGTTTTATGTAATGTGCCAAGAACCCTTAGTGGATGCCCTCAATTCCCCCTTAGTTGGTTAGCAATATGGGAACTCTAACTAGTAATAGACCGTGGTGTCTAAGCTTATGAAATGAACAACCCCAGCACCTTCCGATATCCCTCATAAAGTCAATAAATTAGCAGATTGGGTGGGTGATACAACCCTAGAGTATATGATGGAAAATATGACCTAGTGGAGGTGGGAGCATGGATTAGAATGATAGAAAAGATTTTCATAACAGTGGAGGTTCTAGAGGATAAAAAGGTGAACATTGGAACATTTTACCTGACTGAGGAAGTAGACTTTTTGTGGAACACTATTAAGGATAGGCTCGCAGGGCCTGAATTCACCTGGAGTAAATTCTTGGGTGAGTTAAGGGCAACATTTTACCCAGTTATGGTCCAAAGACAAAAGGAGAAAGATTTTGTGGAGCTGAAGATGAGTGGCAACGTGACTGTGATGTAGTATGCTAGTAAGTTCATAGAATTATCCAGGTTTGTCCCTGAATTTAGATCATTTGAAAGGTTAATGATGAGGACGTTTGAAGAGGGTTTGGCCTTTTATATTTGAAATAAGTTAGCTGGGAAACCAATCTTGACTTACCAAGAGTTATATGAGCGAGCCGTTGCAGTGGAGCAAGTGAAGGCAGAATTAGGGGCCCTGAACCCAATCAACCAAAAGAGAAAAGGGTTTGGGCAAGGAACTTCGAGTGAGTGTGAACCAGAAGAAACCCTCTCCCGCTCCTCCCAAGAGCCATCTTGTAGGCTCAGTAGAGCCCTATGGGAAATGCGAAAGAACAAATCACACCACCTCTAAATGCCGAGTAGGAATGAACATGTGGTGTGGAAGCCGTGAACACCTTATTGTTGCATGCTCCCGAAGGTTGAAGGCTATGGATAAGGGAGCAGCAAAACCCTTGGGCCTACCTCGCCAAGGGGGCCCACCACCAAGGCCTACAACAGTAGGACGGGTGTATGTAATGAGCAAGAAGAAAGCTGCCACCTCCGGTACGGTAGTCACTAGAACTCTCATTTTAAATTCAAAGCCATTTTGTGTATTATTTGATTCAGGTGGTACTTATTAATTTCTATCTACTCGATCTGTTGTGCAATTGAACTTGGAGGATAGGATGACAGAAACCAATTATAGGATTAAGCTACCCAATGATTATGTGATTGAGTGCCCTATCTCCTAAAAAATTGTTCCCATTTCCATTAGTGGAACCACCTTCCCTATGTAATTGATTCAATTTGATGTGTTTAATTTTGATATCATTTTGGGAATAAATTGGTTGCATACTTATAATGCTAAGATTGACTGTGAAGATCTTAAGATTATTTTGAAGGATGAAAAAGGAAGAGAACTATGTTTCTATGGCAGAGAGAAGAAAAATCTTGTCCCTTTATTTCTGCTATGAAAGCAAGTAAGCTGTTATGTCAGGGGTGTATTATATATTGGTGTTGTGCTATTGACACCCAAACAAAAGAAGAGAAAGCATGAAATATTCATATAGTTTGTGAATTTGAAGATGTTTTTCCTGAAGAGTTACTAGGACTACCCCCGTAGAGGGAAATTGATTTTGGAATTGAATTAATCCTTGATGCCTAACCTACCTCATAAGCTCCATATCGTATGGCCCCAACTGAGCTTAAGGAATTGATGATTCAGTTAGATGAGCTGTGGCAGAAGGGCTTTATTAGGTCAAGTGTGTCACCATTGGGTGCACTAGTGTTGTTCGTAAAGAAAAAGGATGGAACCTTAAGGCTATGTATTGCCTACAGGGAGTTGAATAAGATCATCATAAAAAACAAGTACCCTTTGCTATGAATAGGTGACTTGTTTGACCAACTTGTAGGAGCGAAAGTCTTCTCTAAGATTGATTTGAGGTCAGGGTACCATCAACTTAGGATTAAACCTGAAATTACTCTAAGATTGCGTTTAGGACTAGGTATGGTCATTATGAGTTTACAATAATGCCGTTTGGCCTCACCAATGCCCCCGCAGCTTTCATGGATCTTATTAACAGGGTCTTCAAACCCTATCTAGACACGTTTACAGTGGTGTTCATAGATGACTTCCTTATCTATTAAGGATAGGAAGGAACATGTTGATCATTTAAGGATGGTATTAGAAACCCTAAAGGAACATCAACTTTATCACAGACTAAGAAGTGTGAATATTGGTTAGAAGAAGTGGTGTTCTTGGGACATGTGGTTACAAAAGAATGAATCAAAGTTGGCTCCTAGAAGGTGAAGGCAATCACAGAATGATCAAGGCCTACTAATGTCATTGAGATTAGAAGCTATTTGGGTTTAGCGGGCTATTATTGAAGGTTCGTCAAGGACTTTTTGAAAATAGCTTCGCCCCTGACCAATCTGTTAAAGAAAGAAAATAAATTTGAGTGGATAGAGAAGTGTGAAAGAGCCTTTCAAGAGTTAAGGCAACGATTAACTACCATCCTAATCCTATCGTTACCAGTGGAAGGTAATGAGTATACCATCTATAGTGAAGCTTCAAAGAACGAATTAGGGTGTGTTCTGATGTAGGAAGACAAGGTAGTAGCTTATACCTCTCAATAGCTCAAGCTTTATGAGAAAAACTATACTACCATGACCTGGAGCTATCAGCCATAGTCTTTGCTCTGAAAATTTGGAGACATTACTTATATGGAATGCCACGCAAGATTTATGTTGACAATCAAAGTTTGAAGTATATCTTCACCCAGAAGGAGCTCAATTTGAGACAATGACATTAGCTTGAGTTGCTTAAGGATTACGATTTGCAGATTCAATATCATCCAGAAAAAGCAAATGTTATAGCAGATGTCCTGAGTAGAAAAGCGCAACATAGCTCAAACACTGTAGTGATTACTCAGTTGAGTCTCTTGAGAGAGGTTGAGTACTTGGGAATTCAACTAGTGTCCCATGGGCAGGCAAATGTTCAATTATCAACACTTACCTTACAGCCTTCCATATTGGAGGAAATTCGGGTAAACTAGGAAAGTGATCATGAACTCCAAAGAATAAAGTAAAATTTAGAGAAAGAGAAGTCTCCTGGGTTTGTAGTACATGAGGATGGGACCCTACGATTCCAGAATCGCCTATGTGTACGCAAAAATGAGGAATTAAGGAAGCAGATCCTGGAGGAGGCTCACAATGCCAGATACTCGGTGCATCCAAGAGGCACCAAGATGTATAAAGACTTAAGGCAATACTTCTGGTGGAATAATATGAAGAAGGAGGTTGCAGAATATGTAGACAAGTGTCCCGCCTACCAGAAGGTTAAAGCAGAGCATCAGCGTCCTGTGGGGGAACTGCGACCCCTAAAAATTCCCACTTGGAAGTGGGATTAGATCTCAACGGACTTCGTTATGAGTTTACTCCTTTTTGCCTCGAAGAAGAATGCTATCTGGGTCATAATTGACCAACTTACCAGGACGACCCATTTTCTACAAATTAGGGATACTTAGGGAGTTGAAAAACTAGCCCAACTACATGTGAAGGAGACAGTTTGCCTGCACGGGATTCCCTTAGACATAGTATTGGACAGGGGTCAACGATTCCAAGCACGTTTTTACAAGCTCTTCAGAAAGCCTTTGGGGCCGAATTAAACTTTAGTAGCTCTTATCACCCTAAAACGGGGGGCAAATTGAAAGAGTGAATCAAATTCTAGAGGACATCTTAAGAGCTTGTGTGTTAGAGTTCCAAGGGAAGTGGGAAGAAAATTTACCTTTGGACCAATCCATTATCAAAATGGCCCTGTTTGAGGCTTTATGCGGGAGAAAACGTAGAGCCCCATTATACGGGAGTGATTTGGACAAAGCATTGATCACAGGGTCCCAAAATGATCCAGGAAACTATTGAAACAATAAGAAGGATTTAGAAGCATAGTAGGGTTGCCCAGAGTAGGCAAAAGAGTTATGCGGACAACAGAAAGAGGCCTCTAGAGTTTCAAGTGGGCGATAAAGTTTTTTTGAATGTTTCACCAACTAAGGGTATCAAGAGGTTCGGAGTACGAGGCAAAAATTGAGTCCAAGATATATTGGACCTTATGAAATTATTGAAAAGTTAAATCCCATAGCATATCGACTGGATCTGCCGGTAGAACTAGAACACGTGCATACCGTGTTTAACATCTCTTAGCTCAGAAAGTATATTCTAGATCTAGACCACACCCTTGTATCTGAACCTATTGAAATCACTGAGGATCTAGAGTTTGAAGAGCGTCCAGTTCAAATGCTAGATCGCAGGATTAAGCAGCTGTGCAATAAGCAAATACCTTTAGTTAAGGTGCTTTGGACAAACCATACCTCCCACGAAGCCACATAGGAGACTAAAGAGCAAATGAAAGCCAAGTACCCACATTTATTTGAGGTAATCTTGCATGACATGATAAAGTTCATAAGTCTCAATGACAAAGCTTTTTAAGGGGGGAAGGCTATAATAGCCTAACCCTAAATTACGCTTATTTATTTAATTAGCTCATGTTAATGATTTTCTCATATTTATTTATCGCATTTAATCATCTCGGTGGAAAATATATATATATATATATATATATATATATATATATATATTCATTTGGGCCCTCACTTGGCGATTCGGGTTTTATTTGTTTATTTATTTATTTGTTAACAAAAATTTTGGAAGGATTGATAGCAGGCCTTGATAATTATAATCTCATTGATTAGATTATTTTTCCATAACATCACAAAAATTTAAATTTGAGTTACATAAAAACATTATCGTTACGGGGTGTTTTATTTCCGAATCAAACTTATTTCGCAATTTGGAGCCCAACATGTTTGTTTTCTTAACCTAACTAATTACCATGATTAAGCCTAAGCAGGGTTAGCTAAAAGTCATCGCTGAAGATAAAAACTCCGCCAAGTATACTCTTTTTGACTCATTCCTAGCTAAGTATCATAAAACCCACACACATCTCTCTCTCTCTCAGTCTCTCCTATCCTCCCACGACCCCCCTTCCCCTTGTGCTAGTTGGTACCACCAGGAGCTCACTAGAGTTGCCACTGCCGCCACTCCACCACCACAAGTCATCAACCATCTCCTCTCAACCCCACCTTCATCAACCACTTCTCCCACCTCCTTTCTAGGCAACAAGTCAGTAAACCCTAACCTTGTTCTTCTTATTTTTGATGTGTGTGTTAGTTTTGATTCTTGTTTTGTTATTTTTGATTGTTGATCATGTTGTTTTGATGGAAATAAGAGTTATTTTGGTGTTTTAAATTGTTGGTGAAGCTGGGAGTAAGTGAGAGTTGAGATGGTTCATGATCATGCAAGTTTAAGCTTAAGTGAAGTTTGTGGATTGTTTTGTGTTTATTTTGGCAATCTTTAACACCGTAAATGATTATGGTGATGTTAGTGAGACTTTGAATGAGTTAAATTTGGATCTAAGTTGGCCAAAAGTTAGGGTTTTAATGATTATGCAAGGTTTAACCTTCCTTTAATAGCAAGCATATTATTAGTGTATATTTGATTAAGGAATGAATCTTTGATGTATACGATTATAAAGTGAAATTAAGTGTGGTGGTTTTGTATGGTGATGTGAAGGACCAAAGCTTTATTACATGATTTTAAGAACTGATTTTAGATGCGGATTTGTGTGAGAAGAGAGGAGAAAGCAATGACAGTGGGGACTAGGAAATGACAGAAAATAGGGCAGGATTTGCTAATAAACTGGTAATGAATGACCCGCCAAAAATTATGATTTTTGAGGTTAGATAGATTAGTGAGTTTGCTTTCAATCGACTTTTGAATCGCTATAATCCGAGGTCTGTGGAAAACATTATGGCCATTTTACTAGAACTATGTAGGTTAGACCAAAACTGGCACACTTGTGTTCTAGCCCCATTTCGGGAACCCTATCGGGGGAATCATTTTTTGTGAAATGAACCTTTTTTAGGACTTCTTAAGCTTTCTATATTGGGGAATTAAGTCTCAAATGGAGATCGGGAGATTAGGTTACGGGTCATTTACTTTAGCCCCTATTACGCCCTTACTTTTCTTTTACCAAAGTATTAACCATGAAAATAAATACATGTGCTAACTATATGTTCCTATAACGATATTTTTGTACAGAACCAGGGCGTAATCTATCATGTCCTCCCTTTTTGTGCATAATCATACTAAGTGACATTTCATTAAAAGTTACAGGCACGTTCATTGTCTGTATCTTTAGAAATCATTACATATTTATCAAAATTATAATGTTTTGGTAAGTACATCAATGAATTAGTTTAATAAGTGGTTTACCACATAATTAGTGACCTCACCAGTTATCAATTACAGGGCATTCTACTTTAGTGACTCGCGTGGTTTCAGGCCAAGTCCCCCGATCGACTTGGCAAGTGTACACCTATCTTTAGATCGTAACAGTTACTAGGGGTTCACTATCAAGTAATAATTGATAATGTACTTTTATATTCATCTCATTCCATGTTTTAAATTAAAATGAAATGCAATGTGGGCCCAACCAGTTTTTTAGTGTGCAGCCAACATTACAAACATGCATGTACTGAGCTTCGACTCACAGTTCAAAATGTTTTCATATTTTGTTTTAGGGAAATGCTCAGTGAATCGCCCTTCGGTTGGCAGGCAGACTAGAGAAGATAAGTGAGCGGGAATGTTTAAAAAGAATAGTGGTGTTTTAGTGCTGAAATATTTTGAGCACTATATTGTGAGATATTTTGATGTTAGAACTATATACTTTGGTAAGAGTTACTATATTTTGATGTAAACTATGAGATCGTTATTTACTGTTGATGTTGGTTTGATGGTTTGCTTTTACAAATGCCTTGTGGTGGTAACGATGTTCAACTTAGTTGTGTTTAATTATTTTTAAGGCAAGCCTTGTCCTTTTTGGATGGCGGTAACGCCTCGATTATTTGGGATATAACTACCAATTGATGATGTTAATTGATCATAATGCAAATAGTGAATTATGTACATTTGGGGTGCTACAGAGGCGATGTGAGCAGTTGTTAGCAGTTGTGAGCAGTTATAAGGCAGTTTGTAAATTTTTTTAAGCAATGGGAAGCGGTTGAGTAGTTGCGAGCGATTGAAAGTAGTTGCAAGAGGTTGGAACTAGTTGCAATTAGCCAAATGCTCAAGTGAATAGGCCTGAAGTATCTCACTGTTACTGTTAATCCTGTAATAGTCATACAATGATTAGAAAGTTGAGAGTAGGAAGGGTTTATTGGGACTTGGTGGTTGGGATTTCTTTATCATTGATTTGACTTGGGTTACAATACTAATGTGATCGGAAACCAAATAGAAATATGCAATACTCTTATAATATGATTATTGGTCTCATTTGTAACAACTCTTGAGCCATAATACATACACTCATGGACCGACTTGAATAAAAACTCACTTTTGTTAGATAATGTGGTAATGCGTTTGTGTTTTACTTTGTTTCTTTAATAAAACCCAATTTTGCCATTCTATGTGGCTGCGTTTGTTTTAAATATTTGGATATTTTGTTTAAAGTTTTAGTAAATTTTGTTTAACCATATTGTTTGGTAAAAAACAAATTGCAAGGAAAGGCTATTTCTATAAATGTCAACATTAGCTTCTACAATTTGAGAAATTTGTTGAAATGCGACTTTTCCCTTCAACTTAGAGAAAACGTTAGGATTCTATAATTAGCAATTTTTCTAATATTGATTCTATCATTAGCTACATTCATGGTGGCCACAACGCAACTATAAATGTCCTAATTGCAACTCATATCTGCATTCAGTATCTCCCGTACATTCACATTGTTCACAAAAACAGTGAGTAGCTTTTTGATGGAAATCCCTTCACCCCCTTTGTTCTAAAATGAATCAAATCAATTAGGTAAGGTTATTATGCTGGTTTAAGGATGAACAATTCATCCAAGTTTTGTATAAGCTTCAAAATTACAGGGCAAGGGTTTGAATCCAGCACTGACCCACTTTTGTAGGCAAAATTCAACATGTATCCTCAAGGTTTAAGTCTGAGATTTTTATATGGATTCGAAGTTCAAGGTGTTAGCTTTCCAACGAATCAAGCTGCATCAAATTTGGACTTCATTTGGTCATTCAAATCATCAGTTAAACCCAAGGTGTCAAAATTGCCCAGCAAGACAGGAAGAATCACGGTTTTGTGTAAGCAATAACTTAAGCTATATGAAGGCTTAAGTTGTGTAATTATACATTTTTGGCATCCTCAGGAAGTGTAATATCAAGTCCAAGAATTATTTCCAATCATGCCCACAAGAGGATGAAGAAACAAGGAGTTTTCCCAAACTGGTCAGATTGCACCCTAATCTGCGCGGTTTAAAGTTTGAGCTTAATTACCCCACTTAAACACATCCAAACCTTGATATTTTTGTTGGGGGGGGGGGGGTTAAACACATCCTAAAAATATCCCCCCATGTTTAAAATCCAAATCATGGTCACTTTTGCAATGCATAAAACTAGCTAGAAAACCGGCCAGAATCTACTTGAACCCGGTTCAAGTGAACCAGTTTTATTTCTCAATGAACCAGCCAACCAAACTCTCTCCCAATGCTGATAGCCACGCCTCCCAAGCTTAGAACACACTCCAAAATGCTCTAGCATTGGCTGCCTCTTGAAAGAATAGCCAATGGAAGCAAGACAAAGCAAGGGATTGGTGCCTCACTCCCATTGGCTAGCCGCCATTTGCCATGCAAGATTTCGGATGCACATGGGTTTCCAAGGCCACTTGCTGGTTGTTTTAGAGCTTAAGAAATGTTTAAGTGTTGTATAATTAGCTTAGAAAAATATTAGATTCATATTTTGATGTATTAGATTAGTTTAAGATGCTTCTAATACTAGTTAACAAAATCAGGTTGTAATTAGGTCACTAATCCTTTCCTACCTAGTAAGGAAAAGGTGAGGTGTATGTTTCTTGTATTTTCAGCTTGGCCATCACTTGCTTGCTGCCTATTAAAGAAGCACACGGCCAAGGCAAAGAATCCATCCATTATTAAATTGAAAAAAAGCTGAGTTGAGAGCATTTGCTTTCTACTTTCCAAATTCTTGCTTGCTTATCTTAGTTTAGGCCAAACTAAGTGGTGTTCAAGTGAGTCTTAACAAGGATTAAGTGGTGTTTCTGTATCTTAATCTAAGTTAAGGGCCCTAAACTTGGATTTGGTGGTGTTTCTGTATCCAAACCCTAAGTTTAGTTCTATCCATTTGATGCTATACTCAAGGTGTTTCAAAGAGGATTAAACTGGATTTGCTAGCTTTAATTTGAAGTTAGTACTTCCTACTTTGATTCATCTTTCCATTTCACACATCCATAACCATTCCCACATACATGTCCATGCTTAATCCAAGCTAAAGCTACTCCCTTTGGCGTAGCTTCTAACACGAAACTCAAAAACACCTCAAACCGTGAACTTGAGAAATGCTAGGCGTGAAGGGCAGCAAAGTGGCACGGTCCCCCTGTGTCTAGTAGCACGACCGTGCCACCCCAAGGCCATGTGAAATTGCATGTTTTGAGTTGTGTTCTTGAATTGGTTGGCTTGGTTCCATTCCTCCCTTGTGTTATACATCTATTCACGACAAAGATCTTTTGTTTTGCCATTTAGAATCACTTGATTCTAAACTCCATTCTCCCTTCGCATACTTGATGCCTCACAACCATCATTTCATGTGTCCATTTTCCTTTGTTTTACCTTGATTGTCTCTTACTTGGATTGATAGCTTGGACTCTCAATTTGAGCCATAGCTAGAAGCCTCGGCAGATACATCACTTTTATTTCTATTTTTCAAATTCCTATACTTCTTCTCCAATTGAATTGCAAGTTCTCATTCTTAGTTTTTTTTTTTTGTCAAATTGGGCAAAGGCTTAAATTATATGGGCATTTGTGAAGGAAGATTTTGGTGCCATGTTTCATTAATTTTAGAGGATAACGGTAATCACTATCATTTTCTAAATCTTAATATATGTTCAGCGGGCTGCTATTTTATATTCTGAGGGCACGTTCATTTCATTGATTGCAACTAGCGGTCAGCAATTAGGAGAGGTAGTGAGTGGTTGTGATTAACAGTTAGTATATGTGAGCAATAGTAAGCAACTGTTAGCGATTGTGAGTAGTTGTGAGGCAGTTCGTAAGTTATTTGGAGCAGTTGCGAGCGATTGAGAGTGGTTGCGAGCGATTGAGAGCAGCTGGAAGTAGTTGCAATTGTCCAATTGCTCAAATGAATAGGCGTGAAGTACCTCGCTGCTGTGCTGAACTTCTAATAGCCACACAATGATGAGAAAGTTAAGATTCGGAATAGGTTATAGGGGCTTAGCAATTGGGATTTCTTTCTTATTGATTGGACTTGGGATAGAATACTAATGCAATCGAAAACCAAATAGAAATATGATGTACTCTTATAATATGATTACTTGTATCATTTGTAACAACTCTTATGTCTTTTGCACAGTATGGATTCACACAAGGTCTTAATAGTTTCTCAAGTAATTGTTCTATTCAAAAGGTTGTTTATCTTGTGTACAGAGACCTTTTTGTTTTATAGCATCTAGCATCCATAAATTGCCCAAACCGTTAGCCCCATGATACATACACCCATGAACCAACTGAAATAAAAACTCACTTTTTGTCACATAATGTGTTAACTATCTATGTTTTACTTTCTTTCTTTAATAAAACCTAGTTTTCCCATTCTATTTAGCTGCATTTATTCCAAATGTTTGGATAAGTTGTCTAAAATTTCAGTAATTTTTTTTAAAGTATGCTATTTGGTAAAAAGATTACAGGGAAAGGTTAGTTCTATAAATGTCAACGTTTCTATAATTTGACAAAGTTTTTGCAAGGCAACTTTCCCCAATAAGTTTTAGAAAAGGTTGGGATTCTATCAATAATAAATTTTTTAATATTGATTATGTCGTTATTTTCTTGTGTGAAGAAGGTATTTACAAATTTCTTTTTTCTATGAAGTGATATTGTCACTAATAATTTTTATAGTAATTTTATAAAACGACTGATTTTAAGAAGATATTCACATATTCCTTTTTTCAATCACTTTATAATCTTATATTATATAAATGGATAACCAAAACTCATTAAATGAATTGATACCAAAAGTTACTTCATCGACAGTCTCCATAATCTAATGCATTTAATTTTAAGCAGCAGCTGATGAAATAAAAAGAAGGTACTTCAAATGGTACAATGAAGTAAATGGAATATGCAATTAAATTGCAAAATTTGTATAATTAAATAACTTTTTCACATTGTCACATCTCAGTTAAAGTTAGCTACATTCATGGTGGCCATACTACAACTATAAATGCCTGAAATGCAACACATACATTATCTCCCGTACATTCACATTGTGCACAAAAAGAACGAGTACCGTTTATTTATTTTTTTTGAAATTTTATCCCTCATTTCTAATTGAATTGCAGGTTCACATTCTTAGTTCTTTTTCCCGATTGTCAAATCGGGCAAAGGCCTAAATTGTATCGACATGCATGAAGCAAGGGTTTTGTGCCATGCGACATCATTTTTAGAGGATAAGGATAATCACCGTCATTTTCTAAATCTTCATATATGTTCGCTCAGCTGTTGTTTTATATTTTAATGGCATCTTCATTTTAGCGATTGCAACTAGCAGTCATCAGATGGGAATGGTTGTGATTAGCAGTTGGTAGTTGGGAGCAGTTGTGAGGCAATTTGTAAGCTATTTGGAGCCGTTGGGAGCGGTTGAAAGTAGTTGGAAGTAGTTGAAGTAGTTGCAATTGGCCAAATGCTTAAACAAATAGGCCCGAAGTATCACACTATTATCGTGAATCTGGTGTTAGTCACGCAATGATTAATAAGTTGAGAGTGGGAGGAGTTTATTGGGACTTAGCGATTGATAAGTACGTAAAGTGCACTCTACTTTGAGGTCATTTAGTCCCATTTTTAGGGAGAATTATGTGTTTTATGATACGGTATGTGCTCCTTTTTCATTTTACACTCAGGTATGGTTTTTTTCTGTGTTTTGCAGGTATTTGGACCATTTTATCCTGAATTTGACCATAAAGCATAGCTTGACTACCCACGGATATCCCCAAGTCACTATGCCCATGGAAGGAAGAAAGAAAAGAAGAGTATTGAGACAAGGGTCACCACGGACGGTTTGTGGTGAAGACCACGGTTCTTGGAGAGACCACAACTGCAAACTTGTTCATTTTCCTTCATCATGTGGCTGAGATTGATCGAGTTCTTCTTTAAATAGGGCCATTTAGCAATAGATTTAGAGGAGACACAGCACAAACAGAACTCTTACCCTCTAATTTTTCAATTCATTCCCATTCTTCTAAGTTTAGTTTACATTTCTAGTTAGTTACGAGTGTTGAAGAAGTGCTTACTGTTTTGGAGCCCTTGCAATTTTTGAAAATCCTTGGAGGATCTCCAACTGCGCTAAGCTTTCTTCTCTCAAACTTTGTTTAGGTATTGTTATTTTAAATATTTGTGAGTAGTTTTCTTAAATGAGGGATTGTTAGCTAAGTATTGATGTTAGAATCTTTCATTTTTATTTAGTAGTGCTTGATCTTGATTAGGATTGGTTGAACACTATCTTGTGTATGAAATTGTTGTGGGTGCCAAATTCATTTGCTAATTCTAAATAGTTACGTGAAGGACTGAAAGGTGAAACATGTTATTTGATCGACAAGATAGGACTTGACTTAGCAATACTTGAGAAAGATTCTCTTGTTAAGAGGGCCTTTAGCCAACAAAAATCTATAACTTGGATTAAACAAGGACATTTGAAAGAATGATAATTGGTTAGTTTAGGCAATTCAGTTTATTTTGAAAAAAAGATTGAATTCTAAGTGTGATCGCACCTTTCAATCTTTCATTATAGATTAAGTGCATCATATATTCCATTGATCCACATCTTTACTTAGCGGAAGAAATCCCTAGACGTTTTAAACTGATTGAATTTTCCAATGAGGTTATAGCGTTGTTCAAACTCACAATTGAAATTTTCTTGCTTTGTACTTTTAAGCGACAAAACTCAATAGATTACAATTGTTCTTCGTGGGAACAATATCTTTTCTAAACTACAACACTCGCGCGCTTGTAGGCATAGGTCAAGTTTTTGGTGTCGTTGTCAGGGACCAAATTTGTGAATATTGAGTTAGCCCTTAGAAATTGACTAAGCATTTTGTCATTCTTTCTTTTTCATTATATTTTTGATTTGCGTTAGTAGTATTGTAGCTACTTTTGTATATTTCTCCTTTATATTCGAAGTCCCTTTCCATTTGAATTTGATCTAGAAATCAAAAGGAATTTTCGCTCCAGGAGGAAGAAATTAAGGGTAGAAGAGCAAAGACTAAAGCCTCAAGTAGTTTCTTCAATAGGAGGTGACCAAAGGAGGACACTCGGAGATTTTGTTACTTAAGCAATCCAAGGCATTTCGTCGAGCACCGCTCAGGCAACCGTAGAAGCGAACAATTTTGAGCTCAAACCAACCCTTAATATCAATGATGTAGGAATCCTAGTTCCGAGTCACCCTGTTGGAAGATCCAAACATACACCTATTTGTCTTTTTTGAGGTGTATGACACGTTAAAGCTCAACGGAGTTTCTACCAATGCTATCCGCTTGTGCCTACTTCTCTTTTCACTTAGGGATAAGGCGAGGGGATGGCTTTACTCGTTGCCTCTAGGATACATCACGATAAGGGATGAGCTCACAAAAGTTTTTCTTGCCAAGTTTTTTCTTCCAAGTACGATGACAAGCTTGCAGAATCAAGTCACTACTTTCTCTGAAAAGGAAGATGAGACGCTCTATAAAGCCTGAGAGCGATTCAATTACCTTTGTGATTACACCCTCACCATGGTCATCAAAGGTGGATAATCATGCAGACATTCTATAATGGAGTCACTCAGCTGTTGATGCTTACTATTGGTGCCACAGTAGGAGGTACTTATATGAACAAAGCTAAAGATGAAGCATACAATCTTATAGAAGAGATGGCCCTTAACAATTTCCAATGGTCGTATGAGAGAGCCTAACCCAAGCGGGTTGGAGGTAAGTGTATGAATATTTTTAGTGTAAAATAGATACTGCAAGTATACAACTATCGTCACAGTACTTGAGGGTCGCCTCCTCGGGGATAATGGAAGAGATTAAGGTCACTTAATTTCAAATCAACCCAGCTGACTAATTTTTTGAGTTTAAACAAATCATAGCTATAGTTACAAAAGCTTAGTAACTATTAGTTCACATGATCACACAAACCAACTAAGATAAATTCAAAGTCAATGAATAACCCTAAAGATTCCCTATCACCCCTGTTGTAAATCTAACATCAAACAATATAAACTCCAGTCAAATGAGAGTTAATCCAGCACTAACACAACCCCAAAGGAGAGCTATACCATTACAATAGAGAAATGAACAAAGGCAAGTAGAGCAGGTAGAACAAATGGGGCGGGCAGGGGAAAAGGGGATAGTAGAACCAGATGAAAAATGGCAAAGTTCAGGGCAAACCGTTGGGAAATCATCTCAGCTCATCTTTCAACATATCCAACACCCAGAACTAACATGAGGAAAATAGAATAGCATGAATTAAAGCACAATAGGAAAATGAATAATTGGGAAATGGGATTGACTCAACCTCCTTACTTCGTGAAACTTAGCCAAGCCTTGAACTGTGCATCAACTGCCCTTAGAATCGAGCCTAACTCTTGAAATTTCACACAATCCTTGCGAAAATAAGTTGGAATTGACAAAATCTAGCCTAATTACTTGAATTCAAAAACTAACATAGATCGACTATTCAAAATCCAAACAAGAACAACCCTGAATTCCCAATAATCAAATTAAACTTACAAAAACCCAAAAATTAAAACCTAAAAACTTAAAACTAAACCTAATTCATACCTAATTGCATTGTAACCTCCATTTATAATCAAAACCGTTCAATCTTGCCCCTTGATTTGCACCTGATGTGGATGATGGAGATGGGGATGATGGTGGTGGTGTGCTGGCGGTGCGTGGAGCGTCAATGGTGATGTGAAGGTGGATGAAGATGAGGAATCGTGCTGGTGTTGATGGAGCTTTTGAAGAGAGAGAGAGAGAGAGAGAGAGAGAGAGAGAGAGAGAGAGATAAGTTCAACATCTTGGAGCTGGGGAATGTCAGGCTTCTATCTTGGTGAGCAGCCGAAACAGGAGAGAAAAGGGATTAGGGAGGAGAATAAGCACGTGCCGCACGCGCGGTGCAGGGGTTTTCGTTATCTAATTTTCTTTTTTCCCTTTTTATTTTTGTGTTTTTGCCTTACTTTTTCTAATTTATTCAACACCTACAAAATCAAGTTAAAATCTAAAAATAACAATTATATCAAGCATAAATTAGGTATAAAGGTATCGTATAAATAACATATTTTTGGTGCAAACAGTAAGTTGGAATTAGATGCTATTTCTATACTTTCTTCTAAGGTTGATGCTATGTCTCAAAAAATTGCAGTGCTTAAATGTTAATTCTATGAGTTCAAGTACCCCTTCTCCATCATGTGATATGCGTGGGTCAGTTGATCATTTGATTGTGCATTGTTAAGTAGGTAGTCCTTTTGCCCAAGATATAAGTGATCAGGTCAACTATATGAACAATTATAACCCTATACCAGCGAATGACCCTTTCTCTAGCACATATAATCCTCGCTAGAGAAATCACCCCAATTTCCCATATAGGTCTAATGCCCTACTCGTGCCGGAAATAAATTTTAGAAAACACCTGGATTTCAAAGACCAACCTATCCTAAACATGCACCTCAAAAATCCAACTTATGGACTGTGATGGATAATATGTTTTCGCACAACAAAGGCAAGATGAGAAAAGTACATTAAGCAATTGGCAACTAAGGTTGATGTGCTTACTACTCACAATAAGATGTTGGAAGCTCAAATAGCTTAACAAGCTATATCTTCATCTACACCCCCAAGTAGACTGCCTAGTAAACCCGAGTCTAACCCCCACGGTAGTGTAACTATATTACCTTGAAAGACGGGGTAGAGAATTATGAGGACATGACACTTGAGCCAGGTATAGAGGTGATCATGGTTGAGAGTAATGCGAAAAATGATGAGGGTGAGCCCATAACGTTTAGAGAAAACGACATCTCTGAGTTTCCCGAAGTCTTTCCCCCTAAGCTTCCTAACCCAGGTAGCTTTTCTATCTCCTGTGTCGTAAGAAAAGTAAGATTGAAAGAACCTTATGTGACCTTGGTGCAAGTGTCAGTTTGATGCCATACTCTATGTTTCATAAGCTTTATTTGGGACCATTACAACCAGCACCTTTTTCACTCTAATTAATGGATGGTTCTAAAACACGACCTTTAGGTACGTTGAAGGATGTGACCGTAAATATAGGAGTTTCTTGGGTGCTGGAAGACTTTATCATTACTGATATGACTTAGACTGACGATGTGAAAATTATTCTTGGGAGACCCTTTTTGGTTACTTCAGGTTGCACTATTAATGTAAAAGGGGGCCAGATAACATTTGAAGTAGAGGGTGTTATGTTGCGTTTTGTTTTATGGAAGATAAAAATTTTCCCCTAATTCTTTCCTATTTGATGTACTTCCCATTTCTCCTAAAATTGAGATGGAGGAAGATTGAGGTTGTTCTGACCCTTCTGATTATGATTGGATTTCAATTGAGGATCCCAACCCGGGTTATCTTAAGGTGGACTTTACTGCTCCTTCTATACCTAACATACCTAAGGTAAAGACCTATGCTTATAATGAATCTTTCATGAGTGGTTATTGCAGGTTCGCTAAAGTAGTTGTTTCTTTACCTCCTATGGAAGGAGTCGATTTGGATTTTAATCTTAGGATTAAATATGATGATAATGGTCCGTCTGATGGAGGACACTATCAATTTATTTTGTACGCAAATGGTACACTTTGGCTTAATTTGATGAAGAAGAAGGACAACCAACCTGTGTATTTAAGGTGGTACCTTCAGTTAAAAGACTTCAAGTTCATGGTTCGTAACAAAACTGGAGCATATGTTGTGGGGAAGTCCAATACCCACACTCTCGTTGAACCCGAAACAGAATAGAAAAAAGGTTGAGCTCCTGACCTTAACAAGCGCTTCGTGGGAGGCAACTCAAGTGTTTTTTTTTTCTTTTTCCTTTTCGTGCAACTTTTTTTATTTCATTGTACTTTGTGTTTTTGTTATTTAGAACCTCTGTTGGAAATTAATGAAACTATAAAAAAAGGAAATAATAAGAGGTTTTTAGAACCTCCATGGACACCTCGAGGCCAACACCACTGTCCATGAAGGCTCTAGCAAAATACAAGAGAAAAAAAAAAGAGAAAACAATAAGAAAACCATAACCATAGCTGACCACAAATGGTCTATGGCTGACATCACGATCTGTGGTGAGCCCCGTGTCTACGATCAAGGGTTTTCAAGGCCTCTTCGACCCCAATTTCTTCATCTTCTTCCTCAAAACTCGACTCTCTCTCTCCAAGCACTCCCTTCTCTCTTTAAACTGTCCATAACCACTTTAGTTAAAACCTTCAATTCTTTCCAAAATTCATCAAATTCTTCCCTTTTCACTTACTTTCTTCACCTTAACCACCAATCTCCCTTTATTTTTCATTTTCAAGCCATCTTTCTCTCCCTTTTTTGCCATCTTCATACCCACAACCTTACAACTCCATTTTTCATTTTTTACTCTTCTAATTTTCATTTTTATTCCATATTTCCTCTCCATTTACTTCCCTTTTCTCAAATTTTTCATTTTCTAGCATTTTTCTACTCATTTTGTTTTAGTTTGATTTTTCAAGTTTTTAGCCATCCACATTACACCACCATGGCACCATAGAAGAAGGCAAGAACCACACAAGAAGCTGGGGCTTCCAGTTAAGCCCCACAAAGATTACCCCGAAGCTCCCGAACATCCACCACTGTGAGAAATCAAGGTAACAATCCACACCCCCTTGGTTTAACTAATCCTAAACACATTGCTGGATATAATGCTTTAAGTAGTAAACTAGTAGTAGCTACTCGATATTATGATAAGGATGTGTTTAATCGTTTCGGATTGTTGGATGATATTCGTTGGTTATTTGCTCGGGGTGGAATGGGTCAATTTTTGAAAACTTGGGACCACACTTATTGGGACCTCACCTTGAATGCTTAAGCACATTGCATGTTGAGGTCACGTGTGGCCCTTGATGTAAAGAGGGCTACATTTCATTTTATTTTAATAGGGAGTTCTATGAACTTAATTTGAGTGCCTTTAACAGTATACTTGGTTTTCCACTAAGTATGGACCTCCCACACTGCCATGTACCCAAGGAATTCAATTCGAATGCTTTTTAGTATAAAAGTTTCGAGGATTAGTGGTGTGACTCTAGTAATTCTAAAGGCACAGTTATTCAAAACCCTTGTATTTGTGTGGCCCAATGATCATTAGCTTGTGGTTTGTTTTGCCAAGGAGGATAGTTTAAATGTGCATCGCTTGTCTGAATTATATTTTCTATATAGCATGCTTAAAGGTGACTGAATTGACCCCAGGCCATTCTTATCAATAAGGTGTAAAGTGTAGCAACTAGTTATGCATATAAGACTGTCATTAGGGGCCTTATTACCCCTATTGCTAGGTTGGTTGGTGTTGAACCAGACCCTAACGATAAAGTCGCAAGTTCAGAGTGGTTGAACTTGGTCGCTTTTGAACAAATGAAATTTTTTAAGGTTGATGGTGGGCTTATCTATTGGATTTATTCTGGGAACCGGCTTGTGCCTCTTCCAAATGTTGATCGCACATCTCTCTTGAACAAGGCCAATCTATACTTTTGCCCCCGGTGATGAAGAGTTGGCGCGACCTACCCTACCTCCTCCGTCTACTCACCCTAGGGCTTCTAGTTCATCCCAACCATCCACCTCTCATGATTTTCCTGATTTGCATACTCCCGTTAGATCAATTAAAAATGAGCAAGCTTCTTCATGAGCATATGTAGAAACGGAGCATGCCTCACCCTGGGGCTTTGTTCAGGAGCGCCATGATGAGCTCCATAGGATTATTGCCTCCCAGAATCAATATTTCCAAGACTTTAGGACCTACTAAGAGACTTGGCTGGACTTGCACATTTCTTAACCCCACCCTCCTTATTCTCCTTCACCCTGTCCCTTTTAGTGTTTTTTTTTTTACTTTTTATGTGCTTGCATTGAGGACAGTGCATTGTCCAAGCATGGGGAGTTATTTTAGTTGTTATGTGTTTGTGGTTGTATATATGTGTGTTGTGGATGGGTAAAAGTTTGCATTTTTTTATGTCATGCATTTAGGTTTAGTTTGCATTTTCAGTTGATCAGTTAGTTTTTTAGGTTTCTTTCTTCATTTAGTTTTGTCTTGACATTTGCTTTAGTCTTTAGTTACATTTTAGGCTTAAAAAAACCAACCATAAACAAAAAAATAGAAACAAAAAGAAAAACCTGAAAAAAGAGCTTATAAATCCTCCGATGCTGAGTCTTTAGACTAAGTGGCTTTCTTTTGCCGATTTTGACCCTTTTTGTTACGCCCATTTGTGAATAAAATATTTGTTTCTAAGTTTTTAAACCATGTTTCATTTTTTAACCATCACGTTAGATATATTGCTTCATGATTCTGGGCATGAGTATTTGGCATATGAAATTCAATGAGATAAATGAACTTTGTCCTTTGAGATTTGAGCTTGAATAGACTAATTCATCATTTTAGTCTCATGTTTCCTTTCATTTGTGACTCTTCCTAGATCTCAAGTCTTTAGAACTTACTTTGACTCACGTTCAAGATCACTTTTAGCATGCACATTTAGTCAACATGATTGAGGCCTTTTTTGACTTTATGAGCTACATTGACCAAATAGTCACCCTTATATGAATGATTTATCCCTTGCTACCCGTTTGAGCCTTTACCGTGTTTATTGATGAAAACCTATATTATTATCTTTGGCCATACACATATGTCTTACCCTTTTAGCAACAGCTATAGAGTTGTCATAGTTTGTTGGGAGCAGTTTGTTGATAATAAGCTTTTATTGATGTTGTGGTTGGGTTGTATATGATAAGGGATTCATGTTCAACTTTTCCCTTCAAGTCAATTGGGTTATTTTTTGTGAGTTGCAAGAAAAGTGTAGAAAAGTGCATAGTTTCCTTTGCCATTGTCCTCCTCCTCTTTGAAAAGTAAAAAAAAAAAACAAACAACACCAAGGGTGTGTCAAAAAAAACATATGTGTTGCAAAAACAAAACAAAAACAAAGAAGCAAAGAAAAAGAAAAGACACACCAAAAGAACAAAAAAAAAGATGCAATAAAAGGGTTTGCCATTGGTTTTATATTTTTAGTCACTTTCTCTTGTGATCACACTTGGGGTTGCTGATATTTTGAGATGTATAGGCTTGAGGAATATGCTTTTGTTGGGAGATGATAGTTTATGCTCTTCATCTTTGGCTTTTAGCTCCACAAATCTCAAAATGTTTGTTCCCTTGTTACCTTTACCCTGTTGCCCTGTTACAACCCTTAAAAACTCTTCATGATTGCCTTAAAGTGCACTATATTTTGAGGTTATTTTGTGTCATTTTTAGGGAGAATTATGTGTTTTCTGATATATTATGCACTCCTTTTCGATTTTAGCCTTGGGTATGGTTGTTTTTTTGTGTTTTGTAGGTTTTTGACCATTTTGTCCAAAATTTGACCATAAATGAGTATAGCTTGACTCCCCACAGACACCCCTAAGTCACTATGCCTGTGGAAGGAAGAAAGAAAAGTAGAGTATCAAGACAGAGCTCACCACGGACGATCCATGGTGAAGGCCACGATTCGTGGTGAGACCATAATTGCAAGCTTGTTTGTTTTCCTTCATCGTGTAGTTAAGGTTAATCGATTTCTTCTTTAAATAGGGTCATTTTGCAGTAGATTTGGAGGAGACACAGCAAAAAGACAACTCTCACTCTCTAGTTTTTCCATTATTTTCCATTCTTCTAAGTTTAGTTTAGATTTCCAGTTAGTTTCTAGTTTAGAAGAAGTGCTTACTATTTTAGAGCCCTTGCAAAGTTCGGAAATCCTTGGAGGATCTCCAATGACACTAAGTTTTCTTCCCTCAAGCTCTATCTAGTTATTGTTATTTTAAATATGTGTAAGTAGTTCTCTTAATCTAGGGATTGTTAACCAGGTATTGATGTTGGAATCTTTCATTTTTATTTAGTTATGCTTGATCTTGATTAGAATTGGTTGAATTCTATCTTGTGTGTAAAATTGTTGTGGGTGAATTTTGATCAAATTCATTTGCTAATTCTAAATAGTTAGATGAAGGACTGATAAGTGAAACTTGCTATTTGATCGACAAGATAGGACATGACTTAGCAATACTTAAGACAAATTCGCTTGTTAAGAGGAACTTTAGCCATCAAAAATCCATAACTTAGACTAAATGAGGACATTTGAAGGAATGATAATTGGTTAGTTTAATCTGGTAAACTCGCTCTCTTCTCGCCGCAAAATCGAGAATTCTTGAATTGAATTTCAAGGGTTGTCGCCCGATTCGTGAAGTTGTCGTTGTTTATTTTGAATCCTCGTTCTTGATCCTTTGCATTGAGGGCATGTTTAGAGAAGTTTGGCTTCTTCTAATTTTGAGGTTATACAAGAGGACAAAATTTCCCCCCAAGCACAGGGAAGAAATTCTGGGCATTGCTGTTGATCAGTTAGTAGAGGGAATCAAATTCGCTATTTGCCATCCAACAAGCACTCTCACTTTGGCAACTTCGTCACCGCTTGGAAATTTCACTCCACCAAAGATTAGGGTTTTTCGGGAACATCTAAATCTCAGTTGCTTGATAATTTGGGGCTGAAGTACTACGGTATCCATCAGCATCTCGATTCTTCAATTTTTGCTTCTGTACAGCAGGAGGAAGGTGGAGAATTTTGAGCAATTGTTGGGCATAAACTGAGAGAGAGTGAGGGTAGAAGGCCAAGATCTACACCATCTCTTAACTACCGGCATTAGTCTCATCAAAATTTCTAGTATTCTTCAGTCACAAAAGCTCAAATCAGTTTGGGCTGAATCGTGTTCATCAGTTGGGTGAAATTTGATCGATAGTGTTGGCTTTGCTCTCTCCTTGTGTAAGCGGCACTGTTCTGCCTCTTCAAGCTGTGAATCCAGAACCTTTCAGCATCTCAGTCTGCGCAGGATACTTGACTGCCGGTGGTCTGAGGATTCGGGAGTCTTGACCGTTGGGTGCTCTGCCCAAGAACCGGTTTGCGGTAAGGCAAGTTAGGAAGGAACCAGGTCAGCTATTTTTTTACTTCCAATTGGTTTAAGTCAAAGTGGCATATGTTTCCGTAGCTTTGATTTTGCTTTGGCTGTACTTCTTTAATTTCTACCTACTGTTCGCCTGATTGTTAGGTTTGCTTTTGGTCTGTTTTACTGCTTTCTAACCTAGTGTTTGATTTTACGTCTTTTATCTTGTACTATCTTATTACTATTATTTTCCATTAGGTTGGTAGTCTATTTATTAATATTAGCATTATTGTTATTATTACTCTTTAGATAATTTATTACCGTATTGCTAGTGTTATTTTTATTATCACTAGTATTGTTAGAACTATTGTTTTTATCATCACTTGCATTTTGTGAAAGCTCGTCCAACAGTGCAGTCTTTGTTAGTAGCAACTCTGTTTTTTATTACTGCATTGCTAGTGTTATCTTATCATCACCATTATTATTAGTATTTTTTATTATTGTTTTCACTTACATTTATATTAGTATTTTTTGTCGTATCTAGTATTGTGTATTATCCTTGGTATTTATTAGTAGCAACTCTGTTTTTATTATTACCTTTAGGATTGTTTTGCTAAGGGTTTTCTTTCTCAGTTGGCTTCGTGCCAGTATCAGTGGCAGCGATTAGTGGCTTTGAAGGGTTAACCGAGGTTGCAGGTGGAGGGCTGTGATTTTAGGTGGCTTGCTTGTCTTTTACTTTTGCTCTAATTAGTTCTTTTTCTAAATAGTTCCTACTTTTTTCCGAGTTTTCTGGAAGAGTTCCTCCTAGTACTTTAGCTCCTGCTTCATTAGTAGTTATTGCCCTTGCTGATATTTTTTTGCCGTCATTTTTTAATATTTTTGGCTAGTCTCTTGGCAATTTTATTATTAGTATTTTTTAGTGTTGTGGTTATTAGTGCGCCGGTTTCCTTTTCCTGGGTCTGTGTTTGCGGTAGTAGTGTAAATCACTAGTGTGTGTTTTACTCGTGTTGGGTTGGGCGTATTAGCTTTATTGTATTATTTTATCCTTTTAGTTAGTAGTTTTACGATTGACTAGGGTGTTTTCTTGCCTAATAGTTCCCTAGGTTTGTTTTCTAAGTCTGGGGTTTATTCTGGGGAGCTTCTCCGTATTTTTATATTTATTTATTATTTTATTTATTATTCTATTTATTTATTTATTTATTTGGGTTGTTGTTGAGTTTGTGATTGATTGTGGCTTCTCGAGTGTCCTTTTAGTTTGTAGATCTTTCGGGGTTCGTTGGCCCAGTAGGCGTCCGCGTCTGTGGCGGGTCATGTAGCTGTTTCAGCCTATCCTCCGGGGAGTTTTGGGGTTAGGAGGGGGTTAGGGCTGCGGAAGGTACGCCTAGCGTCCTGGAATATTGGGTCTCTCACGGGTAAGTCGATAGAATTAGTTAAGTCTCTGCGTAGGCGTAAGATTAGTATAGCGTGTGTCCAGGAGACGAAGTGGGTTGGAGTGAAAGCTAGAGAGATTGATGAGTACAAGCTTTGGTACTCGGGGTCATCCAAGGCGAAGAATAGAGTCGGCATCCTGGTTGTGAAGGAGTTGGCGGACCAGGTGGTCGAAGTGAGGCGTAAGAGCGACCGGATTATGGCTATTAAGGTTTTGATGGGTTCAGTTTTCGTTAACGTGGTGAGCGTGTATGCGCCACAGGTAGGCCTGCCGGAGGAAACTAAGAAGCTCTTCTGGGAGGACCTAGATGAGGTCACCAAGGAGGTACCTCAGACCGAGAGGTTTTACATAGAAGGAGACTTTAACGGCCATATTGGAGCGGAGGTAGCAGGTTATGATGGGGTCCACGGGGGCTTCGGTTTTGGAGAGAGAAATGCGGGAGGGGCCTCCATGCTGGACTTTGCGGTGGCCTTTGATTTGTTGGTGGTCAACTCCTTATTCAAGAAGAAGGAAGACCACCTAGTGGACTTCAAGAGCAGCTCTTGCAAGACCCAGATTGACTACTTCCTAATGAGGAGGGAAAATCGGAGTTTGTGTAAAGACTGCAAAGTGATTCCCAGCGAGTTGCTGGGAACCCAACATAGGTTGCTGGTTTTAGATGCAGAGTTCAAGTATCCTAAGAGGTTGAAGAGTAGATCTGGAGAACCCAGAATAAAGTGGTGGACCCTCTCAAAGGAGAAGACGGGATTAATAGCAGATAGAATAGCCGAGGAGAGAGCTTGGAGGAGGGCAGAAGACGTTGATGCGATGTGGGATGCTGTAGCGGATTGCATCCGAATGTTAGCTAAGGAAACCCTAGGTCTTTCCAGGGCAAGCGGCAACCGGATGGAGGGCGCCTGGTGGTGGAACGAAGAGGTAAAGGAGAAAGTCAAGGCAAAAAAAGAGGCTTACGCGGAGTTCATGAGTAGCAGTTCGGAGGACGAGAGGGAGCAAAAGAAGATTGGATACAAGGCGGCCAAGAAGGTAGCCAGAAGGGCAGTGGCGGTAGCAAAGAGCCAGGTGTTTGATAGACTGTACCATAGATTGGGGACGAAGGAAGGGGAGAAGGAGGTTTTTAAACTGGCTAGGGCGAGGGAAAGAAAGACTAGAGATTTGGGAGTCGTAAGGTGTATCAAGGACGAAGAGGGTAAGGTGTTGACTGAGGATGCTGAAATTAAGGAGAGATGACAAAGTTTCTTTACTAAACTCCTCAATAGGGAAGGGGAGGGTGACGACTGTAGTAGGGGCGGAGAGTCTAGCGATCAGCGTGCGGGCGACAGGATAACAAAGAAGGAGATTAGGGAGGCCTTAAAGAAGATGGCGAAGGGGAAGGCAGTGGGCCCGGACCAGATACCGGTAGAAGTTTGGAAGTTTATAGGGGAAGTGGGTCTAGAGTGGCTCACGGAGTTTTTCAATGTTATTTACAGGACCGCCAAGATGCCCAGAGAGTGGAGGGCCAGCACAGTCATCCCACTGTACAAAAACAAAGGGGATATCCAAGATTGCAATAACTTTAGGGGCATCAAGCTGCTCAACCACACTATGAAGCTGTGGGAGAGGGTGATTGAGAGAAGGCTGCGAGAGGAAGTAGAGATTTCAGAGAGACAATTTGGTTTCATGCCAGGCAGGTCGACCATTGAGGCGATCTACCTCCTCAGAGGGCTCATGGGCTTATTCAGGGACAGAAAGGTGGATCTCCATATGGTGTTCGATGACCTGGAGAAAGCATATGATAAAGTACCAAGGGAGGTTTTGTGGAGGTGTTTGGAAAAGAAAGGGGTGTCGCCCGCGTACATTCGTGTAATCAAGGATATGTACGAGGGAGGGCGGACGAGTGTTAGGACTCCGGGAGGGGTCTCAAATGACTTTGCTGTTAGTTTGGGCCTGCATCAGGGCTCCGCCTTAAGCCCGTTTCTTTTCGCATTAGTTTTGGATGAACTCACTAGAGGAATCCAGGACGAGGTGCCCTGGTGCATGGTTTTTGCAGATGACATCGTTCTTATTGATGTGACCAGGCAGGGGGTGAACGATAGGTTGGAGAGTTGGAGGCATACGCTCGAGGCTAGGGGCTTTCGGTTAAGTAGATCAAAAACGGAATACCTCCACTGTTGTTTCAGCGGAAGGATAGAAGAGGGGGCGAAATCGTATTGGATGGGAGGACCATACCGAAGGTCGCAAAATTTAAGTATCTGGGCTCGATCATACAACAGAATGGGGACATTGACGAGGATATTAGCCAGCGGATTAGAGTAGGCTGGCAAAAGTGGAAGTCAGCGTCAGGGGTGCTGTGTGACAAGAGAGTGCCAATGGGATTGAAAGGCAAAGTCTATCGGATGGTAGTTAAACCGGCTGTTCTCTATGGATCGGAGTGTCGGCCTCTAAAAAAGACGCAGGTCCAACGGTTGATGGTAGCTGAGATGAGAATGGTCAGGTGGATGTGTGGTCTTACGAGATTGGACAGAATTAGGAATGGAGTAATCAGGGGTTTAGCTGAAGTGGCTCCCATAAAGGAGAAGATGAGGGAATCAAGGCTCAGATGGTTCGACCACGTGAAGAGGAGAAGTGTGGTCGCCCCAGTGAGAAGGTGTGAGACGATCAACCCCCCCTGTGGTAAGAGAGGGAGGGGTAGACCGAAGAAGAGCCTAGAAGAAGTGGTTAGAGAAGACTTGAGAGTTGTCGGTCTTACGGAGGACATGGCTCAGGATAGGAGGCTATGGCGGGACAGGATTAAGGTTTCTGATTGTAGGGGTCCGGCTCCGTAGGGGGCAGTAGCTTAGGCGGTGTAAGGGTAGGCAGGGTTTTTGGTGTGTTTGTCTGTAGGTTTGTGCCTTTCTGGGTTGTGACGGCACTAGGCGCCCCTGGTTTGTTGAGGTATGTCTCTACTCCCTCTTTATTTGCTATCCGACCCTTTTTCTCTCCCTCTTTCTCCTACTTGGTAAATGGCTTCGAAATCGTTTTCTCTATAAACTTTTTTTCACAAAACTGTTTTGTGGGTCTTATGGAATCAACCTCTCTATGGGTAGGAATACCGGTAGAGGTAAGGTTGCCTACATGTTGATGGGTTTTGAGGGGGAATGGAAAATTAAATTAAAGAAAAAGGAAAATGATGCCTCAAATACTCACGATTGTCAGTCGTAGCACTTAAGGGTCGGTCCACAGAGAAGACGTGAAATTATGGTCATTTTTAAAGTGATTAAACTAATTAACTTAATGCTAATTATGCTAATTTAAAGAAAACATAAGTGCTCAATTTAAACTAAATGATCTCAATCAAACTAAGCCTAAGTTTTTGACTAAATTTCAGCATATAAAGGAGATTATGCATTAACTAGACATAAACAGTTATTAAAATCAAAACCTAAAAACTACCTAACCTAACCTGAAATGACCCAAAACCAAAACTAACCTAAATCAACTCCAAATAGTATGAGTCATGAAACCAGGGGACAATAGTAGAATTCAGCTAACAATCAACCACTACCAATTACAACATTCAGCAGCATCCCAAACCAGAGATCAATCGATAAACCAAAAGTAGACCAAGATTTAATCAACCTCAGAACACAAAGGGTAGCAGTAAGAGGGGAGAAACGGCACCATAGTAGAGAACGAATTGCAACAGAGCAAACAAAAGCAGGGCAACAACGAACCAAAGCTTAAGACAAGGGAAGGGTGAAACGAACAGAGGAACGAATGACACAAAATCGAAAGCAGAATGAAACTCACAAAAGCTGCAACAATCTTCGCAACCATCGGTCAAAATTCAACCAAACTGAACTGATTCTACTAATCTCGGCGAACACACGCAGATTAAAACCCAAGGAAAACTGTGGAATTTCGAACTAGATAGAACCCCACAAATCGAAAACAAAACTTAAAACTAAAACCTGAAATTAATTTTAGAATCATG
>JACYFF010003369.1:43365650-43378344 GCA_017589665.1 Selenicereus undatus
GTCTGCGGGACTGTGGGGTTTCTGGACTTAGGGAAAGAAGAGGACGCAAGTGAGGGAAGAAGAAGAAAGCAGACGCGAAAGGGTGGGGGTTAAATAGGTGAACCGGTCCAACTGAACCGGGCCGGTCCGGTTTTTTTTCTGGACCGGTCTGGTTTCTTTTTCTCCTTCTTCTTTCTTTGGCCGGTTTTTCATTGATTCTTGGCCCGATTCTTCAATCTCCGAAATTTCTTCTATTTTTCTCACTTTTTTCCGCCATTTAAACCCTTTTTCCGCATTTATTCAATATCTGCAAAATAAAATAAAATCAATTAAAAACCTTAAAAATATTATTAAAACGAGCCTAAAATCGGTATAAAAGTACCTTAAAAATATCACATTTTTAGCTCAAACACTACAGCTGGATCTCCCCAGACGCCGTGAAAGCGGGACCCACACTGGGAGTTTGTTGTTGTTGTTGTTGTTGTTGTTGATAATTGGTTAGTTTAGGTAATTCAGTTTATTTCGAAAGAAAATATTGAATTCTAAATGCGATTACACTCCTTTCAATCTCTCATTATAGACAAGTGGATGATATATTCCATTAAGCCACATCTTTACTTAGTGGAACAAATTGCTAGATGTTTTAAATTGATTGAATTTCCAATTAGGTTATAGCATCATTCAAACTCTCAATTGAAATTTTCTTGCTTAGCACTTTTATAGGACAAAACTCAACAGATTAAGATTGGTCTTTGGACGTGGGAATGATATCTTTTCTAAACTACAACAACCGTGCGCTTGTGGGCATAGCTCAGTGGTTGGGATTTCTTTATAATTGATTTCACTTGGATTAGAATACTAATGTAATCGAAAACCAAATAGAAATATGAAATACTTTTATAATATGATTACTTGTCTGATTTATAACAACTCTTGTTTTATTTATACGGTGTGGATTCACACAGGGTCTTAATAATTTCTTGGGCAACTATTCTGTTCGAAAGGTTGTTTATCATGCATGCAGAGGCCTTTTCATTTTATAGCATCAAGCATCCATAAATGACCAAAAATATTACCCCCATAATGCATACACCCATGGATCAATGGAAATAAAATCTCACCCTTTGTCACATAATGTGCTAATGTGTCTTTGTTTTACCTTCTTTCTTTAATAAAACCTAGTTTTACCACTGTATTTGGTTGTGTTCGTTTCAAATGTTTGGATACATTGTTTAAAATTTCAGTAAATTTTCTTTACCTATTATATTTGGTAAAAAAAATTAGAAGGGTGGGCTAATTCCTATAAATGTTAATGTTAGTTTATATAATTTGAGGAAGTTGTTAAAAGAAAACTCTCCGCATCAACTTATAGAAAAGGTTGGGATTCTATGATTGATAATTTTTTATAGTAATTTTACGAAACGGTTGATTTTGTAAAGATATTCCTTTTTGAGTCACTTTATAATCTAGTATTATTTAAATGGATAACCAAAACCTATTGAATAAATGGGATGTCAAAAGTTATATCATTAACGGTCTCTATAATTTAATACATTTAATTTTAAAGAGAATCTGATTAAATAAAAAAAAGGTACTTGAATTCATATAATGAAGTACGTGGAACACACAATTAAATTACAAAATTTATATGATTAAACAACTTCTTCACATTGTCACAACTCAGTTACAATTAGTTGTATTCATGGTGGTCATAGTGCAACGATAAATGTCCTAAATACAGCCCGTAACGGCATTGATAATCACCTGTACATTCACATTCTGCACAAAAAAGCGAGTAGGTTTTATTTCTTTTTTTTTTCAAATTCTTATCCTTCATCTCTAGTTGAATTGCAGGTTCACATTCTTAGTTTCTTTTCCTAGTTGTCAAATCAGGCAAAGCCTTAAATTGTGTAGGCATGTGTGAAGCAAGCGCTTTGTGGCATGTTACATCATTTTTAGAGTATAAGGACAATCACTATCATTTTCTAAATCTTGATATACGGCCGGTCGGCTGTTGTTTTATATTCTGTGTGCAAGTTTGTTTTAGTGATTTGAACTGGTAGTTAGTAGTTGGAAGTGGATGTGAGTGGTTGTGATTAGCGGTTAGTACTTGGGAACAGTTGTGAGCAATTATGAGGTAGTTTGGAAGTGATTTGAAGTAGTTGGGAGCAGTTGAGAGTAGTTGAAAGCAGTTGAAAATGGTTACAATTGGCCAGATGCCCAAACGAATAGGCGTAAAGTATCACACTGTTATCCTGAATCTTCTAATAGTTACACAATGATTAGAAACTGGAAAGTGGGAAGATTTTATGGGGACATGGCCATTGGGATTTCTTTTTCATTGATTTGACTTTGATTAGAATACTAATGCAATCAAAAACCAATTAGAAATATGAAGTGCTCTCATAGTATGATTACTTGGCTCATTTATAACAACTCTTGTGTCGTTTATAAGTTGTGGATTCACCCAAGGTCTTAATAGTGTCTCGGGCAACTGTTCTATTCAAGAGGTTCTTTATCATGCATGTAGAGGCCTGTTCATTTTATAGCATGTAGCATCCATAAATGGCCAAACCATCAGCACAATAATACATACAATCATGAAGCAACTAAAATAAAAGCTCACTTTTTGTGACATAATGTGTTAATGCATCTATGTTTTACTTTGTTACGTTAATAAAACTCAGTTTTGCCATTCTATTTGGCTGTATTTGTTTCCAATTTTTGGATACATTGTCTAAAATTTAAGTAAATTTTCTTTAACTATTCTATTTTGTAAAAAAAATTGCAAGGAAACGTTAATTTCTACTAATTTCAACGTTATCTTCTATAATTTGAGAAAGTTTTTGAATGGCAACTCTCCCTATAAACTTATAGAAAAGGTTGGGATTCTATCATTAATGATTTTTTTAATATTCAATATGTCATTATTTTCTTGTACAAAGAAGGTATTTACAAATTTGTTTTTTGTGAAGTGATTTCATCATTAATAAGTTTTTATAGTAATTTGATGAAATGGTTGATTTTATAAAGATATTCACGGTTTCAGTTATTGTACAATCTTATATTATTTAAATGGATAACCAGAATTTATTAAATGAATTTGATATCAAAAGTTATTTCACCGACAATCTCCACAATCTAATGCACTTAATTTTAAGGAGTAGCTGATAAAATTTAAAAAAAAGGTGCTTGAACTGATATAATGAAGTAAATGTAATACACGACTAAATTACCAAATTTGTATGATTAAACAACTTCTTCATGCTGTCACAACTCAGTTACAATTAGCTACATTCATGGTGGTCATAGGTCAACTATAAGTGTCCTAAATGCAACCCATATCTACAATCATAATCTTTTGTACATTCACATTGTGCACAAAAAGAGCGAGTAGCTTTTATTTCTTTTTTTTTTGCAATTTTGACCCTTCAGCTTAAATGAGAGTAGCAGTGAGATCGTGGTGGGTGCTAAGTTCCCTCTTCTTCAGCCTTCAAACCCGCCTTTTAAGCACCAAAATGGAGCATCCTCAGCTGCAAAACGAAAGAAGATGAAGAGGTTTGCAGTTACAGGCTCACTACGATCCGTGGGGGACACCACGGTCGAACCGTGGTTTTGGCTGGTTCTGAAATCTTCTACTCTTCTCTTGCTCCACGGGCATAGGACTTGGGTGTACCTCCATGGTGGGCCAATAAACACTCAAATGAGAGTCAATTGCTAGGTCAAATGGTCGAAAATCCTGTAAAAATTGCCAAAGAACCATACCCAAGTATAAAACGAGAATAGGAATATAATTATGACATTAAGCCCATAAATTCCCCCAAAAGTGCTACAAAACGTCCCAAAAATGAAACATATAAAAGCACTTATCAAAATTCCCCATGCTTGAATCGTTGCTTGTCCGTAAGCAACACTGAGACCAAAAATTATTCACAACCTCCTCAAGAAAGACAATGGTAGTAACTCAATGGCAAAGCCGATCCAAAATTAGCCCAAAAGTGCCAAAATTATTTAACAAGCAAGCTAGAAAATGAAGTTTTTGAAATCATTGATAGCGAACAATGTCAAGTTTAAATCAATCCCCCTAAATCATCAAATGCAATCACATCGACATATAAAACAATTGGAGCCAGTACTGCTAGTAGATCCTCAATATAATCATGTGGCACTCATTGCACATATGTTTGAAAATGTAGAAAGGTTCCATCAATTCTCATTTGTTAGACTCAAATCTACCATAAGCTTGATAAGACTCTCTAATTCACCATCACTAGATGCAATACACATTAGTCAATCATGAGGACTTTATGAGGTTGTAATGAGGCTATGGGTATAGGTAAGAGGGGAATGAATATTTTTAAAATGTGGGTTAGAAGCCATAGACTAAGAGCTAAATGCTTCCAATGCGCTGGTGTAACACTCTTCTCCAACCAATACATTTCAGTAACAAAATACATCCCCTTGCACAACCAAATAAGGAGAAAAAGAGTTGAAAGTCATATATACATTTTACAATCCAAACAAGACCAACACTCCTTTATTATTTTGTCCTTTTTTTGCACTTTTTTCGTTTTGGTTGTTTTTTTTCCTTCTTTTTTTCGCATTTTTTTTTCAATCTCACAAAAGAGTTGGCTAAGAGAATACGTATCAAACTTGAATTTCAACTCTTCTCAAATCTTTGTACAATAAGACAAGGGATTTCCTATACAAACACAAGAACACAAATCCTTTCACCAATTCACCAAATAAATCTACCAAAAAGATCTCAATGCACCTTACTAACTCCCAATCAAACTCGATTTACGAGGATGAAATGCTCCTCTAGTCTTGGCTTAAGGGTTAGATAAATGTTTGGCCAAAGGTTATGTTCGGAGGTTCAAATCAATAAAAACGGATATAAGCTCAAAGGGGCTAGGGAAGGATATATTATGCATAACAAGGGTGGCTATTTGATATTTTGGGTTAATAAGTCAAAGAATGCCTCAATCATGTTGCCTAAATGCATATGCTAAGTGTGATCTTGAATGAGAGTCAAAGTTCTAGAGAAATGATGTCGAGGAAGAGTTGCTCATGAATTGGCAAGAGACTAAATTGATAAATAGTATTTAAAAGCTCAAAGCCTCACGACAGTCATGTAAAGAATCATGGGGTAATCAATTTGGACTCAACAAATGGTCAAAACATGAAGCTCATTTCTGTAAACTCATTTTCAAACACTTTTATTCACAATTGGGCAAATCAAAGGGTCAATCTAAGCTAAAGAATGTCTACCTAGTCTACAAAGTTCATCATCGTAGGATTTTTTTTCCTTTTTTTTTCTTTTTATTTATTTTTTGCGATTGTTTTTCCTTTTGTTTTTTTAGTGAATGGATGCTCCTAATAACAATACTAAGAAAATGCAAAATTATAAAAAGGAACCGAAAGTGAAAAGAAACCTAAATGTACCTCTAACATGCTCTAGCTACATAAAATTAAAACCTAGAATGCAACTATAAATGCAAGCATGAACAATATACAATGCATACACAAGCACACACCAAACCAGGTCAGGCATTGGTTTGGTGTGTGCTTGTGTATGCATTGTATATATTGTTCATGCTTGCATTTAGAGTTGCATTTTAGGTTTTTTTTTTTTAGTGAATGCATGCTCCAACTAACAATACCAAGACAATGCAAAAACTATGAAAAGGAACCGAAAGTGAAAAGAGACCTAAATATACCTATAACATGCTCTTGCTACATAAAATTAAAACCTAAAATGAAAATCTAAATGCAAGCATGGACAATATATACAATGCATACACGAGCACACACCAAACCAAGTCAGACATCAGACGCCATCAATGAATTAATTAACTCCCCCATGCTTGAACAAAAATATTGTCCTTAATGTGAGCACAGGTGTAGAAAAGGGAAGCGGAGTGGCAAGAAGCAATCAGAACGAAGGGGGGGAAGGAGAGTGGGGAGGTAGAATCGCCAGGTCTCTAAACAAGCCCTAATGTCCTGAAAATTTGGGTATGGATAGTAAGCATCCCATGGAGCTCGTCGTGTCGTTCTTAGACAGAATCAAGAAGAGTGGCATTCCTATAGGCAACATATACTCGAAGGGGCACTTGCTCCTCCTAAATGGACCTAACGGCGACTTCTTCACAGTCAGTGGGGAGTGGTTGGGAGGAAGAGCTAGATCCCGCCTGACATGTAAATGGGGGTGGAGGAGGTGCAGATTGAACAATCTCAGCATCGCCAAGTACCCCGTTGAAGGTTAGCCTAGTGAAGTAAGGTGATCCGATCAACATTGGGAAGCGGCAGAAGCTGATCCCTAGGATAAATTTAACACAAACGTCCAGCATCTACTTTACAAAATTTCATCAGCTCAGGGTTGGGCATAACACCCAAAACTCTAGCCATGGTGCTGATTACAACCCCAATGACTATCCTACCTTTAGTGCTAACAGCCACACTATACAATTGTCGGCCCAAGAACGTCCCAGGATCAACTTGGGCACCATCTAGCATACAAGACATGAGGTATAACTAAGACAATCTCGGCACATTCAAACTATCACCCTGAGTAAGGAAACAACAAGCGAGAATACATTGAGCCACCCGAATGCAAGGGTTCCTAATATGGGTGCATTTGGAAGAACTAGTAGTGTACCTAAAACTCCCCGAAAGCTAGCCCAAATATGCATTCAGGTTGAACTCACAGGGGACTTGATGGTTTGCTAAGTCCTTGCTTAGTGGAAAACCAAATATGTTATTGAAGGTGCCTAAGTTCAACTCATAAAATTGCCCTTACTAATAAAATGAAATATATGCCACTTGACATTAAGGCCCTCGAGTGACCTCAATATGCAAATTACTTAAAAATTCTAGTGTGAGGTCCCGATATTATGCTCTTTCATTTCAATAAAATATCCTATACCCCCCGAGCAAATAACTACCGTATATCATTCAACAATCCCAAACGGCCCAACAATTCCTAGTCATAATAATGAGTTCCCACAACAATTGGTTCATTCAAGTAATTATATCTAGCAACATGTTTGGGGTCGGTCAAACTAAGGAGATGAAGGACATTACCTTAGGTCCATGCATTGGTGGAAATGCGGGAGGTTCATTGAGGTTGTAATAGTGCTTGGCTAGATGTACTAGCCTCCTTAATGCTCTTTTATCTCTTGGTGGGTGCCATGGATGTAAAATGTAAGAAATTGAAATAAAAACCTCAAAAATGAGGTACGAGAAAAGAAAACGAAGAATTTAAGCAAAAAAGACGAAGAACTAGAGGGAGAAGAAAATGGTTATGGAGGAAGGGTGAAAGTGAGATGAACTTGGAGAAGAAATGGTGGAAAGAGACGAAGTTTGTTTGAGGAGGAGAAAGATTAAGAGAAAAGGGAAGATTTTGAGTAAAAATGGGAAGAAGTAAGGGAGAAAGTGAAGGTTTAACAATGGAGAGTTTAGAGAGAGAAAGAGGGAGGTAGAGAGAGAGTGTCGAGGTAGAAGATGAAAGTGAGGGAAAGTGGAGGGTCACCGCAGTCACAACCCTTGACCGCAGCCCGTACTAGTCCACCATGGACCACGAGTGACACCACAGTCGAACCATGGTGGCTACTGGGTATCTGTTTCTTCATTTTGATGGGCGGGCACGCTCTAGGCTATATTAGAAAATACAGGTCATCCCTGCAAAGCATCTTTCTTCCTTTTTCTTATTGTTTTTTTCTTTCTTTTTTTCTTTCTCTTTTTGTTCTTGTTGTTTTTTGGTTTTTTTTTTTGTGCCTCTATTTTTTTTTCATATGGAAATAAAACTATAAAAGGGCTTGAGTTGCCTTCAAAGAAGCGCTCTTTAAGGTCAAGAGCTTGACCATGCTTCTATGTGCACTCGAGATTGATAAGCGTATAGACGTCATTTTGTTGCGAACTACGAAATTAAAATCTTCCAATTGGAGGTACCACCTTAGATACTCAGGCTATAGGTCTTTCTTCATCATCAAATGACACCATAATGAATTATCAGTGCACAAGACATACCGATAACGTGGTCCATCAGACTGGCCATTATCATCATGCTCAATCCCCAAATCAAAGTCTAAATCGACTCCTTCCATAGGAGGCAAAAACAGAATCACTTTGGCAAACTTGCAATAATAACTCATAGGAGATTCATTAGAAAGCATAGTCCTCAACCTTGGGTATGCTAGGTGGCGTAGGAGTAGTAAACTCCACCTTAATATACCCTTGGTCGAGATCTTCAATAGAAATCCAATAAAAATTGGAAGGGTTTTGACAATTTAAATCATCCACCATGTCAATCTAAGGTGAAAGGGGACATGCATCTGATAGGGAAGAATTAGGGAAAACCACTTTCTCATCCATAAAACAGAACATAGCATAACACCCTTCTACTTTAAATTTTATCCGCCCACCTTTTACATCAATATTGCAACCTGAAGTAGCCAAGAAGGGCCTACCAAGAATAATTTGGGCATCATCGATCTCAGGCATATTAGCAATGATAAAGTCTTCTAACACCCAAAAATCTCCTACTTTTACGGGCACATCCTCTAATTTACGTAAAGGTTGCGTTTCATAACCATCATTTTCTATGAGTGTCATAGGCTCTCCACTATCATTTCTCTACTTACTCTTAACCATGATCATTTCTCTACCCTCCTTAAATGATATGTCCTCGGGTCCTCTAAGGGCCTCTACCCCTTCCTTCAAAGTAACATAATTACAATGCTCGGGGGGGTTAGATTTGGGTTTACTCGATAGTCTACTCGGAGGTGTAGATAAAGAGCTAGCTTGTTGGATAATTTGAGCTTCTAACATCTTGTTAGAAATAGTAAGCACATCAACTTTAGAAGCTAATTGCTTTATATGCTCATCTTGCTTTTGTTGTACACAAAGCATGCTCTCCATCATGGCCTCTAGGTTGGACTTTTGGGGAGCATGTTGGGAAAAGGGAGGTCCTTAAAACCTGGGGGGTTGTTTAGCATTGATTTGGGGCATTGTGGAAGGGTTAGGTATATATGAGAAATTTGGATGGTTTCTCCAACCCAGATTGCAAGTATTGGAATATGGGTCATTGATCGGCCTCGGGTTAAAATTATTCACTTAATTGATTAGTCACTAGTGTTGTGGACAAAAGGACTCCCAACTTAGCAATTCTCAGTCAAATGGTCAAGGGAACCACATATTTCAAATGATGGGGGAGGGGCACTAGAATTCACAATATTCACATTTAATCATTCCAATCTTTGAGTCATAGCATCTACTTTAGCATTAAGTAAAGTAAGTGCACCAAATTCAAGCTTACCTCCAACCCACTTGGGTTGGCCTTATACATTGGACCACTGAAAATTGTTGAGCACTATCTCTTTAACCAAATTGTAGGCCTCATCCTCAGTCTTATTCATCAAGGTTCCCTTTGCCACCACATCAATAGTGGACCTTACACGTCGAGTCACTCCAATGTAGATGGCTTGAATAATCATCCATTATTGAAGGCCATGGTAAGGGCACAATTGTAATAAGTCTTTGAACTGCTTCGAAGCCTCATAGAGTGTCTCATCATCCCTTTGGGTGAAGTCGGTGATTTGGTTCCTCAAACTTGCTGTTTTGCTTGGTGGGAAGAATTTGGCAAGGAAGGCTCTAGTAAGCTCATCCCATGTGGTGATGCACCCAGGAGGCAAAGAATGAATCCATGCTCTCGCCTTGCTGTTAGTGAAAAGGAAAACAACCGCAGTCGAATGGACTCGGAAGTTACTTCGTTGTGCTTCAATGTGTCACACACCTCTAAAAAGACCAAGAGGTGTAGCTTAGGGTCCTCCAATGGGGTGCCCCCAAATTGGGATTTTTGTACCATAAAAATAAGAGATGGCTTTAGTTCAAAATTATTTGCCTCCATGTTAGGAGGAGCGGTGCTTGAGGCGATGCCTTGGACTCCTGGGGTAACAAAATCCCTATGCGTCCTTCTTTGCTAACCTCCTCATCCTGCCGTAATTGGTGAGGTCTCTCGAGCCTTGTGCCTTTGTTCCTCAAGTGTAACACCCCAATTTTTAATCTCTTTTTATTACTAATATTAACCTACATGGCAGCAAAAAAAAACCTAAGTATGGGTGTTACCGCCATATTTCCTTGTTGGAAATACCAGGCTGATTGTCAACCAAACTTTAATGCAAAGTCTAAATCTCAAATTGTAGCGTAAGTTCAAGTCTTGTCAACAAATATAACAATGTACAACTGAATAAACATAACCTCTAAACAAAGTCTAATATGAAACTCAATCACTTCAACTAAATCGTATTTCATGGCCTTGCACTAATTTGGGTTCTATCTCCGTGTTCGTGCACTTCATCTGAAAACAAAACATTTTGAAAAATGAGATAAACTCAATAACAACCACCCTTAACAGTCAAAATATGCACACAAATTTATTTCAAACCATTTTAGGGGTGGGAAGCAACACGAGCAGTTCAATGTTCTTATGCATTCCCAACAAGAAGATATAATAATCCAAGTTCCGCTTATTCAATTTTGGGTTCACAAGGGTGAGCGATCCGACTGGTTCTCAGTACCTGCACTTGGGTTAACGCAGCTGCTTAACCATGGCCTGGCCTATCATCAATTTGGACGGTTACTGCTTAACTATAACCTAGCCTACCGTTAATTTGAATGGTTGCCGCTAACCTGGCCCATGTCCTTCCACAAGGTGGCACGTGGCCGCTCACATGCATGCACGTTTTCCTAGGGAAGGCTAATGGTCTTCAACAACATAGGAGTATAGCTCCTTAGTCTCACCCATTCATTCATTTACTTATACATTCGTAGTTAACATCAATCTTGAACCAGAATATAGCCCAACCCAACCCATTCTAGTCCAAAACATTTCTTTATTATTTTCGAACAAAATTTGTCCAATAAACCCATGCATTTACTGATTTAACAAAATATTTCAACATAAATCATAGCAAAATCTCTTTATACGTTCACCCAGAAAAATCCCCGAACATCGATACAAAACACATTCAAAACAACTTCCAAGCATACTCACAGGTCATGTCTTTGAAGGGATATTTAGGGGAAGGTTAGGGCTTGATTGTTTCTTACTAAAATATGTCGCCTAAGCTTGCGCTCGAAACGCTAGTTTGACCTAAACAATTAGGCACAATAGTGGTCTGTTAATATCAGCACTTAGGCCGAATTTTATACATCCATTAGACTCAAATAACTTTTCTAGGCCTCTACTAATATCCAGCAACCATGTCCAACCATCAATTAAATTTTTAGGAATTTGTAAATATTAAAAACTCCACACACATTAACACAGCTTAGTGCCTAATTTACTTCCAGATTTTTCCTCCATATTTTCAAGGTCATAACTTGTAACGCCCCAAATTAAACATGTTTCACTGCTTATATTCTCCTTAATTAAAATCTAGACAACCCAATGATAGGGGCATTACCGCCGTCCAAAAGGACAAGGCTTAAAACATGAGTGCTAAACATAACACAGTTAAGCATAACCTCCACTGTACACATTCACATATAATTATCCATTCACAATCAAGTGTTAACCAATGTAAAGTTTATGAACCGTAGTGAAATAATTCACCATGTAATCTACATCTTCATCCACAGAAGAATTCAAAATACAACGTTAGAGTATGCATATACGACATTACTTCTGATCCATCTGGATTTCCTTGCTTCACTTATTCTCTTCGGCTGATTTGCTGGCATGAGGGCAATACTCTAAGCATTTGCCTAAAACAAAACATGAAAAACATTTTGAACTGTGAACCGAAGCTCAGTACATGCATTCCTGAATTGTTAAATGATCATTGAACACTGATTGGGCCCGCTTTGCAATTCATTTTAAGTTAAAACAGTGAATGAAATAAATGTAAAGCTGTATTGCTAGTTATTATCTGATAGTGAACCCCTTGATACTGTTACGATCTATGGATAGGTGTACACCTGCCAAGCCGATCGGGGACCTAGCCTGAAGCCGCGCGGGTAACTGAAGGGCGAATGCCCTATAGATGATAACTGATGGGGTCACTAATTAACTGATAAATCACTGTGTAAACTGATTCATTGATGTACTTACCAAAACATGATAACGTTGATAAATACACTCTGATTTCTAAAGATACAGGCAATGGACGTACCTGAAGTCTTTAAAATGATATTTCACTTGATAATACTTATGCACAATAGAAACGATAGACTAGGCCTCGATTCTGTTAAAGAAATATAATTATAGGTAAACGTAGTTAGTAAACCATATTCACCGAGTAAATCATATTCACTGACATAAATGATTTATTTAAAAAGACTCCTACAGTTCCAATAATTCGATATAAGACAAGTTAAACCAAAATGATTTGAATAATAAATCTGTTAGGGTTATTGAACTTGAAATAATACAAATTGAAGCAAAATAGACAGTTGGTATCAGAGCCAGTCACCGGTCCGGTGTCCCAGCGAGCACGCTGGGCTCCCGAGTGGGAACAAGGTCTCAGCGAGGACGCTGAGCTCCCAGGAGGGAACAAGGGGGACTTGTCCCACATCGGATGGAGAGGGGAATGAAGACCTCTTTATAAGGGGGTCGGATACCTCTCCCTAGTAGACGCGTTTTAAAAACCGTGAGGCCTCGGCCAAAGTGATGGAGGTCCATCCACGAGTTCATCCCAAGTCCAAATGGTCCAAA
>JACYFF010003369.1:43378354-43422779 GCA_017589665.1 Selenicereus undatus
TTGGAAGTTCATAGCTAGGGTCCTTCTTCCCTTGCAGACTTCCATCACAAAGCGGACAATATCTACTAGCGGTGACCTGGGGGGTTACATAACTTCCACTTCTGAGGTCTAAATTTTATAATTAAGTCCAATTTGGAAAGGCCAAGTTGTGAACTACAAATTCCCTTTTACAACCACTGACAGAATCCAAGCCTAATTGGTCCGTATTTCCCTAACTTCCTAAACAATCTCAGTTATTGATAGTTTCGTGCAGTCCTGATAATTCACTCATAACTTCCTCGTTTTAACTCCAATTCAAGAAATTTAAATTTCCAATCACAAGACACGTAAATCTATCTTTCATAAATTTTTCATAACTTTTAGAGAACCTGACCATTGCCGGTAAATTTGTAACATTGGCCCTAAATCTGGGTGAACAGAATAGTGTTTATACTACATCCTTTATGCTTATTTTCAATTAATATCAATTGGAATCCCTTCCCAAACATGCATATGTCACCCTCACTCAAAATCCCGCTATCTCTAATCGTCAAATAACCCAATCCATAGCAAAAGAGCGAGTCTTTACCTTGAAACAATTTGCAAATGAAGGAAAAACCTTAAGTTATATTGTTCCGCCAACTAGATGCTCCTCTCTGAACTTCCTAATATGGTGAGTAAGGAAATCAAATTCCAAGATCCATATACGAAGTTTTCATTACGAAAGATTCCACTAATCAATAATCTGTTCGCTAGAATTGCAAGAACTTCGCACTTACCGAATCTAAACTGAAAGAATGGGAGAGGAAAGAGGATGGCGGCACGGCGGATAGGGTGAGGAGAAGAGAGAGCGATGCTAAAGGAGAGAGAGGGGTAGTGAGAGAGGGAGAAAATCGGGTGAGAGTAAGGGGAGAAAGAGAGAGAGGACATTTAAAAAAACTAGGGTTTCTCCCCCTTCCCCCCTTCCTTTCCAGGGCTCCCTCTTTCTTTCCCCCTTTTTTTAAAACGCCCCTACTCATATCACTCTACTATTCATCGACTATTCAGCTAAAATTCAAAAAAAAGAAAAATAAAACACTACGAGCTCAAGCACACTAGGTCGGCCGATATCATAACAACTAAAAATTAACCGAATAAATTTGAAGATGTATATATATATATATATATATATATATATATATATATATATAACAAAACAAAATATCCAGGTTTTTACATTTTACCACCCTTAAAGGAAGTTTCGTCTTGGAAACTTCACACACACCGCTCATTCAAATAACTTGAGATATTTTGATCACATCTCTTGCTCTGGTTCCTATATGGCTTCCAACACCTCATGATTTGCCCACATAACTTTGACTAAGGGCACTGTCTTCCTACAAAACTACTTTCCCATTTGGCCTATAATGCGAACCGACTGTTCCTCATAAGGCAAATCTTCCTTCAGTTGTATGGGATCGAGTGTGACAACATGAGAGGCGTCGAGGACGTACTTGCGCAACTGTGACACATAGAAGACATTGTGCACCCTGGGTAACTCTGGTGGTAGTTCCAAACAATACACCACCTCCCCGACACGTTAGACAATGGGGTATGGCCCGATATACCTGGGGCTAAGCTTGCCTTTCATGCCAAATCTCGTGATTCCCTTGATTGGAGACATTCGTAGGAACATTTGGTCTCCCACTTCAAACTCTAAGGGTCTGTGCCTTTAGTCCGCACAACTCTTATGTCGACTCTGGGCTGCTTTCATCTATTCTTAGATTATTCTGACCTTCTGGGTAGTTGCCTGGATTAATTTTGGTCCAATGGTAAATGCGTCGTTAATCTCCTATCAACACAATAAAGTCCTGCACCATCAGCCATACAACACTGCGTATGGGGCCATCTCAATGCTAGCATGGTAGCTGTTATTGTAGGAAAACGCAATTAGCGCTAACTACTCATCCCGAGCTTGCTTGAAGTTTAAAGCACATGCTCACAGCATATCCTCCAAGGTTTGAATCATTCTCTCAGCCTACCCATCCGTGGCTGAGTGAAAGGCGGTACTGAAGCGTAACAGTGTATCGAATGCTTCTTGCAACTTCTTCCAGAAACCCGACTGGAATTTTCTGTCGCAGTCTAACACTATAGAGCTTGGCACACCATGCAATTGAACTATCTCCTCCAGATAGGCTCGGGCCAGTTGATCTAAAGTCCATGTGTTCCTCATGGCTGTGAAGTGTGTCGTCTTCATGAGTCGATCCACGATGACCCATATTACGTTGTTCTTTCCCTGAGTAGGTGGCAAGCCTACTACAAAGTCCATAGAGACTGAATCCCATTTCCACTCAGGGATTTCCAAGGGTTGTAAGAGTTCTACAGGACTTTGGTGTTCTGCTTTTACACGCTGACACGTAAGACATTTCGCTATATAGTCCTCCAATTCTTGTTTCATATTGCTCCACCAAAAAGTCTGTTTCCGGTCCTTGTATAACTTGTTCCCACCAGGGTGAACAAAATGTGGGGTGTTGTGTCCCTCATTTAGGATTTTCCTCTTGATTTCCTCAATGGTGGGTACGCATACCCGATTCTAGAACCTTAGTGTCCTATCCTCGTGAATCACAAACCCAGGTGGCTTTCCGACTAACGCCTTCGTCCTAATCCTATCCAACAACAGGTCCATGCTCTGAGCAGCTATAATCTCATCAATAAGGGTAGGTTGTGCCTCCAAGGTATATAGTATAGAATTGGTTTTCCTTGTCACCACATTGAGCTACAGTTTCTTAAAATCCTCGCACGAATCCCTAGGTATTGAGAGTTGGGTACCGCATATGACTCAACGCATCCGCTACTACATTTGCCTTGCCAGGTTGATATTGAAAGTTTATATCATAGTCCTTAAGGAATTCCAAGCACCTCGTCTGCCTTAGGTTCAGGTCTTTTTACAAGAGCAAATATTTCAAACTCTAGTGATCAATGAAGATCTCGTAGTGCACTCCATACAAATAGTGTCTCTAAATTTTCAGCACGAACACTACAGCAGCTAGCTCCAAGTCATGAGTCGGGTAGTTTCACTCATGAGTCTTTAGTTGTCACAAGGCATATGCTATGACACGATCATCCTGCATCAGCATGTACCCCAATGCATTTTTAGATGTGCCGCTATACACCACAAAGTCCACTGTCATTGGTGGGTAAGGCTAATATAGGCGCACTCGTTAACCTCTTCTTAAGTTCTTAGAAGGCTTCCTCACACTGATTTGTCCACTCATACTTGGTAACCTTCCATGTCAAATTAGTAAGAGAAGTGGCGATCTTTGAGAAGTTCTGAATGAACCTACGATAGCACCTAACCAAGCCCAAGAAGCTTCTCACTTCGGCCACATTCTTAGGTCTTGGCCACTTCGTTATGGCCTCTATCTTCTGGGGATACACAGATACTCCCTCATTAGACACTACATGCCCCAAAAATGCCACCTGACCCAACCAAATCTCCCACTTTTTCAATTTTGCATATAACTCATTCTTCCTTAGCACTTCTAGAATAATCCTCAAATAGTGGGCATGTTCTTCTAGGGTCCTTGAATAAATCAGTATGCCATCTATAAACACCACTACAAATTGATCAAGATAACGTTTGAAGACCCGATTTATGAGATCCATAAATGCCATTGGGGTATTTGTAAGCCCGAATGGCATCACTACAAACTCATAATGCCCATATCGCGTGTAGAAAGCAATCTTGGGTATGTCTTCTTCCTTGATCAGGAGTTGGTGATACCCCGAACGAAGGTCTATCTTAGAGAAGGTCCCTGCACCTCTAAGTTGGTCAAAAATATCATCTATCATGGGCAAAGGGCAACAGTTCTTGATCGTTATTTTGTTTGACTCCTTAAAATCTATGCATAATCCCAAGGTTCCATCCTTCTATTTCACGAACAATACCGAGGCTCCCTATAGAGATGTACTGGGCCGAATATAACCCTTTTCTTACAGCTCGTCAAGCTAAGTCTTTAACCCCTTAAGTTGTGTTGGTGCCATCCGATAAGGTGCTTCAGATATGGGGGTTGCTCTTGGTACTAAATCAATGCAAAATTCTACCTCCCTAAGCGGTGGCACGCTAGGGATCTCCTCCAAAAAGAACATCCGGGAATTATCGAACTACTGGAATGTCCTTGAGGTATGGCTCAGCGGCCTCGATTTTCACTACATTGCATAGGAATCCTTTGCATCCTTGTCCTAGCAGTTTGTGGGCTTTTGATCACGATGATAAGTCTCACTCCACTCTTGGAGACTTTTCCTTTATGAACTATTCTCTCTCTGTTGGTCCTCTTAGGGTGATTCTTTATTTTGGATAGTTTATTTGGGCTTAATACTTCACTAACCAGTCCATCCCCAAAATGACACCAAAGTCAGTCAACTTAAACTTATATAGGTGCTCTAGAAACTCGTGTTCATACATCTAAATAGGCGATCCTCACACAGTTCATCACATTTCACCTTCTTTTCATTAGGGAGAGTCACAAACAGTAGAGGGGGTCTAGATGTCCGAACTAGACTTAGTCACATGTTACTTCCCTAATAGTTCACAATATATATTTCATCACAGTTTAGTAACACATTTTATATCACATCATTGTCAAGAAGCAATCATACATTATTGCTCACGGTTGCATTCACTTGCCATGCTCACGTAGCACAATCTCATCTTCACATGTCCCATGCAAATCTCATTAACAATAACAACATTCACTTATTAATGCATATATAACGTAAATTCACAATTCTCAGCCAATCATAACGAATAGTTGCATCCATGTAACTCAATCAAGTTCAAATGCATAGATTCAAAATGCTAACTGTTCCACACCTATACTTTTCATTTCATAAGTACTTAACAAAACTTCCTAGTTTATACTTACTAGCAAAAGAAAGGAAAGATAAAATGAATAGTGCAGTCTTTAAAGAAAACAAAACTTCCAACAATTACTAGTTTTTACTTGCCGGAGGCGTCCATTGGGAAGGTACCATGACAAATCCTACCACACCTTTCCCGCTTCCAACAGGTAACCTCACTCTTAGGTTCTTCCTCAACTGGGTCCTCTTCCAGGTCTTCCTCCACTAGTTCTTCTTCCCCGGGGTCCTCGTCTTCTAGGGGATCTTCCTCAAGTTCCTCTTCGGGGTCTTCCTCTTTCATAGGGTCCTCCTCATGATCATCCCCTCATCTAAGGGTCCTTCCTCGGGGTCTTCTTCTAGGTATTCCTCCTCCATGGAGTTTTCGTCAAAGTCATCCTCATCTAAGGGTTCCTTCCTAGGGTTTCCCTCTTCAATAGGTTCCTCTCCCAGTTCCTCCTTCCCATCCATAAGCTCGTTTTCCTCTACGAACTCTTCCTCTTTAGTATTTTCCTCCGCTGGTGATGGCGGAGTCTCATCCTTAGTATCAGGGATGAGAACTTGATCATAAGGGCCCACATCTATGAGGTGGTCGACTAGCCTTGCTAGGTTCATCCTCAGAGGTTCCCAGTCACACAAGCAACACCTACCAAAGAAACTGAACAATCTCGTCTTATGGTGAAGCTCTCTAACCTTGTAACGCCACACTGGGTCACCCTAGAGGATCAAGAGAAAGAATAGGGTCTAATTGCTCCCAAACCTCAAGCAGTCATTCGGTATCTCCTCTAACCTCCTATGAATAAAAGCCTCAACCCATTCTAAGTGGCTAGCTAAACTAACCCTCAGCCTCTTTTCCATCCTCCGATAGCAGCAATGACGACCCATACAACCACAATGATGAGTCCCATTCATCCTACATATTAACAAGTCCAAATCAGACACATGTTCACAAACAAGTAAGCATGTGCAGACATGCCCCTTTTTCCGTCCTGCACTCACGCTCCAAGCAGTCCTTAGGTCTACATGTTTTAATTTTTAATCCTGATTACAATATTTTTAGGCGAGCCTTCCGGTCAGTCAACCTGAGCTCTAATACCACTTTGTAACGCCCTAATTTTTCGATCCCTTTTTATTACAAATATTAACTGGTGTATTAGCAGAAAAACCTAAGTGGGGGTGTTACCGCTGTGTTTCCTTCTTGAAAATACTAGGCTGAGTATCAACCAAAATTTAATGCAAAGTCTAAATCTGAAATTGTAGCGTAAGCTCAAGTCTTGACGACAAATGTAACAATGTCCAATTGAATAAAAATAATCTCTAAACAAAGTCTAATATGAAACTAAATCACTTCAACTAAATCTATTTCACGGCCTTGCACTAATTTAGGTTTCCATCTCCATACTCATGCACTCCACCTGAAAACAAAAAGTTTTCACAAATGAAATAAACTCAATAACAACCACCCCTAATAGTCAAGACATGCACACAAATTTATTTTTAAGCATTTTAGGGGTGGGGAGCAACATTAGCAGTTCAATGTACTTATGCATTCTCAACAAGAACATATAATAATCCAAGTTTCACTTATTCAATTTCGGGTTAACAAGGGTGAGTGACCCCATTGGGTCTCATGGCCTGCGCTTGTGTCTAACGCAACCGCTTAACCATATCCTGGCCCATTGTCAATTTGGACGGTTATCGATTAACCATAACCTGGCCTGCCATCAATTTGGATGGTTATCACTAACCTGACGCACGTCCATCCACAAGGTGGCACGTGGCTGCTTACATGCATGTACTGTTTCTCAGGGAATGCTAACGGCCTTCAACAACACAAGAATATAACTCCTTAGTCTCACCTATTCATTCATTTACTTATATTTTTGCAGTTAACATCAATCTTTAACCAAAATATAGCTTAACTCGACCCATTCTGGCCCAAAACATTTCCTTGTTATTTACGCAACAAAAGCAGTCCAATAAACCCATGCATTCACTTACTTAACAAAACATTTCAACATAAATCATACGAAAATCTCATCACACATTCACCCAAGAAAATCCCCCATACATCGATACAAAACTCATTCAAAACAACTTCCAAGCATACTCACAGGTCACGTGTTTCAAGGCATATTTGGGGGAGGATTAAGGCATGATTATTACCTGCCAAAATATGCCGCCTAAGTTTCAGCTCGAAATGCTAGTTTGACGTAAACAATTACCCATGATAGTGGTCTGTTAGTACCAGTAATTAGCTCGATTTTTATAAATCCATTAGACCCAAATAACTTTTCTAAGCTTCGAATTACATCCAGAAAACATGTCCAACCATCAATGAAATTTTTAGGAAGTTATAAATATTAAAACTCCACACACACTAACACAACTCAGTGCCTAGTTTACTTCTAAATTCCCCCTTCCCCCCAACGTTTCGGGCCCATATCTTCTACTCTTGAGGTCCAAATTTTATAATTAAGTGTAATATGGAAAGGCCAACTCGTGAACTACAAATTCCCTTTTACAACCCTTGATAGAATCCAAGCTAACTAGTACGCATTTCTCGAATTTCCTAAACTATCCCAGTTACTGATAGTCCCGCACAGTTCTGGTAATTCGGTCATAACTTCCTCGTTTGAACTTCTATTCAAGAAATTCAAAATTCTCCAATCATAGGACATGGAAATATACCTTCCATACATTTTTATTAATTTTTGGAGAACCCAACCATTCCCAGTTAAATCATAAAGTCAACCCTAAATCTGGGTTAACAGAACAGTGTTTATACTACATCCTTTAGGCTTGTTTTCAACTAATCTCAATTGGAATCCTTTCCCAAACATGCATATGTCATCCTCACCGAAAATTCCGTTGTCCCTAACAGTCAAATAACCTAACCCGTAGCAAAAGAGTGAGTCTTTACCTTGAAACGATTCTCTAACAAAGGAAAAACATTAAGTTGTATTGCTCCACCAACTAGATGCTCCTCTAATCAATAATCCATTTGCTAGAATTGCAAGAACTTTATACTTACCGAATCTGAAGTGAAAGAGTGGGAGAGGAAAGAGGACGGCGGCACAGCGGCTAGGGCGACAGAAGAGGAAGAGAGACGGTGAGGGTGAGAGAAAGGTGTGAGAGAGAGAAAGAAGGAGGTGAGAGAGGGAGAAAACCAAGTGAGAGAGAGGGGGACATGTGAGAGTGAGGGGAGGAAGACAAAGAGGGGAAATTTAAAAAAAACTAGGGTTTCCCTCCTTCCCTTCCACGACTCCCCCCTTTTTCCCCATGTTTCCTTTTTTTTTTTAAACCCCCCGACTCAGACCGTTCCACTATCCATCGACTATTCTGCTAAAATCCAAAAAAAAATAAAAATAAAACACTATGAGCTCAAGCATACTAGGTCAGCCGATGTTGTAACAATTAAAACTTAACCAAATAAATTTGAAAATATATATAAATAAATAAATAAAACATCCGTGTTTCACATCAAGTCTTTGCTTCTTCCTCCTTAAACAGAAAGTCCTCTCAATCTGAGGATCAGGTTGGTATAGAAATGGACTTCGCATAAAAGGGAAAATTTGCTACAAGCACAATCACCAACACTGCCAATGCAATCAAAAGAAAAGGAAAATAAAATGAGACACTTAGTCAATTTTGTAAGATAACTCAATAGTTGACAATTTGGTCCACGGCACGTGCCAAAAACGTGACATGTCTGCAAGCGCACAAGTGTTGTACTTTAGATTAAAAGGTCGTCCTTCGGGACCAAAGTAATCTACTGAGCTAATGTCCTATTGAAAATGCTAAGTAATCAATCTTTTCAATGAGACGATTTAAATAAATTAATTATCTAAGTAGAAATTCAATCAAAGTAAAGCATCTAGGAATTCGATTCGCTAAGTAAAAAGTTGGATCATAAAATTAAGCATGCACTTTTTATGGATTGGATTATTCAAGGAATTGCAATTGAGTTAAATTTAATCCTTTCTTCCGAAATAAATTAAATTGCCCAAACAAATTCAACTAACACTCTTTGAAGTGTCTTTGATTTACTCTAGGTTGAAGATCTATAAATGCTAAGTCTCCTCTTAGTAAGCAATTCTCTCTCAAGTTTCACTAAATTAAGTTCTATCAAGGTGATCTAATAGTGAGCTTGACTTTTAGTACTTCACTCAACTACCTAACATAAGCAAGCAAAATTGGCCAAACTTTACTCACAACATTTCAATCTCAAGATAGAAGTAAATCATTCCAATTATGAAATAAGCACAAGATTGTAGAAATAAAGGATCCAACTACAATACTATAACTAACAAATCCTTAGATTGAATAAAAACTACTCACTCTTATTTCTAATTCAACTAATACTAGAGTTCATGGATAAATTCAAAGGGAAAGAAAACTTTACAATAATGGAAGCCCTTTAATTGTGCCACAATCTTCGAGCATCCAAGAGCAAAGCTTCTCCCTTCAATTCTCCCTTTGCTCCAAAAAATAAACAAAACTAAACTCTAACTAAAAGAGAGATAGATGTGAGAGTAGTAGTGAGATGGTGATGGGTGCTGAATTCTCTCTTCTTCAACCTTCAAACCCACCTTTTAAGCACCAAAATAGAGCACCCTCAGCCGCACGATGAAGGAAGATGAAGAGGTTAGCAGTTATATGCTCACTACAGCCTAGGGGGGACACCACAGTCTAGCCGTGGTCTTGGATGATTCTGAAATCTTCTGCTTTTCTCTTACTCCACGGGCATAGGACTTGGGGTACCTCCATGGTGGGCCAATAAGCACTCAAATGAGGTTCAATTGCTGGGTTAAATGGTTTAAAATCTTGCAAAAATCACCAAAGAACCATACCCAAGCACAAAAAGAGAATAAGAGTATAAACTATGACATTAAGCCCATAAATTCCAAAAAAAAAAGTGCTTCAAAAAGTCCCAAAAGTGAAGTATATAAAAGTACTTATCAAAAGCCAAGTTGAAAACTAGAGCTGAGCTATGCTGAGCTCGAAGAAGCTGAGCTGAGCTAAAGAAGATTGTTTGTTAAGCTTTTCTATTTTTTGTGATATTTTGTAATGAAGGTTGTTAGGATGACTTGGAGTTGGTTATACCACTTATGCCACTTGCTCTCAGGTATATATACTAAGAGAATGTTCACTCGCGGAGGACCTCAATATTAACATGGTATCAGAGCTTTATGATGAGAGCTAAGTTGGTGATTGAGATTGAATTTCAAAACTGATTGCTGTTAATCGAAACTCAACTCATTTATCTTTGATTGATTATTCAAATCTAAGCTTGTGAGAAATGTCAATAGAGAGAATCGCAACAACAGTTTTGCTAAATTACAAAATCCTTCGTTCGTTTATCCTTTGGATGGACCCGGATCACTTGATCTAAAAATCAAACTAATTGGATCAAGCAATTTCAGATCATAGAAGGGATGTATGGAGATAGCTTTAGCAACAAAGAGGAAGCTACCATTCATTCATAGAACGATTGCAAGACGTGAAAATGATTTAATGAAAGGACAGTGGGATGCTAGCAACAATCTATCTATAGCATGGATTATGAGTTCAATAAGTGATTTAATGTAGAATCCATTTTGTATATTGAGTCAGCATCTGCAATTTGGACACACTTGGAGAAAAGGTTTGTAATAAGAAATGGTTCAAGAAAGTATAAATTCAACAAAGATATTTATAATTTGAAGCAAAATGAAACTCCTATTAATGAGTATTACACAATAATGAGGGGAATCTAGGAAAAAATGAGTGCAATGGCTTATCTGCCCAGGTTTACAAATATAAACGAATAAATTGCCAATTTCTTGCAAGCATTGGCCAGGCAGAATGAAGAACATAAGCTATTTCAATTCTTAAATGGAGTGGATGAAACATATGCAACACAAAGAACTCGGATCCTACTAATGAATCAATTACCATTAGTAGAATTAGTGTGCTTAATGCTTCAACAAGAAGAGTTGCAAAGAGAAGTTCTGAAAGATATATGTACAGATTAAGCCTTCTGCTCTGCCTTACTGAGTAAAAATGTTGAGGTTAGATACAGTGTTTGTAGCAACAAAGGATGCACAAAGGAAAAATTTTGGCAAATAATTAGATGTCCTGTTAAGTCAAAAATCATGCATGATTTTTATAATTATTTCGAGTATATTATATATATTATTTCGTTTAATTGGTTTTGTCTTATATATTTTTCAGGGTTAGTATCAATTTAATAAAGATGAGAAGAGAGGACGTCGAAGCTCGGGAATTACACGTTTGGCTATGAAGACGGTCCAAAAATAAAAATTATGGAGAATATTATTTCCATAATTATTTAATTGGGCTAGGGTTTCAAAAGTTGAAGAGAGTTAGAAGTCTTGAGGAAGATAAGGAAGAGGGGAAGAAGAAAACCCTAAAGAAAAAAATAAACCTTCTCCATATAATCCCACGCAGACCTCACGCATAATAAGCTTGAACTCTCTCTCTCTACCCCCTCATCAGCTTTTGCTTCATCTTCATGCACAGCAGCCCACGCCTCCACCATCACCAACATCAGCCCCTTCTTTCTTCCTCTCTTCAGCAGCCCCTCTGTTCTTCTTCTATCATCAGCCCCACGGCTTAACCTCACGTTCAGCCCCTCCTCTTCTCCCACTCCACGCACAGCCCTATCCATCTCCTCTTCCTCCTTCACGCATCACATCAACCTTCAGCCCTCCTCTTTTCATCCCCACGCACCACAGCCCACGCTTCTGATCATCAATCATCTCATCTTCATCAGCGATCATCACCATCTTCACGTCCATCATCAACATCATCAAAGTAGGGATTTTTTTTTTATTATTATTAGTATTATTATTTTTACTTTGTTTATTTATTTTTGTGTTTAGTTTATTGATTAGACATGAAATATTTGAGTTATGATTGTAATTTTAATTTTTACATGAGTGAGTAATTTTTTGTGCTTAGTATAATCTTCTTGAAGCCATGCTAAATTGATAATTTTGAAACAAGTCTTGTGCTTTAATGCCTAGTTGATTTCTATTCGTGATTCTTTAGCGATTAGTGTTTATCGTTTATGAAATCTGTGATACATCGATTAGAATGCATGCTAGTTGATTAAATACAATTTCGGTTGATAGTTTAAAAGATTGTAATACGTAAAAGTTATAATCTTTTAGGCCTAAGTGTCACCCTAATCAATCATGGATAGCTCAAACCTATCTCTTTTAATTAGGTAATTGCTTTAGATCTTTGTTAAATCGATTTGCTGGTAAATTGGTTACAAAGTGTTAAATGATGTTTTTCTAATTCTTACTGCTCTAATTTGGTTAAATTTTTGCGCTGGTGTAAAGATTATCAAATTAGTAGGGTTTATATTAGGGCTGGACCTAAGTAAACTAGAATCTAAGGAAAAACGGGGAAGAACCGCTGGTGAACCTCTTCTACAGTTTAACTCATGAATAAAATTAACTTGTGTGTTAATGATAAATATTAACTTGCATGGTGGATTGAGATTATACTAAGTATTCTTCATAAATTTGATAACTTTCGATTATTATTTGTTACTTAGCGTTAATTTGGTTAGTTGTTAATTTTTGTTCTATTTTTTATTAGATTCAATATAATTTCAATCAAACCCCCCCCCCAAAAGTATAATCTTTAGGAGTGTCTAGGTAATTTTAGATAGCTTAGAGTTTGATTTTTGGAGTGGTTATAATTTTAGATTGAGTTTTAGTATTTAATTCCCGGTTTGTTTGAATTTAGACTAAAAATAGTTATTTTCGTTATTTTTCGGTTTCAATACATTCCTAGGGTTTATAAAGTGTCCTAGTCTGTTCATATTCAGTTTCGTGATTTTTGGAAATTATTTGATAATTTTTCAGAGTTATTTTTCGAAATTGATATGTGCAGGTTTTTTGTTTATTAATTCTGAATATTTCGATTTTTAATTTTAATTTACGATTATTAAGTATTTTTAGGTCCAGAAATTTGTGTCCTGGAATTAGGGTAATTTTCCTTATTATTTTCGTATTTTTATTTATGCAGAATATTTTATTTCCAATTTAAGATTTAATATTCTGTTTGATTATTCTGCAGTAATTGGCTGATTTAATTTTCCTAAATTAAATCTGAAATTATTCTGAAGATATATGCTTATAAGGTTGCAGAATATTAGTTTAGGTTACTGTTTGATAATTTTAATATTTATTTTTCTGATTATTAGTTGCTGTTTTGAGTTTTTATTAAAATTTCAGTTAATATTCTGATTTTATTTTTCTGAAAGATTCAGGAAATATTTTTACTATTTTATTTCCAGAATATGATTCATAATATTTAGGATAGTTATTAGGTCTTTTTCTAGATTTTTATTCATTAGAGTTCAATTGTTTTAGAATTATTAAAATTAGATTTAACAAGTTGATTAATAAAATTACTTAGAAGCAAACTAGCCATTTAAAGCAATCTTTCCTCGTGGATCGATCCCTACTTCCCTACGCTATAAAAATTATATAATAACCGAAGTAGTGGTTAAATTTGTAGCCCTCGACAGGCTTTACATGTCCCAATTTGCATCTAAGATCAAAGAAGAATCCACAGAGGAAAATTGGAGCTAACAGACAAGGGTAGCAGAATCAAGGTTGTGAAGGCAGAGCAAAGGGTCCTGGATTGAAGGACGCAAACCAAGCAACAATTGCTAAGACTCCAGTTCTTGGATTGACGACTCAACAGATTGAGTAGCTCCTCAAACTGTTCCCAACAAGTTCAAGCAACACCAGTAATATCAGCATAGTAAGTCACTCAGGAGCAATAGGTGATAAAGTGTTCAGCCAGTTCTTTGCAGTGAGTAGACAGTATTCCCTTTCTAATGCTGTCAATAAGCAAGTAGATTTTAGTGTTTGGCACAAAGGGTTAGGACGTGCTCCTAAATCAAAGTTAAGTTGTATTGGCATTGTTCCCAAAGCCAATCATTAAAAGGAAGTTTGTTTCACATGTCCAATGGCTAAATTTATAAACTGTGTTATGAACTGAGTGATTGTCGTGCTAGTGAGCCATTTTAACTTGTGCACATTGACATATGGGGTGCATATAGAGCTCCAGCTCACGAAAAATTCAAATATTTTCTCACCATTGTTAATGATCATTCTAGAGCTACTTGTATATGTCTATTGCAAAATAAATCTCAAGCTCTATCAATTATCGAAAAATCTATGTGAATAATAAATTTGGAAAACAAATTAAAATCTTGAGGTTAGACAATGCCTTGGAGTTTGACTCAGGACCTTGTGAGGAATTCTTCTCAAAACATGAAATATTACATTAAAAGTCTTAGGTTGATAGGCCACGATAAAATGGACGTGTGGAAAAAAAAAACACTAGCATATCCTTGAAATATCAAGGGCTATAAGATTCTAAGCTGCATTACCTTTGCATTTCTGGGGAGATTGTGTACTGGCCACTGCATATATTATTAACAGGCTGCTTTCAAGGGTGCTCAGTAATAAAACCCCATTTGATATGTTGTTGCAAAAATGTCCTGATTATGATCACTTAAGGACATTCAGATGCTTAGCTGTGGCTAGTATTCCCCTTGGAAGTCATGATGAGTTTGATTCTAGAGGGGAACCTTGCATATTTCTGGGATATCTCATTAACAAAAAGGATATAAACTGATGAATCTACTTACCAAACAATTCTTTGCTCCCAGAGATGTTCATTTCTGTGAACACATCTTTCCACATAGGACATGGAGTTATAAGGAATACATGCAGTCTATTCCAGAAATTGCTTCTAGGACCAAAGGGCCTCTGATAAGTGCCTAAAGTGTTTGTCATTTGAGGGTCATTTTGTGCCATTTTTAGGGAGAATTATATGCTTTATGCGATAATTTATACTCCTTTTCCCATTTTACGCTTGGGCATGGTTGTTTTCTATGTTTTATAGATTTTTGGACCATTTTACCCTAGATTTTATCCTGAATGAGTGTATTTGGACCGCCCACAGACATCCCTGAGTTGCCACGCTCATGGAAGAGATGAATAACAGAAGAATGTCGAGCCAGTAGAGACCGTGGTTGGTCCATGGTGAAGGCCACGGTTCGCGGTGCCTCTATTTCCGTTGAGGCTTTTTGTTTTCTCGCAAGCTCTTCGACTTCCTAGCGGTTATTATTCCATTATCACGCATGGTTGTTCGTATTTCAGAATTTTACTATAAAAAGGGGGTGCTCTTATCCACACACACACCCCATCATCTCATCTTCCTATGTGCTTTAACGGCATCTGCTTTAATGGGTCAAGTCTTGAAGTTGAGATGGAGTTGCTAATGCTCCATTTGCCCCATTTACGAGGCCAGATAGCTTAGTTGCACTCTGCACATAACCTGGTGAGATTGTTTTTTCTCTTCCCCTTCTCTAAGTTTTCTTTCCTTTGAATAATGATGCTTTATTTAAGCAATGGGGAAGGGTAGTTTCTATATTTTCTATTTCAGTTATTAGTTTGCATTCTTGTTAAAGCATATAGTTTTAGGTTTCTTTTTGTTAGCATGTTGCATTTAGTTGATTTTTAGGTTTGCATTTTAGATTGGCATAGAGAAATGGTGAGGATTGGTTTGAGATAACCTCCGATGATATGTTAGTTAGGCAAAACAGCTTTCATAAGTTTGAGTCGCTTTTGATGTGTAATCCATTTTGGTGCTAAACGTTTTAAAGGTTTTATGAATATTTCTTGCTTTGACCCTTGTCTTGATTGAAAAATATTTTATTCCTTGGAGTCACTAGCACTAATGTTTGTACATTGGAATTACTTTACGAGCTTAATGCACCTTTAGTAGATATCCCGTGAGATTTTGAGCCGTATTTGGACTGATACATTATATTCAGTCTCATGTTTCTTTCATGTGTGTGACTCTTCCATGTTGCATCTCTAGAACTTGCCCAGATTCTTGTTCAAAGCTACATTAGCATGTGCATAGTTGATGAGATAATAGAGGCATTTCTTTCTTTGAATATTTTAGCCACAAAGCCAAATAGCCTACCCTTTTATTACATGTCTTTTCCTCGTTGTTAGCCCCTTTGAGCCTATATCCGTCTTTGTTGTGATCCCTTCAAATTAGCCCTTAGCCAAACACATATTTCTAACCTTTAAGCCAAGTCTATGGAGCATCACTTCAAGTATGTAGTGGGTGGTTTTGGGATTCATTGAGTTTAAGGTGGCTTTAGTATTTTGGTTTGTTGGGGGATTGATGATATTGAGCATTTGCTTCGTGTTCCCTCTTGTTTGGGTTGGGGATATATATGTATGTGTGTGTGTGTGTGTGTGTGTGTGTGTATATATATTCGATTGTGAGTTGATAGTTCATGATGCTATACCTTTCAATAATTGTAATTTTAGTTTCATTTTCTAAAAAAAAGGAAAAAAAGAAAAAAATTCATGTTGAAGAAAAAAAAAGAAAACTAAGAAGAGGAAAAAATCATATTAAAAAAAGCAAAAAGAAAAAAAAGAGAAAAATGATGTTGAAAAAAAAGAAAGCAAAAGAAAAACAAAAAAAAGCAAAGGCAAAAAGAAAAAAAAAGAGAGAAAATGAAAAAAAAAGGAATAGAAAAGAATGAATAAGTGATTGGCATTAGGCATGTAAGTAGCTTGTGTTTCTTTCTTTGTCAACTCATTTCCTACTTGATTTGTGGGGTATGTTCATTATATTTTGAGGTTTGGAGTGTTGGTGAACTTGGTGGTTAATTGGTGCCTCACTTGGCCAAGTAGCTCTACATTGTCCCAAATGCATTTGTCCACTCTTTTCCCTTAACCCTTTTAGCCCACATTACAATCCAAATGAAGTCATCTTGATTGCCTTGTGCATATAGTATTCTCATGGTGGAGAATTTGAGAATCTTGTCAAGCCTATGGTTGCATCTTTGTAAAGAGTCTTGAGTGAACCTGTGATATATTTCAAACACATCAGCGCGAACATTCCACATTTTGTAAAAGTGAGGTTCTACCAGTCCATTTGGCTCTACTCAATCTCATGTGCTTGCATGACATGCTTTGTGGTTCTTTTGGGGTGATCAAGTTTGACATTGAGCTTTTGGTCTTATACTTTTTCGAAAAGCTCCCTCTCCTAGTTTTGAAATATTTTGCGCACTCTTGCTTGTGATATACTATGGCTTGCCTATTTTAAGGAGGTTGTCTTCTTTTGAGTCTTAGCTGCATTTCCCCTTGTCAGTTTTATTTAGTGTTTACTTAAGGACAAGCAACGGTTTAAGCATGGGGAGTTTGATAAGTGCTTAAAGTGTATATCATTTTAGGGTCATTTTGTGTCATTTTTGGAGAAATTATATGCTTTATGTGATAATTTATACACCTTTTCCCATTTTACGCTCAGGTATGGTTCTTTTCTGTGTTTTGCAGGTTTTTGGACCATTTTAACTTATATTTGAACCTAAATGAGTGTATTTGGACTCCCCACAGACACCCCTGAGTTCCCATGCTTGTGGAAGAGATGAAGAACAGAAGAATGTCGAGCCAATGGAGACCACGGTCGGTCCGTGGTGAAGGCCACAGTCTATGGTGTCTCTATGTCCTACGAGGCTTTTGTTTTCTGGCAAGCTCTTCGACTTCCTAGCGGTTATTATTCCATTATTATGAATGGTTGTTCGTCTTCTAGAATTTTACTATAAAAAGGGGGGCTCTCATCCTCGAACACACCCCATCATCTCATCTTATACTCCTTTCCTTTATTCAAGTAGATTAGGATTAGCTTAGATTAGAGAGAGAGAGATAGAGTTGAAGTGAAGATCTTGCAAAGATTCCATCTAGGGTTTGCACGACAGTTCAAATGCGATTTTTGGCAGAGCAGTTCTTCTCTCTTCTCTTCTCTTTCCTCTTTAGATTTATCATTTTAGAGCAGTTAGTTGTTTAATCTTTGATTATGTGTGTGTAGTTAATTTTTGTCTAGGGATTTTATAGTTTATGGAATTATAGTTGGATCATGTTTTTGTCTATTCAATTGTGCTTATTTTCATGATTGGTTTGATTTCGTTCTATCAAGTGTTTAATATGTTGTGAGTTGATTTTTGGCTAAACTTTACTTGCACACTGAAACAATCGAGTGAACATTCGAAAAACGATATTTGGTTGTTGGATTGCTTGAATAGACTTAGCATAACTTCATCTAGAAAGAGAGATTTATATGTTAGGAGGGCCAGTAAGTAATCAAAGACTTTGAACTTGAATTAAGTTAAATTAGTTTGAAAGAACGACTTTTGCTTAGTTTAGGAAAATTTGGTTGATTTCAAAAGAATAGATCAAATTTCTGAATAGATTGTAACTCCTCGACATTAACCGATTAAAGAAAAGCACATGTTTATCATTTTGATCCAATCAAGTTTCATAGCTATATGAATTACTAGACATTTTTCCTTAATTGATTTACAATTAATGTATTAGAAATTGTTAATTCGAAACCATTTAAATTTGGATTCGCTTAGCATATCTTGAGAGGATATAGCCCAGTAGTTTCACCTAGTCTCTGTGGGATCGACCGTGAATAGCTACAATGCCACCGTGCGTTTGTGGGCCTATCAAGTTTTTTGCATCATTGCCAGGGACTAGTGTTGAATATTGGGTTTTTCCTGATAGGTTTGATTGAGCATTTTATTTTTCTTTGGAACAAAAACCTATAAAAAAAATTTGAAAATTTAAAAAAAAAATTGAAAAAAAAATGATGGCAATTTTTCATTTTCTCCAATTCGAGCATGAATTATTCTGGAGGTATTTTGAGCGATTAAATGTTTTTCTTGCTCAATATAGTTATTGTATTGGTAAATGGGAAAGTTTGAACATTGTTGATGAGGGTGTGAATAATGAAACCCAAACTCTTTTAGAGTATTGGGGCTTTCATGGTAAAAATGTTAATGAGGCATGGTATTTGTTTAAGTGGATTGCTGGGGATTCATTTGAGTTTGAGAAGGCTAGTTGTGTTTCTAAATTTTCATGTTTTGATCCTTGTGCATTCTATGCTAGATCCTATTGTGCTCCTTTTTGGTGTGATTTGTGTAATTCTTCTGACCATGCTACTAGTTCGTGTCCTTATTATGCATGCTCAACTGACTTTGCATCACCTAGGGACAATACTGATGTTGTTTTCATCCTTTCCTTTAGCTCAGTACACAGGGCTCGAGGTGGGTGAGCCTTTTTGGTTTGCTGCTAGGATTGATGTTTCTAATTTATGTTTTGAGTTAGAAGACATTTTTGACAAGGTGCATGATCTAGTTGATACCCATTTGGAGGAGTCACAAGATGTGTTTATGCATGAGGAGTCTACTAGCCTTGGTTGTAATAATGATCACCCTAATCCCCTTGATCATTTTCATGTTTCACCTTTTTGTTCACAACCCTCTATTTCCCTCGAGTATTATTTAGTTGCACCCATTGATAATCCTAAGATTTGTGATTCTAATGTTGACTCGGGCCATGAGGATAACAAGTTTAATGGGCTTGGTGGGAATGTTGATGATTATCTGTCCCTAGGTTATTTTAGTGGGTATAATGCCTCACTTGGCCCATATTGCATGTGCCTAGAAGACTTGCCTAAGAAAATCACATGGACTACATTCTTTACTCCTTCCTATGATTTTTCTATGGCCATTGATAGGGTTAAGAGAATACTTATTGTCTTTGGTGTGATCTTGGTTATTTCCTCTTACCCTTTATTTCCTGAATTGTGGTCCCAGGAGTTTGAAAAGCTCTTGCCCGTGCTTTAACGGCATCTGCTTTAATGAGTCGACTCTTAAAGTTGAGATGGAGTTGCCGATGCTCCATTTGCCCCATTTACGGGGTCAGATAACTTAGGTGCACTCTGCACCTAACTTGGTGAGAATGTTTTCTTTTGTTCCCCTTATCTAAGTTTTCTTTCCTTTGAATAATAATGCTTTATATAAGCATGGGGGAAGGGTAGTTTCTATGTTTTCTATTTCAGTTATTAGTTTGCATTCTTGTTAGATCATATAGTTTTAGGTTTCCGTTTGTTAGCATGTTGCATTTAGTTGATTTTTAGGTTTGCATTTTAGATTGGCATAGAGAGATTGTGAGGATTGATTTTAGATAACCTCTGATGATATGTTTGTTAGGCAAAATGGCTTTCATGAGTTTTAGTTGCTTTTGATGTGTAATCCCTTTTAGTGCTAAACGTTTTGTAGGTTTTGTGAATATTTCTTGTTTTGACCCTTATCTTGATGGAAAACTATTTTTTCCCTTGGAGTCACTAGCACTAATGTTTGTACATTGGAATTACTTTAAGAGCTTAATGCGACTTTGGTAGATATCCCGTGAGATTTTTAGCCTTATTTGGACTAATACATTATAGTTAGTCTCATGTTTCTTTCGTGTGTGTGACTCTTCCATGTTGCAACTCTAGAACTTGCCTAGATTCTTGTTCAAAGCCACATTAGCATGTGCATAGTTGATGAGATGGTAGAGGCATTTCCTTCTTTGAATATTTCAGCTACATGGCCAAATAGCCTACCCTTGTATGACATGTTTTTTCCCCTTTGTTAGCTCCTTTGAGCCTATATTCGTCTTTGGTGTGATCCCTTCATATTAGCCCTTAGCCAAACACATATTTCAAATCTTTAAGCCAAGTCTATGGAGCAACACTTCAAGTATGTAGTGGGTGGTTTAGGGAGTCATTGAGTTCAAGGTAGCTTTAGTATGTTGGTTTGTTGACGGATTGATAATATTAAGCATTTGCTTTGTGTTCCCTCTTGTTTGGGTTGTGGATATATATATATATACTCGGTTGTGAGTTTATAGTTCATGATCCTATGCCTTTCAATAATTGCAATTTTAGTTTCATTCTCCAAAAAAAAGAAAAAAAATTAAAAAAAGGAAAAAAATTATGTTGAAGAAAAAAAAGAAAACCAAGAAGAGGAAAAAATCATGTTGAAAAAAAACACAAAAAGAAAAAAAAAGAGAAAAATCATGTTAAAAAAAAGAAATCAAAAACAAAACAAAAGCAAATAGAAAAAAAAGTGCAAAAATGAAAAAAAAAGGAATAAAAAAGAATGAATAAGTGATTGGCATTAGGCATGTAAGTAGCTTGTGTTTCTTTCTTTATCAACTCGTTTCCTACTTGATTCGTAGAGTATGTTCATTGTATTTCGAGGCTTGGAGTGTTGGTGAACTTGGTGGTTAATTGGTGTCTCACTTGGCTAAGTAGCTCTACACTGTCCCAAATGCATTTGTCCACTCCTTTCCCTTAACCCTTTTAGCCCACTTTACAACCCAAATAAAGTCCTCTTGATTGCCTTGTGCATATTGTATTCTAGTGGAGTAGAATTTGAGAGTCTTGTCAAGCCTATGGTAGATTGCCTCTTTAGAATGAGTCCTGAGTGAACCTGTGATATATTTCAAACACATTAGCGCAAGTGCTCCACATTTTGTAAAAGTGAGGTTCTACCAGTTCATTTGGCTCTACTCAATCTCAGGTGCTTGCATGACATGCTTTGTGGTTCTTTTGGGGTGATCAAGCTTGATATTGAGCAAGAGGTCTTATACTTTTTCGAAAAGCTCATTCTCTTAATTCTGAAATGTTTTACGCACTATTTAGGGGTTGCCGTTGATTGGCATTCTTGCTTGTGATATGCTATTGCTTGCCTACTTCAAGGAGGTTGTTATGTTTTGAGTCTTAGCTGCATTTCCCCTTGTCGGTTTTATTTTGTGTTTGCTTGAGGACAAGCAATGTTTTAAGCATGGGGGAGTTTGATAAGTGCTTAAAGTGTATATCATTTTAGCGTCATTTTGTGTCATTTTTAGGGAGAATTATATACTTTATGTGATAATTTGTACTCCTTTTCCCATTTTTGGCTCGAGTATGGTTCTTTTCTGTGTTTTACAAGTTTTTGGACCATTTTACCCTATATTTGATCCTAAATGAGTATATTTGGACTCCCCACAGACACCCCTGAGTTGCCACGCTCGTGGAAGAGATGAAGAACAGAAGAATGTCGAGCTAGTGGAGACCACAGTCGAGCCGTGGTGAAGGCCACGGTCCATGGTATCTCTATTGCCTACGAGGCTTTTTGTTTTCTTGCAAGCTCTTCGACTTCCTAGCCGTTATTATTCCATTATTACGCATAACTGTTCGTCTTGTAGAATTTTATATTAGAGAGAGAGAGAGAGATTAAGATTAGTTTAGATTAAGATTAGTTTAGATTAGAGAGAGAGAGAGAGAGAGAGAGTTGAAGTGAACATCATTCAAGGATTCCATCTCGGGTTTGCATGACAGTTCAAGCGCGATTTTTAGCTGAGTAATTCTTCTCTCTTCTCTTCTCTTTCCTCTTTGGATTTATCATTTTAGAGTAGTTAGTTGTTTAATCTTTGATTATGTGTGTGTAGTTAATTTTTGTCTATGGATTTCGTAGTTTATAGACTTGTAGTTGGACCATGTTTTTGTCTATTAAATTGTGCTTATTTTCATGATTGATTTGATTTTTCTCTATCAACATTTTCAAATGTTGTGAGTTGATTTTTGGCCAAAATTCACTTGCACACTTCAGACGATCAAGTGAACATTCGAAAGACAACATTTGGTTCTTGGATTGCTTAAATAGACTTAGCATAACTTCGTCTCAAAAGAATGATTTATATGTTAGGAGGGCTAGTAAGTAATCGAAGACTTTGAACTTGAATTAAGTCCAACTAGTTTGAAAGAATGACTTTTGATTAGTTTAGGTAAATTTGGTTGATTTCGAAAGAATAGATTAAATTTCTAGATAGATAGTAATTCCTCGAGATTAACCGATTAGAGAAAAGCACATGTTTATAATTTTAATCCAATCAACTTTCATAACTATATGAATTCCTAGACATTTTTCCTTAATTCATTTAGAATTACTATATTAGAAATTGTTAATTCAAAACAATTTAAATTTGGATTCACTTAGCATATCTTGAGGGGATATAGCCTAGTAGTTTCACCTAGTCTCTGTGGGATCGACCTTGAATTGCTACAATGCCACCATGCGCTCGCGGGCCTACTAGACTCACTCTTGCTTAGATGATATCTTGTTGCATTTGAGTCAGTCAACTGCATGTTATACTCCCTTGGTAGATAGTGCAGCTGCACCAGTGGCCCAACCTATTCTTACTCCCTCTCATACTTCTGGTAAGTTAGTTGAAGTGCCTGTTTTAACTAAGCTTCATGCTTCATCTCCCGATATTCCATCCAGGCTATGTGTACAAGTACCAGAAGCAAAAAAAAAATTCTACCTGTATGGCTGATTTTATTACCTAAACTTTGCAGCACTAGCCTTCCACTGATGAGAATGTTGATTACTCAATCGCTAATGCAGTTTCTATTGTTCAACTGTATACTTCATCTAGGGCACTTATGGATTATGTAGAGAATGCTCATGATCCAGTATCTTTCCCTGAAGCCATTAAGGGCAGCAGATGGTATGAGGCAATGAACTTAGAGTTGCAAGCTTTGGAGGAAAATAATACCTGGAAAGTGACCATATTTTCCCCTGGCAAAAAGGCCATAGGCTACAAGTGGATATACAAGATAAATTTTAAGTCTGATGGCAGCCCAGACAAATGAAGGCCAGATTAGTTGCCTGGGCTGCGTACAAAAATTTGAAGTTGATTATTGGAAAACTTTTGCGTCAGTAGCTAAAATGACTACTGTTAGAACCCTATTAGTTATAGCTTCTGTTTAGCAATGGAGCTTATATGAAATGGATGTCTTAAATGCCTTCTTACATGGTGATTTAGAAGAAGAGGTGTACATGGCTATGCCCCTTGGTTATGCAAGTTATGGTAAGCCTATTCAGCCTCTTGTAACTTCAGCACCTAGGGGGAGATAGGTATGCAAGCTGCTGAAGTCTCTCTATGGACTGAAGCAGGCTCCTAGACAATAGTTTGAAAAACTATCTACGACTTTGTTGCAGTTTGGGTTTCACAAATCCAAAGTTGATTATACTTTGTTTACAAAGAAGACAGGCAAGGTTTGACAATGGTACTCATCTATGTAGATGATATGGTTATCATAGGGAGCAATGTTGTTGCTATCTTAGAGTTGAAAGACTACTTGAGTGCTTAGTTTCACATGAAAGATCTTGGGAACCTGAGTTTCTTCTTGGGATTGAAAGTGAGTACCACAAATGAGGGTATTTTCTTATGCCAAAGGAAATACACCCAAGATTTACTTAAGGAAACCAAAATTGATAACATTCGAATCCTTAAGGTACCGTTGACACCAAATTTGAAGCTGCTTGCTAACACAGGTCAGCCTCTTGAGGATCTTAAATGATTTAAAAGAATTGTTAGAAAATTGATTTACTTATCCATTACCAGACCTTATATAAGCTTTACAGTTTAGCTTCTGAATCAATTTATGAGCTCTCCCACTGATGCTCATATGAAGGAAGTTTATCACTTACTCCAGTATTTGAAAGCCACCTCAGAGCATGGTATTTTATTTGCCCAAGACTAAGATTTTCAGTTAAAAGCATTATATGATTCTGATTGGGGTAGCTGTCCAACTTCAAGAAGGTATGTTACTGGTTATGCAATACCGTTAGGCAAATATTTGATTTTAACGAAATTTAAGAAGCAAGGAGTTGTATCTCATTCTGCTACTAAAGGTAAATACAGAGCTATAGCAAATACATGCTATGAGCTAACCTAGTTGTCAGCCTTGCTAAGGGATCTGCATGTGAAACTTGTGTTGCTAGTTTAGTTGTTTTGTGATAAACAGGTTGCCTCGCAAAATTTGAGGAACCATGTGTTTCATGATAGAACAAACCACATTGAGGTGGATTTTCATTATGTACAAGAAATTTTAAGATTGGCTAAGTTTGCCCAATTCATGTGAGCTCTAAAAATCAGCTACCTGACTTGTTTACCAAGGTCGTTTCATCAAGTCAGTATGTCAATTTGCCAAGCAAGTTGAGGGTGCTTAGTTCTACACAACCACCAGCTTGAGGGCAAGTGTTGGAGACGATATGCTAGCTGAAGCTAAATGAAGCCAAGCTGAAAACAGGAGCTGAGATGTGCTGAGTTAAAAGAAGTTAAGCTGAGCCAAACAAGATTGCTTGTTAAGCTTTTCTATTTTTTGAGATATTTTGCAATGGAGGTTGTTAGGATAACTATGAGTTGGTTATGCCACTTGTGCCACTTGCTCTCAGGTATATATGCTGGGAGGATGAATGAAGATGATAACACTGATTATCCCTGAAATTTCCAGTCACTCTCCTTCTCACTTTCTCTTCTTTTTCTCTCGCTGAAACTCAGCAAATGTTCACTCATGGAGGACGTCAAAATTAACATGGTATCAGAGCTCTAATGATCAAAGCTGAGTTGGTGATTGAGGTTGAAAATCAAAACTGATTGTTGTTGATCGAAACTGATTCAACTCATTGATCTTTGATTGGGTATTCGAATCTATGGCTATGAGAAATGTCAGTAGAGAGAATCCCAACAGAAGTTATGCTGAATTACAAAATCCTTTATTTGTTCATCCTTCAGATGGACCTGGATCAGTTGATACGAAAATTAAACTAATTGGATTAAGCAATTCCTGATCATGGAAGTGAGTTATGGAGATAACATTAACAACGAAGAGGAAGCTACCATTCATTTATGGAACCATTACAAGACCTGAAGATGATTTAATGAAAGGACAATGGGATGCTTGTAACAATCTGGTTATAGCACAGATTTATGAATTCAGTATCTGATTCAATTGTAGAATCTATTTTGCACATTGAGTTTGCATCTACAATCTGGAAAAACTTGGAGAAAAGGTTTACAATAAGCAATCGTTCAAGAAAGTATAAATTCAAATAAAATGTTTATAATTTGAAGTAAAATAGAGCTCCTATTAACGAGGATTACACAAGAATGAGGGGAATTTGGGAAAATTTGAGTGCAATGGATGATCTGCCTTGGTTTACAAATATAAATGAATATTGTCAATTTATTGCAAGCATTAGCCAGGCAGAATGAAGAACAGAAGCTATTTTAATTCTTAAATGGACTAGAAGAGACATATACAACGCAGAGAAGTCTGATCCTACTGATGAATCCATTACCATCAGTAGAATTAGCGTGCTTAATGCTTCTACAAGAAGAGTTCCAAAGAGAAGCTCTAGAAGATACACATGTGCAAATTGAGCCTTCTCCCTCTGCCTTGGTGAGTAAAAATGTTGAGGTCAGATGCCGTGTTTGCAGCGATAGAGCATGCATCAAGGAAAAATGCTGGCAAATAGTTGGATATCCTAATTGGCATCCAAGATCAAAGAAGAATCCACAGAGGAAAATTGGAGCTAACAGACAAGGACAACAGAATCAAGGATATGGAGGCAGAGCAAAGGGTCCTGGATTGAAGAATGCGAACCAAGCAACAATTGCTGAGACTCCATGCTTGGATTGACAACTCAATAGATTAAGTAGCTCCTTAAACTGTTGCCAACAAGTTCAAGCAACACCAGTAATATCGGCACAGTAAGTCGCTCAGGAGAAACAGGTGAAGAGTTGGATTAAAACTTTGCAGGTTCAGTTATCAGTTTTCATGTTGTGCAAGATGCTGCGAATTAGGTAATTGATACAGGTGCTACAGATCGTATGACATCTATCCCTAATTGTCTGATCAAATCTAAAAGCAACGTTGATAATTTTTGCATTAGTTTGCCAAATGGAACTCAAATGCCTATCACTCTTGGAGATGTACAATTATGCAATGACCTCATCCTAAAAGACACATTGGTGGTCCCTGCCTTTAAATACAATTTGTTGTCTATGAGTAAGCTGTGCAAAGACAATAATTGTGTAGCTATATTTCATGATGAAATATGCTTGATTCAAGACTATGCAACGTAGAAGTTAAAGGGAATTGGTAAGCACAGAGGAGGACTATACTACTTGGTTAATTCACATTTGAAGCAAGTGCCTCAAAAGTTGCTGAGCATTGGTAATAACTTTGCAATGAGTAGACAGTATTCCTTTGTTAATCCTATCAATAAGCAGGTAGATTTTAGTGTTTGGCATAAAAGGTTAGGATGTCCTCTTGAATCAAAGTTGAGCTGTGTTGGCATTGTTCCCAAAGCTAGTCATTGAAAGGAAGTTTGTTTGACATGTCCAATGGCTAAATTTGTAAACTTCCCTATGAACTAAGTGATTGTCATGCTAATGAGCCATTTTAACTTGTGCATATTGACATATGGGGTGCATATAGAGTTCTAAGTCATGGAAAATTGAGATATTTTCTCACCATTGTTGATGATCATTCTAGAGCTACTTGGATTCAAGAGGGGTACCTTCCATATTTCTGGGATATCCTCATCAACAAAAAGGATATAAGCTGATGAATCTACTTACCAAATAATTCTTTGTTTCCAAATATGTTCATTTCTGTGAACACATCTTTCCACATAAGGCAGGGAATTATAAGGAGTACATGCAGTCTATTCCAGAGACCGCTTCTAGGACCAAAGGGACTCACTCTTGCCTAGATGATATCTTGTTGCATTTGAGTCACTCAACTACACATTCTACTCCCTTGCTAGATAGTGCAACTGCACTAGTGGGCAACCTACTCCTACTCCTTCTCATACTTCTGATATGTCAGTTAAAGTGCCTGTTTCAACTTAGCTTTACTTTATCTCCCAGTATTCCATCCCAGGCTATATGGAGAAGTGCCAGAAGTAGAAAAAATCCTACCCGGATAGCTGATTTTGTTACCCAAATTTTGCAACACCAACCTTCCACTGATGAGAATGTTGACAATTTAATTGCTAATGTAGTTTCTATTGCAAGCGCACTTATGATTTCCATAGAGAATGCTCATGATGCAACATCTTTCCCTGAATCCATTAAGGACAACAGATGGTGTAAGGTAATGAGCTTAGAGTTGCACACTTTGGAGGAAAATAATACCTAGGAAGTGGCCACCTTGCCCCCTAGCAAAAAGGCCATAGGCTACAATTGGATATACAGGACCAAATTTAAGTCTGATGGTAGCATAGATAAATATAAGGCAAGATTAGTTGCTCTAGGCTGCAGAAAAAATTCAGAGCTGATTATTGGGAAACTTATGCCCCACTAGCCAAAATGACTACTATCAGAACCCTATTAGCTATAGGTTCTATTCAGTAATGGAGCTTGTATCAAATGGATGTCTCAAATGCCTTCTTGCATGGTGATTTGGAAGAAGAGGTGTATATGGCTACGCCCCTTGGTTATGCAGGTTATGGTAAGCCTATTCAGCCTCTTGCAACTTCAGCACCCAGGGGGAGATAGGTATGCAAGCTACTGAAGTCTCTCTATGGACAGAAGCAAGCTCCTAAACAATGGTTTGAAAATTATCTATAACTTTTTATAGTTTGGGTTTCATCAATCCAATGTTGATTATACTTTGTTTACAAAGAAGACAGGCAAGGGTTTGACAGTGGTAGTCATCTATGTAGATGATATGGTTATCACAGGTTGCAATGCTGCAGCTATCTCAGAGTTGATGGACTACTTGAGTGCTCAGTTTCATATTAAAGATCTTGGAAAGATGAGTTATTTCTTGGGATTGGAAGTGAGGACAACAAATAAGGGTATTTTCTTATGCAAAAGGAAATACACCCAAGATTTGCTTAAGGAAACCAAAATGGATAACAGTCGGATCCTTAAGGTACCATTAACACGAAATTTGAAGCTGCTTGATGAAACAAGTCAGCCTTTTGAGGATCCTAATAGATTTCAAAGAATTGTTGGAAAATTGATTTACTTATCCATTAGCAAACCCTATAGAAACTTTGCAATTCAGTTTCTGAGACAATTTATAAGCTCTCCCACTAATGCTCATATGAAGAAAGCTTATCCCTTACTCTGATATTTGAAAGCCACCTCAGAGCATGGTGTTTTATTTGCCAAAGACTCAGATTTTCAGTTAAAAGCATTATGTGATTCCATTGGTGTAGCAGTCCAAATTCAAGAAGGTATGTTACTGGTTATACAATACTGTTACGCAAATCTTTGACTTCATTCATAGAAATCTAAGAAGCAAGGAGTTGTGTCTCGTTCTATTGCTGAAGGTGAATACACAGCTATGGTAAATACATGTTGTTAGCTAACCTGGTTGTTCCCTTGTTAAGGGATCAGGCTGCCTTACACATTGTGAGGAACCCTGTGTTTCATGAAAGAGGAAAGCACATTGAGGTGGATTACCATTAAGTACAAGACAAGTTTAAGATTGTCCAAGTTCGCCCTTTTCATGTGAGCTTTAAAAATCAAGTAGCTAACTTGTTTACCAAGGTGGTTTCAACAAGTCTGTACGTCAATTTGCTAAGCAAGTTGGGGGTTGTTAGTTCTGCACAACCACCAGCTTGAGGGAGAGTGTTGGAGATGGTATGCTAGCTGAAGCTAAATAAAGCTAAGCTGAAAAATGGACCTTAGTTGTGCTAAGCTAAGAGAAGTTGACTTAAGCCAAGGAAGATTGTTTGTTAAGCTTTTCTATTTTGTGAGATATTTTGTAATGAAAGTTTTTAGGATAACTGTGAGTTGGTTATGCCATTTGTGCCACTTGCTCTTAGGTATATATGCTAAGAGAATGAATGAAGATGATAACACAGATTATCCGCAAAATTTCCAATCACACTTCTTGTCTCTGTATAAATATTCAACTTCATAAATTGATATAATAAATTATTCAAGTATATAAAATAAAATATTCAACTTCATAAATTGGACAAATAAAAAACAATCGCGAAGAGAGGATGACGCAGAAATGAACATTGTTAATCTCAATACTTAATACCTAGCTTTATATATATCAGACAAAATGAACAATGCACAGATAATAAAAAAAATCCAAATACACATAAAAAAAACCAATTTCAGCAAACAAAAAAAAACTTGCTGGGATTTATAAATCAGCTTTAAAAATCTGGACGTATGATATACAATTCGTACTCAGGGTGACCAAAATATTACTTAAAATTTTACTGTTATTAGCGAAGAGAACCTTAAATTAATGACTACAATAAAAAAGGCAAGTGAAGAGTAGAGAGGATTCTCAACTCTCAAGGGCCACAAACAAGGAGAAACCTCGAGAGAGAGAAAGTGCTTGAGAGAGAGAGAGTCTCTTGTTCCTAGTACCCTGTAACCCTAGCCACCATCAGTGGCGTAGCCGCCGTGGGGTTAGTGGGGTCTGTCAACACCCCTCTAAAAAAAATATTCATTTGAGAATTTAAAAAAATTAGAAGTTGACTATATGTATCAGATGCCTTGAAGATGTATGTGAAACTCCCCTTGCCTCAGCGGTCCAAGTGTTGTTTTGATATATGCATTATTTCTAATGTCCCGGGTTCGAGTCCTCCAACCTTTCCTTTGTCCGTTCTATTTTTTTCGGGTTTTTTTTTAACTTATGCCTTGCAAATTACTGAGATAAGCAGCCTCCCCTGTACTTTGCTTCTCTGTTTGTTCAACTATCGCATGGCCTAGCGCTTCCCAAATGGCCAAAACACCAACGCTCTACCCAAACACTCAACCACCACCATTCCACCAAAGCACTGCCCATTGCCCGCCGCTCACTAGTGATCGCCCCAACGCCGAATCGCCTCTCGACGGCCAGCGCATGGCCTACCAACGGCCTCAACTCTCTCTCCTAGGGATGAGCAGGACCGGGTACCCGGTCCAATTTTAAGGAACCGGTACCGGTCCCTGTTGTACTGGGTCCAGAAATTCTGAAACCGGTACCACTCCCGGTTGGACCGGTTGCCGAAATTTCTGGTCCCGGTCCCGGAACCGGTTGGGACCAGTTCCAAGACCGGGTACCCGGTTGGTTTTCAGCCTGTGAGTTGTAAATGTAATTGGAAAGAAAATAACTAACACCTTCAGGCTTCCCCTACATTCAAAAGACTAAAAGTCTAAAACTAACATACATTTATTACATTATACGTAAGTGCGATCTACTAGGGTTGGGATCGGGAATAAATAGAAAAATACATCATACAAACACAAGTCTCAAACTCAAAGAAATTACAGGTTTTAAGTTGATAAGGCATAACAATAATTAAAAAGATGATACAATATCAACTCCAAGTTAAGCAACGACCACCAAGCAAACTTCATAACTTGACTCCACTTTGGGCTCTTCTTTAATCTCCAATAATTTGATCAATCTGAGATAAGTCTTCCTCACCCAAATCTCAATATCAAATTAAAGAGAAGTTAGACATTAAGGTTCAACATTAAATAATAACTATGAAATGCAACAATAAATGTAAAGTGGATATATATATATATATAAGTACCTGCTTCATATTTCTCCATATCGTCCATAAGTTGCTCAACATCAATGCAAATGGAGGATGCTCTCAACCAATCTTGAGTACAAATCAAAGTCTCCACCGTCTTTGGACCCAAATTACTACGAAACTGATCAAGCACCCGACCTGATGTACTAAATGCAGACTCACTTGACACGGTAGAAACAGGCACTGCTAGAATATCCCTTGCCATATCTGATAGCACCTTATAAGTATCACTATGTCTTTTCCACCACTTCAAGATATCAAAAGAGCCTTCTATCTTTTCACGAGGAGCATCTAAATAGACATCCAACTCGGTTTTCTGAACAACCTCAACATCATCTTCCCCACCCTCATTCCATTGAGAATACAACTCCTTAAGAGTATCATTGTTTAGGGACATCTTTGAATGATCAACAATAATAGGGGCAGTAGAACCACCATGATCATCATTTTCCTCATTCACACATGAAGCATATGAACCATATAAACGCTTGAGCACATTGTATAGATTATCATAAACCCTTTCAGCCATTCCAAAGTCATTGGGGTAAAGCTTTCTAAAAGAGAATCTTACAAACTTCAACTTATAACGTGGATCAAAAACAACTGCAACCAACACCATAAGATTCGTCTTCGCCCAATCTCCATAATAATCATCAAATTTTTTATGCATTTGGAAAGCCATATCCCGAAGATTAGGGGATGGATCTTTCTCCCATTCTAACAACGTAGTAAGTATGCTCAGTAAGTCATGAAAATGCAAATTAGCAGTGACATATAAAGTGCCAGACATCCTTTTAGTAGCTTCATAAAATTGCTCTAAAAACCTTGCCAAGACTCTTGCATTTTCCCAATCCTTTTTTGTAGGAACATTCTCCTTAAGCTCATTCTCAAAATTACAATCATCATTCTTAAATCTCTCAAAGGCCTTTTCAAATTTTAAAGCCATGTTCAACATAAGGAAAGTAGAATTCCATCTTGTGCATACATCTAAACACAAAGATCCTTTGCAAGGGACCTTCACAACTTTGGCACAAGCATCAAACAAAGCAGATCTAAGAGGTGAACCTCTTATATATCTAATAGCACAACGAATATTATGAATGGAATACTTGACCCTTGCCAAACCATCTCTCACAACCAAATTCAACACATGGGCAGCACACCTCATATGGAAAAAATCACCATCTAAAACAAGCTTATCTCCAAGATTGTCTTTCAAATAACCAACGGCCACATTATTAGAACTTGCATTATCAACAGTTAAACAAGAAAGCTTATCTTCAATACCTCAATCAATAACACAACTCTCAACAACTTTTCCGATTTCTTTGCCTTTATGACTATCCATCAACTTAAAACTTAAGATTCTCTTATGCAAGTTCCAATCATCATCAATGAAATGTGCAGTCAAGCAAAGATAGTTCAAATTTTGAATAGATGTCCAACAATCAGTTGTGAGAGCAATTCTAGATTTCAACCCTTTCAAAGTCATTTTCAAGGTATCTTTCTCACAAAGATAAAGCTTTTTACAATCTCTAGCAATAGTGAAGCGAGATGGGATATGATTAACAAATTTTGGACAAGCAACACTCACAAAACTCTTAAAGCCTTCCTTTTCAACTATAGAAAAGGGATGCTCATCAATGACGACCATTTTCGCTAAAGCAAGCCTACAAGCATCTACATCAAATGACCAATTGGAGAGGGTAACACTCTCAGTGTGTGGATCTCTAAACAAAGAAATCTTCTTTTGTTTTTTATCCACATTGTGAGGATACTTAGAACATGAATGAAGATGTTTTCTCAAAGCAGAAGTTCCATTATTAGTGTTGGCAGACAATACCTTCTCACAATACTTGCATTTTGCTTTCTCAATTTTCTTGGTTTTTGGGTTGATGATGTCTTGAAAATGCTCCCAATAAATTGACTTTCTCTTGCCATCGGCTTTAGTTTCAGTCTTGTCAGTTTTGGTTTTGTTATGGCATGCAGAACCAGAATCACTCCCCTCTTCCAAATTTATATGGTCTTCCATACAAATATACTTCAAAATAAGAGAGCAAACACAATGAGTTATGATAACAAAAATCCTAAAAGATGAAAATTTCACACAGTTAGTCTAACTCTTCAATGGATTTGGGAATTTACTAATTAAATGTTTAGACTAATTTCAATCACGAACATGGGTTGGTTTCTCGTTTAGTTGGAAAGTCACTTACAAGTTAAAAAGATATATATGGGCTAAAATCAACTTCAACGAGCAAATTACAGTAGTATCATTGTATCAAAGCAAATACAAGCAACAAAAATCATTCACCAACAAAGCAGAATCAGCAGATACAAACATACAGGAGTCATAACTGAGCAAATTACAGGAGAGACTTCCACAAGCAAATCACGGCAGTATCAGAGCAAATACAAGCAGTCAAGCACCAAAAATCATTCACACGACAACGAAGAGAGTCTTAGACAATTTCAGACGACATAAACAAAACCCTAAAAAATGAGACTCATAGGAGGAAACCTACAGGCAATATAAACGGCACAAATGAAACCCACAAAACTCACCAGCGGCGACAGTGCTGTAATTCCGGCGAGAGAGTCGAGTGTCGACAGTTGAGACAGAGAGAGCCAGCAGAGAAACAGAGCGTGGATAGTGCACGGCAGCCGACAGTCAAACGTCGATGGGGTCCAGCTAGAGAAAGACTCCGGCAAGAGAGAGAGACTCCGGCGACAGAGAGAGAGAGACTCCGGCGACAGGGAGAGAAAGCGCGGAGAGGAGATCAGGAGAGGGGCAGGGGATAGCGCTGTTGGAGACTTGGAGAGGGCTAGGGTTTCTTTCGAGTGAGGCTGAGGCACGACGCTGGGCAAGTCACAACAAATCACAATATATATGTGATTTTTTTTTAAAAAAATTAAACAGGGACCATCGGGTACCGGTTCCGGTTCCGGTTCCCACTTTTTAGTACCCAGAACTGGAACCGGTTGTGACCGGTTCCTTTTTTTCGGAACCGGTCCCGGACCCGGTTCAACCGGCTCCGGGTCTGGAGCCGCCGGATCCAAACCGGTTCCGGGTCCCGAACCGGGTACCCGATTTTTTTGCTCATCCCTACTCTCTCCAAATTTATGAGTTATTCTTTTACTAATAGTAGTTTAAATGTTTAATTGACTTGAATTTGTTACTTAATTCTTCAATTTGTAAATTAATAAGCTTGTATTGTTTGATTTGTAAGTTTATTTGTCAATTTTAATTCCAAATTTGTTTAACTTATATGTTTAATTTCAATTTTAGGTTAAATCTCAATTTGTAGATTAATTTGTTGTATTCTTTAATTTGTGAGTTCTCATTTTACTGATAATATTTTCCATCACTTTCAAAATATGAGGTCGCGTTGATTACAATTAGATTAGATGTAATGTAATCATTTTTTAATTTCAATTTATGACTATTGTTGAATTTTATATTGTGTACTAGTAATTCCAACACTCCTCTCCAAATTTTCTAACTTCGTGGCGAACCATCCTCCTGATCCTCCAGATCTGCTTCCAAGCACGCCACCACATTGCTATTGCTGCGTTCCTACTGCGTTTTCGGCTCGATTACTTCTTTTGCCCATGCTTTTCACTCATTTCCCCCTGCGGCACGTGCGTCCATTCTTTTGCCTATGCGTTTCTGTTTGGTTGCTCGGTCAGACCTTGGTAGTTCTAGTCCCATCTTCCCCATATCTGCTGTCCCTCTCGCTGCTATGGGCTGGAAACAATTGAAGAACCAAAAGTCGGTACTACCAGCGTTTTCCAGATTTGAAGATCTGACCGTCAATTCCAACAAGAAGGGCCTGAAGACTACCGACAGTCTTCAGGTATACTACCTTCACCTCCTCTGTTCAAGCAATCTCCAGGTAATTCACTCCCTTGAGCCCCAAACCCTTCTACTGAGTTCGCATATTTATCTATTTTTAGTCGACCCTAGTACTAGAAAATTCATTTTACCAGAATACTGTCTATGAATTTTGTTAAAATTTCCCAGTCAATTTTAGTTTCTTTCTCGATCTATGTGACTATGCATGAACCGTCATTTTGGACTTCGTCTTCAACGAAGTTCCTTCGTGTTTATGCTGATTCTCGACAGAAGTATGCGATTTTTTAGTTTCAATGTTTCTATCATCATCATCACTTTCTAATATTCATTGATGTGTGGTATTTGTGCTGCTTTGATCTAACATCAATTTATCTAATCTGTACGATTTGTGAGTGCTCTGTCTATCAGTGTGTTTACTGGCCCTTTGTTTGGTCTTGGATTTTGTTAATTTGTATGTTCTGTTCTGGTTCGACGGATCTAAACCTGGATTGGTACATATTTTCATGGTTCTGGATTTGTCTGCCCCTTTTGTGGTTCTATGATGCTAATTTTGCAAGGAGTTATGCACTTGAGAGCTACTGGAACTCTTGTCTAGGGTCTGAGTCTGCTGCAGGTTCTTATGTTAAGCCTATTAGTTCTGATGGAAGTTTTACTGTTTTCTTTCATGCTGACTTCTATGATAGCTGCAAGCTCTTAGTTAACAGCTTCAATGGGAACACTTTGGCAATCACATATGTTCCACAAGCTTGGGTTGGGACTTCTTTCTTTGTGATATGGATGCTGTATTGGCGTAATTGTTGTAGTTTATTTACTTGTTCTTATTTGTGGAAGTTGATATTTGAACCTTTTGTTGGTCTGATTATGGTGAGAGGACAAAAGGGCTTCCCCTTATGGCCCAAGGACAGTCCATGGAATGATCGACTAGGATCACCTAATGCTCAATTTTACTGCTGTCTTTTGGCTTATATTGTGGGTCATTTGGTTAACGTTGTTTGGCTTTGGATTTGGGTTTTTCCGAGCACTTTTTTGATAGATGCTAGCCAACCTTGCGAAGGGAGAAGGCAGCTTTTTGTTCTACATCTATATGATGCCAGTGTCGTGTGCCCTAGGTGACTAGAGTTTTGCAATCCTTTCCTGATTCATAAAGAAATCAAGGATGATAATAACATCATTATGTTATTACCTGAGATTTAGAGACTATTTTATACATATGTTATTACAAGGTTTCTGGGTTATGTACATGGTTTTATAAGGACTTATTTTAGCTGTGTTCACATTGCTAAACTTGTGTTTGTTTTTACGAGATTTTGCCTTCTCTTTTCTTCTGGGCTACAATGGTCACTGGAGCTTTGTTGCAGGAGTAAGGTTGTGGGCTCATGCATGATGGTCAAAAGTTCAGAAAATGGGACTTTCATCTATCACTCTTTTTTCTCATTTATTAGTGTAAGTTGCATGGACTTAGAGATTACCATTACCAAAATTTGTCTATTCTCCAGTTGCATTCTTTTTTTGGGGCCACCTTTAAGTCTATCATGTATTTGTAATGTCTGTTTCAAGTTGTATGCTTTGTTTACTATTTCTGTTATTTATATATTGGTGAGAGGAAGAAAGCAAATTAGCTTGATTCCCAAGGCCACAATTCCGATCGATCCTATGGATCATTAGATACATATTTTGCTCAATGCTTTGCAGTCTTATTTATCGACTAACCCATTCTGTGGGCTCATCATAAATTTCCTTACTATCTTTAGATTTGATGAACAGACCGGTAACCATGATTATGTCTAATGCAAGCATACTTTGAAATACACATTTAATCGTTGTCCTTCATGAAAATTATTGTATGGAATGTTCAAGAAGCGAAAAAAGCCCAACTCCAGTTGGAAGTGGGTTTTATCAATAGAACAATCAAACCCGATGTCCTGATTTTGACCGAGACAATAGTAAACAAACACAATACAGAACGTATAATCAAAATACTTGGCTACCACAACCATGATACTGTCTCACCCAACAATCACGCGAGAGGTATATGGCTTCTTTAGAATTCAGAAAATGTTGTTACCATTTTAGCTAAGGAAGTACGTGCAATTCATTGCATTGTTGTTCAGAGAAGTACGAGGAACTAATGCATACTCACTGCGGTATATGCGTCGACACAAATTAGAGAAAAAGAGATTTTTGGAACCATCTGTTAACCTTAATAATGTGGTTCAGTTGTCTTGGTGCATTTTAGGTTGATTTCAATAAAATGTTGTATCCTTCTGAAAAATTGGGGGTATATGTGTATATGCCTCACGACTTCAACGACTTAGTAACTTCTTTGCGAATAGTAAATGTCACAATGCTAATGTGCAACAAGGTTGAGAGAACCAACCCGGTGATTGACTCGGTCGACTGAGTGGGTCGATGGTTCAATCGGTTCGATCGTTTGGACCGGGGTTGGATTGGTTGATCCGGTTTACCATCAAACTAGGTTAGACCAGTACAGCCTGATGAACTTGAAAATTTTTTTTATATATATTTGTTATATATTTTTTTTCAAATTGCTAACTAAAATCTAACAGAAAAAAGTTACAAGTACAAAATAATAAGGAAGAAAATAAATAATAAATTTATTTTTAGTTCCATATTGTCAATTTGAGCAAATTCTCATACTTGGTAGCCTTATAAAATAGCATGGAAGGCAAGCCAAAGACAATGTATAGTTATGGGCTTCTAATTAAAATTAGGCTTTGTAAAAGAGCTCAAGGCTTTTATGCATGTTTACCACCTATAAAGCATTTACACTACCAAAAAAAAAAAATCAGCCCCCTAAAATGACATTGTTTCAAGGGGAAAAAAATAATTTAGATATAATAATTTGGTAACACAACTAATTAGAGGGTCATAATTCTTTTCAATAAAAAACAATACAACAGTTCAATAATTTGGACATAATAATTTGGTAACTCAAGCTTGAATATAGAAATTACAAGAGTTTGATAATAAATAAAAAATATACATTGATTAACATTAAACGAAATAAAAATTACAATAAATGAAGAACTATAAAATAATGTGGAAGAAGAGATCATTAAATTATATACTTGATGAAAAAAAAACTTTTTGATTTTAACAACATAAATTACTAAAATCTAATAGAAAAAAGTTACAAGTACAAAATAAAGAGGAAGAAGAGAAATAACAAATTTATTTATGGTCCCACATTGATGGAGTAGAAGGTGGTTACAATTTTCTCATTACATAAATATGGGTTTTGTTAGATGGTGAGAATTGGAAAGTCCTACATCGCCATTTTGAGCAAATTTTCAAACTTGGTGGCCTTATAAAAAAAGTATGGAAGGCAAGTCAAGGGTGCTATTAAAGGGTTGAGCTGTGCCCGAAATCTTCATGACCTAAAAAACATTTGGTTTTTATAAAAAGTTGGGAAAAATCGGGCCAACCGCAGGTGGGCTGGTCTGACCGAGTCAGTCGGTTCAATCGAGTTTCATCGGTTTTCCTGGTTTGATGGCTCAAACAATTTTAAAGAATTTTAGGATTGTTGCTCCGACCGGTTCCCTGAACCGGCCAGTCTGGTCCAATCGATTAAACCGGCCTGTCCGGTCCGGTTTTCCTAACCTTGATGTGCAAGGAATGATCTTTACTTGGCAAAAAATATTACGCGGTAATCTTATTTACGAAAAATTGGATATAGTTATTTTTAAGGAAGATTGTCTTCAACTTTTCCCTAATTATCTCGTCACCAATGGCCCATTTTACCTACTCTAATCACTTTTATGCATTTCTCAACACAGAGCTAGCCCATTCTCCTAGGAGGGGCACACATTTCAAATATCAGCATTCCTAGGTGCCATACCAGGACACGCATTGTTTAGTTAAGAAAAATTGAAAATGTCTTTGTCAGGTATGCTGATGTACTGCATTGTGAATAAATTGAAAAGAATTAAATTAGACTTAAAATCCTCGAGCAAACTCACATTTGGGAATTTTAAGCAAAAACTTGAACAAAAAATACCGACAAATTGCTATCAATTGAGCAAAAGTTAGTATCCCAACCTAATAATGCAAGGCTTAATAATTGGCATTTTAGATTAATCAAGCAACGCGAGAAAATGCATTTGTTTAGCCAAAAATATTGGGGAAAAATGGGAAAAATGGCATGAAAGGAATGGTTGGTTAATGAGGATCGAAATTCGCATTACTTTCATCAATCAATGACAGCCAGAAAATCCCGCTCTTCAATTGTTAAAATTAAAGATTTCATTTGGAGTCTGGGTGGACGATGTCACTCATATCCAAAAGCTATTTGTTCAAGATTTCAATACACAATTTAGGTCAATGCATGGTAACTCACCTACCATTGAAGTTGATCTCCCGAAACTGTTAACCCAAGAAGGCAATGACAATTTAGTTAAACCTATTGAGGACTATGAAATCAAAGATGTAATTTTTCAAATGGATAAATTCAAAGCTCCAAGGTCGGATGGTTTTGGTGCAGCTTTTTTTCAGGATTATTGGTATATAATTTAGAAAGATGTATGTCGAGCAATTAAATCGTTCTCTCTTAAAGGGAAGCTTTTAAAGCAAATTAATCACACACTCATAGCATTGATCCCGAAAATAGATAATCCATCATTGACACCCCATTTTCGACCCATTAGTTTATGTAATAGCTACACAAGATCATAGGTAAAATCTTTGTTAACCGAATGCGTCCAGTGCTTGGCAAACTAATTCACCCTGTTCAAAGTGCTTCTGTACCACATCGGTCTATGCATGATAACATCCTACTGACCTCTGAAATCATTAACAAATTTAATTCCATGAAAGGGAAGAAATACAAGGTTGCATTAAAACTTGACATGGAAAAAGCTTATGTAACAGCCAAACCCTAAATCATGTTCATTTATTTAATTATTTCATGTTAATGATTTTCACATATTTATTTGTCGTGTTTAATCATCCCGATGAAAAAGAAAAAAATCATTTGACCCTCACTTTGCAATTTCGGTTTTATTTATTTATTTATTTATTTGTTTATTTATAAAGAAAATTTCAAAAAAAATGATAATAGGCCCTAACAATTATAATCCAAGTGATTTAATTTATTTTTTCATATCGTCACAAAAATTTAATTTCAAGTGACATAAAAACGTTATCGTTACGCAACGTTTTATTCCCGAACCTAACTTATTTCAGCCCAACTTGAAGCCCTACAAGTTTGCATTCTTTAACCTAGCTAGATAACCATGGTTGAAGCTTAACCATGGTTAGACAAAGCTACTTTTGAAGGATAAAATTCAGCCATGCATTCTTGGTTTCATTCTAGCCAAGCAAACTCAAACCCTCACACATCTCCTTCCCTTCTCTCTCCATCAACCACGGCAGCCCCTCCCCCCACAGCAGCTGCAACCACCATCTCCTCCACCAGGACAGCCACCAACCTCCAGCACAACCACCACCAACCATCCCCCACACCTCACACCACATACACCTCTTGTTACTAGCCATCAAAGTGAGTAATCTTGAACTTGATCTTGTTGGTTTTCATTTTTATTTTAGTTTTGATTCTTGTTTTGATGTTTGTGGTAATTGATCATGATGTTTTGATAAGAAACAAGAGTTATTTTGGTGTTGACCTTGGTGGAGTTGAGCTTGAATCATGCTAGGTTTTAGGGGTGATCATGTTCATGCAAGCTTAATGTTAAAGTGTTGGATTTTGATTGTTTTATCTTTGATTTGGTCATCTTCTAACCTATTGGTGCTTATGCTAATATTTTTGGTGATTTGAAATGAGTTGGAGTGAGTCCAAGTCGGCTATAAACTAGGGTTTTGGCAAGTAAGTTGGTATTAAATTAGCATTAAGCTTGGTTTGTGTGTGCATTTGATTGAAAACTGATCTTTATTGGATATGATTATGAAGTGAAATTGAGTGTGGTGGTTTTGTATGATGTTGGGACCAACAAAAGCCTGTTTACATGCTATTAACGAATGGTTTAAGTTGAGGATTTGTGTGAAAAGAGAGGGGAAAGCTAAAACAGTAAGCGTTCAAAATTTCAGAAAACAGGGCATACTTTGGCATTAAACTGGTAAAGATCGTCCTATTGGAAAATTATGATTTTTGGTGGGTCGATAGTTCATTGTGTTAGCTTCTAAATACCTTTTGAATCACCTTAATCCGAGGTTTGTGGAAAACGTTATAGTCGTTTTACCAAAACTATGCAGAATGAACCAAAACTGACATGCTAGCCTCATTTTGGGAATCCTATTGTGGGAATCAAGCTGGGTGTTCTAAATGAAAGTTTTTGGGACTTCATAAGCTTTCTATATTGATTTTGAGTCTGAATCGAAAATTGTAGGACTAAGTTGCAAGTCATTCATTTTAGCTCTTGTTTCACTCTTATTTTCACTTTTACGAACTTATTATCTTGAATAATAAAAATGATTGCTAATTATGTGTTTCTAAAATGGCATTTTGAGCATAAAGCAAGGCCTAAGCTATCATTCCTTCCACATTTGTGTATAATATTATTCAGTGAGCTCACATTTAAAAATTCCAAGTATGTTCATTGCCTGTATCCTTAGACATTAGCACGAATTCATCACAATTATAATGTTTTGGTAAGTACATGTTAAGTCAAAAATCATGCACCATTTTTGTAATTATTTTTAGTATATTATATATTTTATTTCGTTTAATTTGATTTGTTTTATATATTTTTCAGGATCAGTGTTAAATTAATAAAGAGAAGGAGAAAGGATGTAGAAGCTCGATTTTATATTTGACCACAAGACGGTCCAAGAATAATTATGAAAATAATATTTTCTTCATAATTATTATTTTGGGCTAGGAGTCAAGAATTTTGGAAAAGCTAAAAGACTTGAAGAGGAAGAAAACTAAGGAAGAAGAGGAAGAAACCCTAAAGAACTAACCCTAGCCTCACTTCCTATATATAAATCCATGCCTAATTCTCTCTACCTCACCATCACCACCATTACCTTCTCCTCCACGGCAAGGAAAGCAGCAGCCAAACTCCACACCCTCAACATTCATCATCATTCAGCCCCAACCATCTTCGAACGCCTCACCACGACAGCCTTAGATTCACGCCTTCCCCTCCTCAAACATCTCACTCATAGCTCCATCCTCCCCTCTCTTTCTCACCACGCCACAATCTCATGGCACCTCAATCTCAACCTCCCACGCAGCATCTCCTTCATCATCACTGATCATCAGCAGCACGATCATCATCACTGTCTTCGTCAATCATCATCTAACCAACACCCTATTAAAGTAGGGTCCTTTATTTTGTTCTATTATTATAATAATTATTGTTATTATTATTTTTATTTTGTGTGGTAGGTTTACTATTAAACATGGGATATTTGAGTTATTATTGTAATTTTAATTTTTACATGAGTGAGTGATTTTTTTGTGCTTAGTATAATCTTCTTGAAGCCATGCTAAATTAATTATTTTGAAACAATTTTTGTGCTTTAATGCCTAGTTGATTTCTATTCATGATTCTTTAGCGATTAGTGTTTATCGTTTATGAAATTTGTGTTAAATCGATTAGAATGCATGCTAGTTGATTAAATACAATTTCGATTGATAGTTTAGAAGATTATAATACGTAAAAGTTATAATTTTTTAAGCCTAGGTATCACCCTAATTAATCATGGATGGCTCAAACCCATCTCTTTTAATTAGGTAATCGCTTTAGATCTTTGTTAAATCGATTTGCTGGTAAATTGGTTACAAAGTGTTAAATGATGTTTTTCTAATTCTTAATGCTCTAATTTGGTTAAAGTTTTGCGCTGGTGTAAAGGTTATCAAATTAGTAGGGTTTATATTAGGGCTGGACCTAAGTAAACTAGAATCTAAGGAAAAACGGGGAAGAACCGCTGGTGGATCTCTTCTACAGTTTAACTCATGAATGAAATTAACTTATGTGTTAATGATAAATATTAATTTGCATGGTGGATTGAGATTATACTAAGCATCCTTCATAAATTTGATAACTTTCGATTATTATTTGGTACTTGGAGTTAATTTGATTTGTTTGTTAATTTTTGTTCTATTTTTATTAGCTTCAAAATAATTTCAATCAACCCCCCCCCAAAGTATAGTCTTTTAGGAGTGTCTAGGTAATTTAAGATAGTTTAGATTTTGATTTTTACAGTGGTTATAATTTTAGTTTGATTTATATTCAGTTTTAGTATTTAATTCCCGGTTTGTTTGAATTTAGACTAAAAATAGTTATTTTCGTTATTTTTCGGTTTCAATAAATTCCTAGGGTTTATAAAGTGTCCTAGTCTGCTCATATTCAATTTCGTGATTTTTGGAAATTATTTGATAATTTTTCAGATTTATTTTGCAAAATTGATATGTGCAGGTTTTTAGTTTATTAATTTTGAAAATTTCGATTTTTAATTTTAATTTATGATTATTAAGTATTTTTAGGTTCAGAAATTTGTGTCCCGGGATTAGGGTAATTTTCCTTATTATTTTCGTATTTTTATTTATGCAAAATATTTTAATTCCAATTTAAGATTTAATATTCTGTTTGATTATTCTGCAGTAATTGGCTGGTTTAATTTTCCTGAATTAAATCTGAAATTATTCTGAAGATATATGCTTATAAGGTTGCAGAATATTAGTTTAGGTTACTGTTTGTTATTTTTAATATTTATTTTTCTGATTACTAGTTTCTGTTTTGAGTTTTTATTAAAATTTCAGTTATTATTCTGATTTTATTTTTCTGGATTATTCAGAAAATATTTTTACTGTTTCATTTCCAGAATAACGATTCATAATATTTAGGAGCGTCATTAGGTCCTTTTCTAGATTGTTATACATTAGATTTTAATTGTTTTAGAATTATTAAAATTAGACTTAACAAAGTTGATTAGTAAAATTATTTAGGATCAAACTAGCCATTTATAGCAATCTTTCCTCGTGGATCGATCCCTACTTCCCTACACTATAAAAAGTATATAATAACCGAAGTAGTGGTTAAATTTGTAGCTCTCGACAGGCTCTACAGTACATCAATGAATCAGTTTAATTCTTGATTTATCACATAATAAGTGACCCCAACAGTTATCAGTTACAGGGCTTCGCCCTTCAGTTACCCGAGCGGCTTCAGGCTAGGTCCCCCGATCGACCTGGCAGAGGTACACCTGTCATAGATCGTAATGGTTACCAGGGGTTCACTATCAGATAATAATTAGGAATGCAGTTTTATATTCATTCCATTCCCTATTTTTAAATTAAAATGAATTGCAATGCAGGCCCAATCAGTTTTTTTTCAATGATCATTTAACAATAAAGGGATGCATGTACTGAGTTTCGGCTCACAGATTGAAATTTTTTCATGTTTTGTTTTAGGAAAAGGCTCAGTGAATCATCCTCA
>JACYFF010003369.1:43488242-43498884 GCA_017589665.1 Selenicereus undatus
CAGAATTTGTTTCCTGGCCGATCATTACCAGTTTTGTTTCAAAGCTCGTCCTGTTTCACTGAAAATTCCAGCAGCACTTCTTTTAGTTGATACTTCCCTTTTTAACACCAAACCTCAACTCAAACTCTTTCTCAAGAGTGTATAACACACTTTGGTACATCCCAACCACATACATCATCACCACACTCAACTTCAATTCATATATATATCCAACAAAGCTTATTTTCCAAGCACATAAACACATACCCCAAGGTTAACACAACCTTGGTCCAAACCATGCATTTATGGACAAAACCCTAACTTTGGGTCAACTTGAATCCCATCACAACAATCCAACACATCATAAAAGCCATATTAAACTTCAATACATTAAGAGATAGGCAAAAACATGGAGAAATCAAGCCATAATTATCACTTGAACAAGAAACTTGCATACCTCAACATGAAACCCTAACCCTAACTTCATCCAAAATCAACCCCACCATAAACGCTCAACAAGATGATTCTTAACACCACAAAAACAACTTAATCCACCATTAAAACAACCAAAATAAAGAACAAAAACCAACAAGATCAAAGATCAAAAACAAAATCAGCATAGAAGTGCAAGAACACTCACTTTGTGCTAGCCAAGAGGGGTTAAAATGATCTTAGATGCTTGAGGAAGTAAGAGGGGTGGTTGGGGGTGGATGTTTGGTGGTTTTTTAGTGGTTTAAAGGTGGCTAATGTGGTGGTTTAGAAGGCTGCCCAGCCGTGTAGAGAGAGAAAGAGGGGTGGGAGGAGAGAGAAAGATACTTGGTGGAAAATGAAGATAAAGTCTTGTTTTTAATTTTTATACCCCCTTAATACATGGCTGCAAATTGGGGTAGAAAAGTCAAATAAATCATGCTTGAGTAAGGCTTAATTAAGAGGATTAGTTAATCAAATAAAGGTCAAGTCTTGTTGCATCGAAATCGGCTTTAAACGGGCTCGGGTTTAGCGAAAAATGGAAACCGAGCACGTTTCTGAAATTTTTTTTTTTTAAAACAAATTTGAAATAAATGGTTGTGATGCCATGAAAAAGGATTTTCAACATTAAATTCTTAAATATCAAGGCCTAACTCAATTTTCAAAATTTGACGAGAAGAAATCTCCGAATTGCAAAGTAAGGACCCCATTAGAAATGTCCAAATGAGAAAAATAAAGAGATAGAAATATGAAAAGAAATGATGTGAATGAGGTGAAATTAATAACCAGAATCTAGGGTCGGACCATTACAGTGGCTGAGTTTTGGGCACATATCCGGCTCTCGAAACCCTCGCCAAAAGCAACGATAACCACAGTAATTATGCTCTGTTCTTGCCTGAAATTCTCGTCAATGGCTTTGTAGGGTTCTGGAGGAGGTCGAACGCGAGAAATACAACCTGGGTACAAGGAGAATTGATGGAGTTTGGGAGTTTCTGGCTGCATGTGTGGAGGCAGAGAAGAAGATGAAGATGGGGAGCAGAGAGAGAAAGAAGAATGGGGCTCCAGGTCTACGTGACAGAGAAAGAGGGCAGCTTAAGTTCTAACGACATTTTGCCAAAATGCCCCTCGTTTCCTTCTCTCTCTCTCTCTCTCTCTCTCTCTCTCTCTCTCTCTCTCTCTCTTTTCTTTTTTTAGCTTGCCTAATACTTAACACTGCTAGTCTAATTTGTATTCGAATTGTAAACCCAAATCGTTAATAGGACCTTCTATTTACTATTCGTTCCCAAACATATAAAGGTTCAATTTTAATAAACCTCGAAACCAATTCCAAGGTTAACAACCTACTTGCACTCAAAAAATGACTAAGTCACACTATCGATATAATTTGAAGGCACAAATAGCACGAATTAACTTTAAAATCAATAATAGCAATAATAATCCCTTTTTAATAAAATTACACCTCCCAAAGGGACATCGATAATCATTTAACTCATACAGTTATAAGGTAATACAGTTAGCTTAATGGAAAACAAAAACGCGGGTCTTACACTCTCCCCCCCCCCCCTTAAAAGAATTTCGTCCTCGAAATTCTAAACCTAAGTTCGGTCTTTTCTAGAATGGACGCACACAACTAGGATTTACGCGGTAGGTTTCCAAAAGGTTTCATTTTGCAGACACTAAATTTTTTTTTAAATCGAAAGAAAATGGCTTATGGTATCCAGTCTCCTCCTTGCCAGTCCTCTTCAAGCATCGCCGAGGGCAAATTGCATTGAAGAGGGACAAATGAGTTGGCGTGGGCTACCATATTGGGCTTGTTTTGAAAATGAACATAGATTTTCTATAATCTACATTCAGTTCGCACGACAAGCACTAATTTTATGCATATGCATCTATAAGTGGGCATCGAAAGGCACGACAATCGAGGCACTGACATCTTAAGGTCATACCTAGTAGTCTCATTATAAAACATGAATTCAAGTCACTTTTGGAACCACAATGATTAACATGGAGACTCCTATAACACATTTAGAATAACAAAAATATGACATAGTACCAAATAGTATCATTTAAGCATAATAGTGTCACATAGCATCATTTAAGTGCAACAACATCACATAGTATTACATAGTATCAGCAATTCAGAGTTCTTAAGCCTAGGAGTTGGATGTAACATGGAACCAGCTAAGGTATATATGGCAAGCAATTCACAAAACGAGAGCATGTATGACTGACATTGCTATGCTCTTACATCAATTCCAGCTAACTTATGGGCCTCACATTCATGACAACTTATTCAGGACATGTCAGGTTCACATGAAGGCAGTTAATTTAGTCAGGTTCAATCAAAGGCATAAAGATATTGGGTCATTCTAAAGTCAAATCATTTATTAGAAAGTTACCACGTCACACTAAGATGGCACAGACATCAAATTACATCACACTGACAATGAAGGAACTTTGAGTAACACTCGAATTCACATTTACATCACATAGAGTCTACAACAGAGCACTAAAAATGAAGAATCATGAATATCATGAACTAGAAAACACACCGATAGGAACAACTTGAAAAGATAATGCTACGGTAAGAATACGTGGGTGCAAACAACGAGTTAGAGGTCATGTCATGCCATATATTGAGAAACTAAACCAAACTCAAGTCAACCATGGATTGCACAAAGGTAAACAAAGGTGAAGATAGACACCCAAGGTCACCACATCATGCATTAAGTGCATATGTATATAGTTGATCAAACCATATCATGGGATAATAGAACTTGTGGAGTGCAAGTAATGACTCAGAGATCATACAAGCAATGGTTCGCATAGGTTAAACCACTTAACCAATCCAGCCACTACGCAACTAAAGTTCATGATAAGCAACTCCAATGACATGTATTTACTGTACCATTCACTCATAAAATGTACGGCTGGTCATCAATCAACTAGCATGGGTAAGAACTACAGTGTTAATGGTCTTATAGGTATGTGTTGAGGGTTTACGAGGTACACCTGTCCCATAGGTGATCATATGGGTCTCACTGCAGTTTGCTTACCTTAGTAGAGATGATTACTATGTATATTCCAAAGTCTGCTAGGTTCTTCCTCCCTTTCGCTTTCTAGGTGTATTAGGGTTCGTCCAAGCCAAAACATCATCACCCGAATCACGAACAACAATCCATATAATAGAAAGCAAGTAATACACGGATTAGGTAACAATGGCAAAGAAGGAGAATAATAGGTACACTTACGCGATGTTTAGCGAGGTCCTAGCACCAGCATTTAGTCTTTCAAGCATATATACAAGACCAGCCCTTAATATACTTAGGAAACTCAGAATTTGAAAACGAAAGGTATCATTTAGTAGGATTATCAATCATAGCAACTAATTTCCAATCATTCCTTTCCTAGCTCATTACGAAGGATTCTATCGACGTACACATCATAGCACATACACATTTACAAGCAACATTTGATAAACATAAGGGTGCTCATTTGTGAATCTAAACCACCTCATCATCACTAACGGAAAGTAAATCCTTCGATGTAAGATAAACTTCGCTCGATTGTCAAAACGGCATTAATGTCTTAAAATCTGGAGTTTCAAAGGATGAAAAATAGCTTATCTATTTCGAATCTCTTTATTTTTAATAAAAGGATGGTTAATTGCTTCTAGCCCTCTCTCCACCAACCTTCGAGTACGTCTGCTCACTCCATTCTGGGGCCCGAGGAGCAAATTGTACTTTAGAGGCAAAGTCGAGCGTAGAGTTAAGGCTTTCCAATCATTCGATTCAAATCATATGTTCTTTAAACATTGAATTAAAACCACCAAGGCATATAAACGTAGCGACTTTCGATTGAGCTAACACTTATCTTATCCACGACAATACGAGCCATTCGGCCTATACCTTAGCAAATGGTTCTCTCATCCAACCATTCAGCTTACTCAAGCCGCATCTAACTAGGGAAACGTGCTAACATTCACATAAAACTCATATTTGCACACAAGGCAGGCATGTATCACATCATCGTGAACGCGTTCTTAGGCAACTATATATGATGCAAGACTCAAGTCGCGGCCCATGGTTGCAGGACCATGCTTTGATACCATCAATGTAACACTCCCAGCCCCCAGGGCCGAAAGTGTTACGTTTTCTTAACTTTTTACTTAAATTCTGGGACGAAACGGATAGAGTTTTCCCTAAAAACTGACTGTTTTCATGCTAAAATCCTTACAATAAATCCCTGCAAATCAACAGAAGCGTAAAACATTTAAAAGAAGCTCAACGGCTACACGCCGGAGTTCATAACTCAACGAGCCACTTGCTCGGAGTACACCTAAACGAATAGTTCATGAATAAAGAAGAAATAAAGGATACAACTCAACGGTTCATACAACTAGAGTATTGGGGTTTACATCCCAAAACATAACTAACTTTAACCAAGAAGACAGCTAACTAATTAGATGGTTGGCTCATATGGCCATACAGAGCGACTCATAAACAATATGCATTACATGAGCTAGAATACTTGTTTACAAATGTTTACAAACATTTACAAACTTTACAAGACTTAATTAAAGATGTAAGTAGGCACACATGAAACCTTGCAAGCGAGAATAGACTCCATCTTGACATAGCTTACTCAGCTTCTTCCTGTGTCAAGGAAAACCTGGGGAAAAGGGGGAAAGAGTAGTGGGATGAGCAACCACACGCTCAATGAGTTTCCCCCGACCCCTTAAAACCAAAACCGTTACAGGCAATAATATTTGTATTAGTCACATATCACGTATTTATACTTTACTATCATATTGGGCATTCATAAAATCCTAATGGAAGGATTACTAACCATAAACTTCATTTTGACCTCCCAAACACATTTTTAAGTTCTTGAATGACTATGTTGTTTTACTAACAAGCAGTTAAGCACGTAAGCGAGCATTGAGGGTTAAGCATAGGGATCTTTATTTTTCATAGTCATAACTTCGTAGCATTCCATTCAAACTATACATGAAACCTTATTCATATGATGTGCACATAAGGTTATTTCTTTTCATAATCATACTTTTCTTGGCGTTTCATTCATATGATATGCATATGGCACACACACATTTCAGGTCTCATTCGAATCTCATTCATAGGATATGCATAAAACATTCTCATAAGGCTTTCTTTTTCATAAACGTATCTTACTCAGCATCTCATTCAAAAGTTATACTTGGAACATGCACATAACACTTTTATTTTCATCAGCATACTTTACTTAGATCTCATTCACATTTCATTTATAAAAAAAGCATAGAACATGCACAGAAAGTTTTCCTCCTTTTCTTGAAAAAACTTCATTTAGTCTCTTGAGGCTCATAAAAACTCTTTTCTTAGCCTCTTGAGGCTTATATTCTTTAAAAGAAATCTCTTTCATATCGGTCGCAAACTGAACCTCATAAACTTTTCACTTTTCATTCATTTGGCCTCTTATCGGCCCCTAAAAACATTCTTCCTGAAATACTTAAAATGGCGTAATGCCGACTGCTTTTCTTTGCTACTAGAAAAATACATCTGGCATAAGATCATTGGAGGGTGCTGATTGGGTGAGATGTATTCTCAACCCCATAGTGAAACCTAACGCTCACGCTTAAGCTCTTACTCCCGGGATGACTACATATAATATATCGGACCATTACATTAACCCTCGTCAGGGTCTCTAGGGTTTCCTATTACCAGGACTTTCCCCTAGGTTAACATCATTCATATCATAACATTAACCCTTGTCAGGGTCTCTAGGGTTTCCTATTACAAGGACTTTCCCCTAGGTTAACATCATTCATATCATAACATTAACCCTTGTCAGGGTCTCTAGGGTTTCCTATTACCAAGGCTTTCCCTTAGGTTAACATCATTCATATCATATTGTCCACAGCACATTATCTTATCCACTTTAAACCGTATCGGCTGTAACGGCTAATAATTTTGCTGCCTCACAGTGAAATCTGTTTTCATACGACTCACGCCTTTATAAAACTCTTTACGGATTCCCTCGTTCGAGCGAGTTCACTCTCAAAACTGTATTCGTTTAGTTAAAATAGGCCATCATGCACTAATGATTATGGCTATTATCATTTCAAAACATGAAATCCCTTTTTGAAAAACTCACCCCTATGCACATAATGCAACTTGAGGACATGGAAGGGAAGGGAGTCCACATGTATCACATTCACATGCATAATGCATCTTAATAACATAAAAGGGGAGGGATTTGCACGTATTACATTCAAGCACTTCATAATTATTTCAACAACACAACGAGCCACACACGGCCTCGCAATCCACGTGATTGCAGTTAATTCACAACCCGACCCCCACCTCACAAGCACCATACCATAAAAACCTTGAACCACTCATAGTTCTACCTCGAGCCATCCAACTACCATCTCGGTCTCAATTTCATAATTTAGCATTCTAATCATCATGATATACTGAAAAGCGATATGTAAACTTACACAACTTACCCATTCTTAACTTACCGAATAAGCAGCTAACAATAGCAGTGCGCTGTAACCAACGGTTGTAACCATATACACACACATATATATCTAGGCATTCATACGACCTTAACTTGAAACGGATGCTTAGTAAGCTAAGTTAAACTAACTAAGCATGAAACACGGTTACATTCATGTATTGCAGTCAAGGGACGTAAACATGCTCAGTTCGTCATTCAAATATTATTTCCAAAGCAATTTCATAAGCATAATTCAACTAAATAGACAAGTATCAATTCGGCGCGTTCATTCATTGTCTCAAAGTTACATTTCAAGCCTAAATGAGTCATTTAAACATAATATGATTCCAAGCATTCATTTATTACATCGAAGTCATTATTCGAATCTAAATAAACCACTTAAACATAATACGATTCAAGGGATTCATTTATTATGTCGAAGTTACTATTTGAACCTACTTAGGGCCCTTTAAACATAATGTGTTCAAGATATTCGTTTATTATATCGAAATTACCATTCAAGCTTAATGAAGCCATTTAACATAACACGATTCAAGTTGTTCGTTTATTTCGAAGTTATTGAACGATCATGATTTAACTATGTATATAACGATTCTAAGCATTTAACGTTTACTTCGAAGTTATTAAACGATTATGAATTAATTAAACGTACATATAACGATTCTAAACATTCATAATTCATTTCGAAGTTCATAAGCGATTATGAATTAACTAAACTTATATACATCGATTCTAAATATTCATAATTCATTTCGAAGCTATTAAACGAACATGGGCTAACTAATCGTACAAATATCAATCCTAAACATTTATGGTTTACTTCGAACTTAATAAACGATTATGAATTTACTAAACGTATACACATCAATTCTGAACATTTATAATTCATTTCGAATTATATCTTCAGGCATGAATTAACTGAATAAGTTCAAATCAAAGATAAACATGCATAACTCACTTCGAATTAAACCTTCAGGCATGAATTAACTGAATATGTTCGAATCAAAGCTAAACATACATAATTTACTTCGAATTAAACCTTCAAACATGAAATAACTAAATTCACTAAAATCAATTCTAAGCCACTTTCAACTGTTAATCAACTAAGCTAACATATATCGATTCAAAGTTATTTTCAGGCATAAACTAACTAAACTTAGCATGGATCGTAACTTAAAGCTTAAATCGATTTCGAAACGATTAATACTTAGGAGGCGAGAAACACCCACCTGGACTCCAAGCTAAAGGCTCGAATCCAAAGCTACTGGCTCAACGTTTTGGCTCAAACGACTCTAATCCCCCGACTCTTGCTCACTAATGCGCGAACAATCCCCCAAACTGTGCCCAATTCGCCCAATTTCAACCCTAATTTCAACCCAAACTCTCACTCACTAACTTGATGCTTGAAATTGCAATTTTAATCCCGATTTAGAGGGGATTTGAGGCAACTAGAAATGGAATAGTGTGCTGTAACGCCCCAATAATAAATAAATCATAGCTGAACATCTAGAACTCCATGGATGGGCGTTACCGCCGTCCGCAAGGATAAGGCATCTCTAAAATATGAAAGTTGAACCATAGAATCAAAGTACAACCTTAGAGGTCATTCACGAGCAGTTTGAAACCTTTAATAACAACACGGGATCGATTCTAAAATCCCAGGGTTACATCAAACATAGCACAACTTAAGCTTACAAATATAACATTAAAATACATATTGCAGTTCAGATGTACAGCTGGGGCTCCAAGAAAAGAAAACACCACAAAAAGGCATGAAAACGTCTTAGCGCTTCTATCCGCCAATCAAAGGGACGGTCCTGATTTAATTATCACCTTCCGCCTCCCTGCCCGCCTGTGAGCGGTTTACTGAGCATCTTCCTAAAACAAAACATAAAAGCATTTCGAACTGTGAGCCAAAGCTCAATACGTGCATCCCTGTACTGATAAAGATTCAATGGGGAAAGAAAGTATGAGGGCCCGCTTTGTAATTCATTTTGATTTTAAAACAGGGAATGAGATGTATATAAAACTAACTTGCCAATTATTATCTGTTAGTGCACCCCTTAGTAACTGTTACGATCTATGTATAGGCGTACACCTGCCAAGCCAACCGGAAGACCTGACCTGAAGCCGCGCGGGTAACTGAAGGGCAAAGCCCTGTAACTGATAACTGATGGGGTCACTAATTATGTGATAAATCACTGGTTCAATTGATTCATTGATGTACTTACCAAAACATTATAATTTCGATAAATACGTGCTGATTTCTAAAGATACAGTCAATGAACGTACCTGGGGTCTTTAAAAGTTAGTACACAGATTAAATAGATGACTAAAATGGAGAGGATGAGAGCTTAGGCCTTGATGCTGTTAAAAATCATTATAGGCATAAAATTAGTACAATGAATACTCTTAAATGGAAAAAGACTTATAAAGAATTTGTGTGAATCAGTTAAAAGAAAAGGCTTATGAAACTGGTAAAGTTAAATAAAGTATGAAAATGCTAAGTTAAAGTACGGCGGCGAGTGTAGAGGGTAGGGCTTATGACAAGGTACGGAATGAATAATCCACAACTTATACTCCCGACCTCCAACCCAGACGTAAGACCCCAATATAAATAGCTTAGGAAGTCCTCTAAAACTTTACTGAAGGGCACATAACCAGATTCCTATGACAGGTTTTATAAAATAGGGTCAGAACAGCAACATGCCAGGTTTTGGTAAAAAAAACAACCATTCTGTCCACCCTGCACAGGTTCCAGTATAATAGCCATAACTTCCTCCACAGACCTCGGATTAAGGCGATTCAAGAGTCATTTTAAAGCTAACATCCAGACCTATCTACCCACCAAAAAAGCAGAATTTGTTTCCTGGCCGATCATTACCAGTTTTGTTTCAAAGCTCGTCCTGTTTCACTGAAAATTCCAGCAGCACTTCTTTTAGTTGATACTTCCCTTTTTAACACCAAACCTCAACTCAAACTCTTTCTCAAGAGTGTATAACACACTTTGGTACATCCCAACCACATACATCATCACCACACTCAACTTCAATTCATATATATATCCAACAAAGCTTATTTTCCAAGCACATAAACACATACCCCAAGGTTAACACAACCTTGGTCCAAACCATGCATTTATGGACAAAACCCTAACTTTGGGTCAACTTGAATCCCATCACAACAATCCAACACATCATAAAAGCCATATTAAACTTCAATACATTAAGAGATAGGCAAAAACATGGAGAAATCAAGCCATAATTATCACTTGAACAAGAAACTTGCATACCTCAACATGAAACCCTAACCCTAACTTCATCCAAAATCAACCCCACCATAAACGCTCAACAAGATGATTCTTAACACCACAAAAACAACTTAATCCACCATTAAAACAACCAAAATAAAGAACAAAAACCAACAAGATCAAAGATCAAAAACAAAATCAGCATAGAAGTGCAAGAACACTCACTTTGTGCTAGCCAAGAGGGGTTAAAATGATCTTAGATGCTTGAGGAAGTAAGAGGGGTGGTTGGGGGTGGATGTTTGGTGGTTTTTTAGTGGTTTAAAGGTGGCTAATGTGGTGGTTTAGAAGGCTGCCCAGCCGTGTAGAGAGAGAAAGAGGGGTGGGAGGAGAGAGAAAGATACTTGGTGGAAAATGAAGATAAAG
>JACYFF010003369.1:43514365-43529032 GCA_017589665.1 Selenicereus undatus
GTGGTTGCTCATCCCATTACTCTTTCCCCTTTTTCCCCCAGGTTTTTTTTATGACAGGTGGAAGTCAAGCTATTTATGCGAGCTGGAGTCTACCCCTACTTGAAAAAGAGACATGTGTTCCATATAGAAGTAGATTCATGTGATGTAACGTACTCCTGGTTTGTAAATGCTGTAAACTAAGTTTTCTTGCTTATATAATTCATATTGTGTGCAAGTCGCTCTGTATGGCTGTGTGAGCCAACCATCTCAATAGTTAGATGTCTTTATTCGAAACTAGCTGTGTTTTGGGATGTAAACCCCAGTACTCCGGTTGTATAGACCGTTGAATTGTATCTTTTACTTTTCATGTGTTAAAGAACTATTCTGTTTGGCGTACTCCAAGCGGGTGGCTCGTTGAGTTATGAACTCCGGCGTGTGGCCGTTGAGTTTCTTTTAAATGTTATGCGGTTCCGTTGCTTTGCAGGGAATTTTTTGTAAGGCTTTTAGCCTGGAAACGGTCAGTTTTTGGGGAAAACTCTGTCCGTTTCACCCCAGAAATTAAGTAAGAAGTAAGAAAACATGACGCTCCTAACCCTAGCGGCTGGGGGTGTTACATTGATGGTATCAGAGCAAAGGTCCTGCGACCATAGGCCGCGACCTGAGTTTTGCATTTGATCTAGTCGTCTAGGAATACTCTGTGATTATGTGACATATGCCTCCTTTGTGTGGAAGTGTGCCTTACAGTATGGACGTTTGTGAGTTATGTGTGGCTCGAGTAAGTCGATTGACTTAGAGGGGCAGGTTATGCACTAGTATAAGAGTTAAGTAGCTTTCCCCCACCTTGAAGTGACATTGTGGGTGCACCGTTGATACAAATATGTTCCTAATGTGCTAGGTGACTTGATTGATTGACTTTTGTGTGATCCGCTTAAGCTAATCGGATAAATGTGAGCCGTATGTTACTTTTAGTTTATTCTCCTTAAATCATGAACTACTAGGATGCTGAGACCTCCCGTGACTCCTAAGTCACGCTATCAGTGTTCAACAAAATAAGTGCAGTTGGTGCTAACCAAGTGTTATAGGCTCGCTAGCTTGTGTAAGCATGCACGTGTATTTCCTTTGGATAAGATGTGATATGCACGTATGACCATATGAAGGTTGAACTGAACTAGACTTGGGCTATTCATAACAACTCTCGCCATTTGTGACTTATTTCATTAACCAAGGAAGTCTACCCTAGTTGAAATTAGAACTAAGTGATTCCTTGTGTAATTGTGTGACAGATGCCTCCTCGACGCGAGCTCATACCAGAACCAACTGCCATGGAGATGATATGTCAATTTAATAAGCTTAAGCCTCCTAAGTTTGAAGGTGGGGCTAACCCTATGGTATATGAGGAGTGGCTTCGGAGAATGGAAAATTTATTTGAGATCGTGGAGTGTCCTGAGAGGTTCAAGGTGCATCTAAGCGCTTACCGAGTTGAAAAAGAAGCTGAATTCTGGTGGGGAATAGCCAAACCTAGGATAGGTGAACCTGTGTTAACCTAGAACCAACTGAAAGCCTTAATGGATGCTCAATATTACCCTCGAGATGTAAGAAGAGTTAAGGAATGGGAGTTTTTATGCTTGAAACAAGGAGAAATGAGCGTAATGGACTATGCGGCGAAGTTCAATGAGTTAAGCCGATTTGCACCAAATCAGGTGGCCACCGAAGAAATGAGGATGGATCACTTCGAACAGGGATTAAGAGGGGAAGTGAAACAGATAATAGCAGGATATACTTATGACAGTTTCCAAGAAATGTATTAGAAGGCCGTGAAAATAGCCCGCATCATCAGCGAAACCGAGATTGAGGATAGAGGGAGGAGTCAAGCAAAGGAGAAATTTGGCCCCGGAGGATCCAATTCTCAGGGAAGCATAAATTTCAGGAGGGTTAAACATGGGATGAAACAGGACAAAGGAAAGCAAGTCGCCCAAGGGAAACTAAGGAAAACATGCGACCAGTGCGGACGACACCACCCTGGCCCTTGCAGATGCCGTGCGAGCCCATGTTTTGGATGTGGTGGTATGGGTCACAAAGTAGTAAAGTGCCCAAAGGCTACATGGAATAGTCGGGGTCACACTCAGAGATCCGGAACGGGGATCAAGCCAGCGGCACAATGAGATCGCCTAACCATTGGTACTCCCTCAGGGGACAGTAGGAACAACCAGAAACCACAAATTGGCAGTCAGATGCTTAACTAGAAGGAAAAGAGACTGGGGAGCCCGCTGACGTGAGGTCAGGTATTCTCTTGTTAACCAACTTTATGCCCCCATCATCTCATTCTAGTATTGCTCGCCCTCTTGTCATATTCTTGATTTGCAAATGGACTTGTTAGTAAACCTCATGAGATGCGTATGCAACACTTCATGACCTCTTCCTTAGAAACTATCTGCTATACCGATCACACCTGTAGAGGTTGAGTTGTTATAGTGTAGGGGAGAAGGCTCCCTAATGATTGGGTTCAAATAGAAATCCAAGGATGTGATGCTATTGTGAAGGCAGAATGAATAGCTAAGCATATAGTAACTTGGATTATGAAAGAAATGCAGGTGAAGTACCTCCATTAATTCCTCCAAGTAAGCAATTTCGTGGATGAAATTCTTTTAAGGGGGGGAGAGTGTAAGGCCCACATACATTGTTTTCTGTCAAGTTGTTGTAACGCCTATTTACGTTATAAAAGTTTATTTTATTTAATGGTACGAGCTAATTAATTATTGACGTGCTTATATGAGCGATGATTTTATTAAAGAGAATATTTTGGTCGCCAGTAATAATATTCTTATTTTTAGTTTTGAAAATATTTCGATTATTTTTAATAAGCGTTATTAACGAGTACTAAATCGATTTAGAACCCGAAATCGATTAGGTTGTCAACCTTAGAAGTAGTTCGATGATTATTAAATCGAACTTCGATATTTTTGGGAACAAGTAATCGATGAAGGGCCGTGTTATCGATTTTGGATTTAGAGTTCGGGTTTTGAACTAGGCTAGCGGTGTCGAGTATCGAACAGTTTGAGACAAAAAAAAAATAGAAGTGGGGCATTTTTGTAATTTCGCTCAACCCCTTTTCTTTCTTCTTCTTCCTTCGTGCGACCCCCCTCCCCGAGCAGCTCATCTCTCTCTCTCTGCTGCTCTTCTTCTTCCTCCTCCTCTCCTCCTCCATTGACGCCACTCCCAAGCTCCAATTGGGAGCCGATTTTCGCAAACCACGCCTGTAAAACTCACTCATTTGACCTCCCCTACGAGTTAGCCACCGTTGGGCGCGAATTTGGGTAGGATTTCGAGACAACCCAGCACGGCTACGACGGCTCTCGGCGACGAATCGGGCCTCGAACGCGTACCCCAGGTATAACCAGGCAATTCACCTCTTAGTTTCTTAAATTGTCTATAAGTTAGGGTAGGAATCGCTGCTTGCATATACCCAATTCAATCTCAATCAGTAAGTGAGTTTGGGTCGATTTTAGGGTTCAAATTTTTGGAATTTGGGGCGCGAGTTGCTCCTGTTCGAGCGTGGGTAAGCATGCGGCGAATGATTGGAATTGTTTAAGCCTCTAAAGTCGAGCCACAGTTGTGAGTCGAACCCCTAGCTTGGGTTCAAGGTGAGGATTCCTTTCCTCCTAAATTGTTACTATTTTCAATGATTTTAACTAAATTTAGTTAGCGCATGTTGATTTTGAAGTTAGAAATCTGTTTGGGTAAATTGAGAATTGAAATTGAGGAATTACGAACATGGTGTTGATTTCGGGTTAAATGCATGTCGAATTGATGCTGAATATTGACAACCTGGCAGATTGAAGGAGTGCTTGGCAAAAAGAGTGTTCGTTTAGCGTAATTCAATTATTGGTCACCAGTTAAATTATGTTTGGAACCTATGGATGCTGGCCGAGTAATTGGAATAATCGTGGAATAAGTCGGACATTGTTTAAAGGTTAAGGGTATTAGGTTTGGGCTTGTTTAGAATTTATTCGTAATAACTAGAATGGAATAAGGTTCCTGTGGATGTTGGTTTTGAATTGGGAAACAAAGTGTTGTTTTAAAGTTTCGATTGCATCAGTTGGTTCACTTAAACACTATGTTGCTATGAAGCATGAATGTAATGCCTATATACGATCGCTTTATGTATTGTTCGTTTGCTGATGATAATATTAAACCAAGTTAGTAGTTGGATGGCTTGAGGTGAAACTATTGAGTGGTTCGAGGATCTTGTGGGCGGTGCTGTGTGAGGAGGGAGATACGGTTGCGAATTACCGCAATCGTGTGGATTGCGAGGCGATGTGTGGCTTAATGAGTTGCGATATGAAGTGTATGAATGTGCTATGTGTAAACCCTTTTCCCCCAATTTGCTACGTGACATTATGTGATTAATTCTTGAAACTTTAGACGTCTTCGAAAAGAAAACGTCGTTTAGAAAGCTTGTTTTACGCGTTGGGAATGCTTTTAAGTTTATCAGTTGACTATTTGCGTGTTAGGACGTCTAAAATGTTAAAAAGGTCCTAAACCGTCGAACTGCTCAGTTAGTGACTCGACTGAATAGTCGATAGGTTTAGGAATTTCGAAAGTGAACTAAAAGTGAGTTCGAAAAGGTTTTTAAGGCATTGGTTTGGGTAATGACCCCTCCTTATGTCTAAAAGAATTTATACAACCCGAAAAAGAGTAACTTGAGGTTCTAACTATGAAACTTAGCTTATTCGCATGCTTTTTGGTTGCTTAAGTCTCTAATGAGTTTCGATCTATGATTTAGCAAACGTTTTGCATTTAAAAGAAGCTTTCAAGCTAAAAAGTGAAGTCGTTTTTATGCGTTAGCAATCGTTGCACATTTGTAAGAAGCTTTCTAGTTGGAAATGAAGTCGTTTTACGAACTATCAAACGTATTAAGTCGATACGAAACTTTCAAGTTAGAAACGAAGTCGTTTTTATGATTTAGCAACCCTATTACGCTTATACGAAGCTTTCAAGTTAGAAACAAAGTCGGTTTATGATTAGGCAACCTTATTACGTTTATAAAAAAGCCTTTTAGTTAAAAACGAAGTTGTTTTAGGATTTAGTAAACTTATTACGTTTATATGAAACTTCTAAGTTGAAAACGAGGTCATTTTACGATTTAGCAACGATATTACGTTTATATGAAGCTTCTAAATTGAAAATGAAGTCGTTTTACGATTTAGCAACCTTATTACGTTTATACGAAGCTTTCAAGTTAGAAACGAAGGCGTTTTATGATTAGGCAACCTTATTATGTTTATATAAAAAGCCTTTCAGTTAAAAACTAAGTCATTTTACGATTTAGTAAATGTGTTACGTTTATAAGCAACTTATAAGTTTAAAGTGAAATCATTTTTAGTATTAACCAACTTATTGCCTTTATAAGAAGCCTTTATGTCTAAAAGGAAGTCGTTTTACGAGTTAATAAATGTATTACGTTTATACTGAACTTTTAAGTTAGAAATGAATTCGTTTTATAAACTAGCAAACGTTTTACGTCTATAAGAGTTTCTTAAGTTAAAAACGAAGTCATTTTGCAAGTTAGTAGCCATATTACGTTTATACGAAGCTTTTAAGTTCGAAACAAAGTTGTTTTACGATTTAATAGGCTCATTAAGTTTTTAAGAAGCTTTCAAGTTTCAAAGGAGGTCGATTTATGTGTTAATAAACTTATAACGTCTATAAGAAGTACTTAAGCCAAAAACGAATGAACTATAAGCATTTCAAAAGATTATGGTCGTTGAAAAACGAGTTTCAACCAAACAGAGAAATGAAATATGTCTTTAAAGACAAAAAATGTGCTGGGAAGTTGGCTAGAGGGCGGAAACTGGACGCAAAGATGGCATGAGCTGTTCCCGGGAGCTGGACTCAAGATATGATTATCTTGGTGTGAGTCGTTCCCTGATGTGTGATGGGTTAAGAAAACCTTGAGGGGGACTGGACTCAAGATATTATTATCTTGGTGTTAGCTGTTGCCCCACAGAGGACAATATCAAGGTTAGAGTTGCTCTGCTAAGATGCGTTTTGGCCAAAAGTTAAGTACGTATACCCCGAGGTTAACGTAGAATAAGAGTGACGATCTCACTTAAGGGCGGTGTTGTCCTCCCTAGCCAGCACAATGAGATGTTCTATGTTGTAAGTTCCTTATCAAAATTAGCTTTGGCCTTTTGCCATTCTTAGCAGTTCAGAAAAGAAAAGAAGTTCTTTTAAAGTAACACGAGCCTCAAGAGGCTAAGTGAAGTGTTTTTAAGGGAGAAAGAAAGCTTTCAAATGTGCACCACTTGTTCATCTTTTACGAAAGGATTTCTAAGTATATTTAAATGAAGTTTCAAATGTTGCATTATTCGTTTCAATGTGCATATTCTATGAAAGTATATTTCCTGACAAGTCTTTCTTAGCAGTTTAGATGTTTGAGAACTTTTAGAAAGAAATGTAAGCTTTAAAGGAGTTGATGTGGATTATAAACCCTTCTTGATATTTATCGAGAGTCACTATGTTTTCAAAAGTGAGTTTGAAAGCCTTTGTATTCAGTCCTAGTTGCATACTTGTTTATGTGCCTGAATGCCTGCAAGTAGGGAAGTTTGGTCATTGAGGGCCAAGAATTGAGTTGAATGGTTGGAATGAAGTTTAAGAAGGGTAATCTTTCCTTGGGATCTATGATTGCTTAATATGATAGTAAAGTATGAATGCGTGATATATGACTATTATTAGTATTATTGCCTGCAACTGATTTGGGTTTTAAGGAGTAGGGGAATTCTCACTGAGCATGTGGTTGCTCATCCCATTACTCTTTCCCCTTTTTCCCCCAGGTTTTTGTTATGACAGGTGGAAGTCAAGCTATTTATGCGAGCTGGAGTCTACCCCTACTTGAAAAAGAGTTTTGTGTGCCATATAGAAGTAGATTCATGTGATGTAACGTATTCCTGGTTTGTAAATGCTGTAAACTAAGTTTTCTTGCTTATATAATTCATATTGTTTGTGAGTCGCTTTGTATGGCTGTGTGAGCCAACCATCTCAATAGTTAGATGTCTTTATTCGAAATTAGCTGTGTTTTGGGATGTAAACCCCAGTACTCCGGTTGTGTAGACCGTTGAATTGTATCTTTTACTTTTCATGTGTTAAAGAACTATTCTGTTTGGTGTACTCCGAGCGGGTGGCTCGTTGAGTTATGAACTCCAGCGTGTGGCCGTTGAGTTTCTTTTAAATGTTATGCGCTTCCGTTGCTTTGCAGGGAGTGTTGCTTTGCAGGGAGTTTTTTGTAAGGCTTTTAGCCTAGAAACGGTCAATTTTTAGGAGAAACCCTGTCCGTTTCACCCTAGAAATTAAGTAAGAAGTAAGAAAACGTAACGCTCCTAACCCTAACGGCTGGGGGTGTTACAATTTACTTGAATTCATTATTGATAAGATATATTTTGTCCAGCTAAAAGGGTTGAAATCATGTAAAAGCTTGGTTAGAAGAATTCAATTTAAGATGAGATGACAAAGCAGGGCTAGATTGTTGGCAAATTGAGTGATTGGTGACTACATGTTGCAATTGATATTTTGTTTAACTATTCATATTTATACAGATCATGCTCACTCATCCACTGTCATCTTCAGTTAGAATATACTTGGGTATTGATCTACAGCATACTTCGTGGTTTTAGGCTTACAATCAAGTGTTAGTTTCCTGTAATGTTTTTTTAAGCTGCATCTTACTCTAATAGGCAAATTGTTTATTCCTATCAAGTTTCCTTATACTGATGCAATGTATGGTTTATTTATTTTTTGGGCAAAGGGTGAAGAATTTATTTCACTCTAGAAGCAGCACACTAGATACGTGACCTCTGATTTTGTCAATTGACAATGCATTTTTCTGTTGGCTTGCAGCTGATAGACTTTCCCCTAAGGCATGGGCACGTGGCCCTTTTTCAAAGGGTTGAATTGAAGACAGTGGTTAATTTGCATGGAAATGTGGTATGTTCCTTCGTTCGAGAATATAGTATTGTACCAATTGTGTTTTCTTTATGATGATTAGGGTTATTGCACAAATGGATATGTTCTGCTCTTCTTTGATTCAAACCATATTCTACATATACATTCTTGATATGTTGCACTTCGGTTGTCATGGTTTTGCAATTTTTTTCTTTTTTTTTCTTTTTTTTTTATAATAGTTAAACTTCACTGATCAACTTTAACCGCTTTGCTAAGCACCTTTTTAGGACATCTAAAAGTGGGCATTACTAATGTAGTGACGAATGGAGCAACAATTTTAACTACACACCTCATACAAAGGGAGTTTTTATTTATAAAAATCAAATTACTAGAGCTTTAGAGTAGGTGCCTCTGTGCTTTGCATCTAAATACACGTAAATAGATCATTGTGCTTGAAATAGCAACCAAAATTCTTGAGGTCACCTTGTTGAAGTAAAAATCTTATCAAGTTTAATGCAACCAGATGGCATCATCCCTAATAATTCCTCACATCTTATTCCAAACCTTGCTAAAACATCATATGTCTAGAATTGAAAATTCCCCAGTGAAACTCCATCAAAGTTTTATTAGCAATGTTTTCACTATGTTGCCATTTTTGTTTCCATTTATGTGACTTCCATGCGATTTGTTCATTTTTTACACTAGCTGGATTTCTTACTATAATTTATTAAAATGGAAACTCTAATATACTTTTGATTTGAGTCTTAGGCCCTGTTCTTGTCGTGGGTCAATTCTAAAATACCAATCTCAATCCATTTCAACCTATTTCAACCTACTTCAACCCACTTCAACCCACTTTCACTATTTTAATCAAGTTCAATTTATCACATAAAAAAATTCAACTCACTTCAACATACTTCAATGCACTTCAACCTACTTCAACCTATCTCAACCGATTTCAACCTACCTCAACCTACTTCAACCTACTTCACCCATTTACCAACCCTATTTTACCTACGAAAAGAACATGCCCTTAATGTGGGCATTTGTTATTGCTTTATACAGCTTCAATGATCACATGTATGAAAAGAAACGTCCTCCAAATTGATGGACTTGGCCTACCACTACAATTGTATGTCCTCTATTTCATTGTATTTCCATGAATTTCTCTTGTTTTACCTCTATTTTAATGTTTCCTATTGAGCAATCAATTCACATGCCTGAAATAGCAACATGTATTATTTTTGAATCCCTAAAATTTCATAAGGTCTTCATACTAAAAAGTATGTCTACAGTTTAACTTACTCTTCCTTTACTTGTAATCAAAGGCTTATTTGCAGAAATGCATTCATAGCCTCCGCTCCAGCTCATAGTTAAGAAAACCGGCCCAGACCGGCCGGTCGAACCGAGAATCATTTGGAGCAACGAGCTGGAATCTAAATAAAATTGTTTGGACAATCGAATCAAGAAAAATTGCTCAAACCCGGTTGGATTAGCTGACTCGGTCAAACCAGCCAACCCGCGGTTGGACCGACTTTTCCCAATTCCAATAAAGCATCGAGTTTTTTTTGCACTTCAAGAATCGTAAAAGTGCTCTAGCTCTCGACTCACTCAGGACTTGCAACCCTAGCTCTCCTCCTCTAGCATGCTCGAGCCTCGACGTCAATCTTTGGTCGCCTGTCAGTGTGTCTCCTACTCTCAAGACTCAAGGTAAGTTTCTCGCCTTTGCTGTGTGGCATAAATTGCCTACTCTCCCTCCTCGAGTTCTCATTCTCTACTTTCCCACTCTCATCTCTCAAGATTAAACTCTCAATGCCATTTTCCTTAGGCTAGGCTCGAGTACCTCTCTTTACAAATTGCCTTTGCTGTTGCTGTTGGACGTTGGACTGTTGAACAATGGGCACTGTCCACACTGGGCTAGCTGGGCAAAATGAGTGTATAATCGAGTGTCGTGCTTCAATTGGTTATTGTGCTTACTTTGAAGCTCTAAGCCTGTAAATGAACTTTGCTTACTTCAATTGATTGGCAACTTTGATTGCTTGATTAATTGTTAATTTAGATTAAGATTGAAATTTCAATTAACTTTGCTTGCTTCAATGTGTTGGTTCATGTTTGAACTTTGGGTTGTGAAATGTGAAAATTTGCAAATTGTGATCTCTGATGCTTGTGAATAAGAAAACTCAAGTAAATATGTAATCACTCAACTTGTAGGAAAACATGGATTCTAGTTCAACCCCTTCTATTCCAACCCCAACTTCATTGACTATTAGTCCTCCATGAATTTGCCAAAAAATTAATCTGGCATGGTCATATGTTACAATGGCTCAATCTAATGATGGGAAGAAGTTACTTATTTATAATTTTTGTGAAAAAGTAATCAAAAAGGGTGGTATTACTAGGATGAACATGCATCTAGCTGGACAAAGTGGAGATGTAGCTCGATGTAAAAAGATGTCTAATGATGTTTGCTTTCGAATGAATGAAAGTTTGAAAGAAATTGCTCAATAAAAATTGGAGCGATGAATGAATAATTAAGAAGGAAACCCTTTTGAGGGAGTTCCATCCATCCCACAGTCACTAGGCCCCCAAAATAGTCCAAGAAGCCCAAGTTCAAGGGATTGTCCAAGCTTAACTTAGGCAAGATTCTGCCCTACCCAGATTCGAACTAGTGCACAAACCCAGTTTTATGCATTTGATTTCCTAAACCTGTAGAAGGTATAGCAAGGATGCAGGAGGCGTAGATTGATGTTCAAGAAGTGGTATGCCAATAAAACTGGTTGCAAGTGATTTAGAGTCCATTTACCCCTTCAAATCAACTGTAGAAGTTAAGTATGCAAAACTGCCCAGTTTTTACACGGTTCTAGAAATGCTTCTATTTTAGCACCCAAACCTCTAAGTTTTGGTTTGAAACTTTTATAGCTTGATCATACCTTTAAAATATTATCAAATGGCCCTTAAAAACTGCAACCAAATTACACACTTGAGGAGCTATTAACAACAAAGTAAGGGAATTAATTTCCTTTACTCCGGTAAAGAGCCAACCAGTTGTACTTGCTGTTTTGACTTGTTTTTGGGGTTCTCAAGGAGGCAACCACTTGCACAGTACTTGATTAGAGGTCCAAGCAGAAGATTAGTCCTTCCTTAAGCCTTACGTCAACACCTAGGACCTCAAGTTCATCAATTAAAGAGGTGTCACTTACTAGGTGTATCCTTCACTTTGTAATCTATTTTGAGGATCCGTTTTTGTCCATGATTAGCTAGCTTAATTTGAACTAATGAACATTGTAAGCAAGTGGGAAGGGACTACATAGCCCCCCCTTGTAGCTTATGTAATCACTTTTGATCATTCTATGAATGAAGTTGAGCCTTAGCTCCTTTAAACACTCAAACTCTCTTCTAGCTTATCCTTGCTTTTGGTTGAGTAAGGTGGTGATCTAGCAAGAGTCTTACCATCTCTTTTGTTGTGTTTCTCTATCCAAGTGGTTGTCAAAGGCCCTAGTTCTTAGCTTGGTGGTGTTTCTGTATCCAAGTAAGGTGCTAGTACCGGTTAAACTTTGCTTGCATCCCTAGTGTGAGTTTGGGTTTTTATAGTTGCTTGTATTTGCATTCTACTTCGAATACCCTTTACTGTTTGAGTATTGTGAGTGCTTGAGGGAATACATCATTTTTTGTATCAAAGCTAAGGTTTCACCTTGGCCTTTAACCACAGCCCAAACACGTCCCAAATTGCTCAAACACATTCGGCCACAAAGAACCTGTTCTAGCAACCAAGTTTAGTCATGAGTTCTAGCATGACTTTGGAGGAGAAATTCGAGGCTCTCATGAAGAATTATGAGGAAATGAGACGTTATAATGAGGAAATGAAGAACCAGAATGAGTTCTTCAAACGCCAGCTTGGGGAATCCATAAGGCAAAGGAAAAAGAACCTAAGGAGCTCACAATCATCTAGCTCCTCTAGTTCTACCCGTGATGAAGAAGACCAAGAAGAAAGTAATCCCTTGGGTCATCTAGTGAAGAAGAGCCTATTAGAAGACCAATAAGGGGTAGAAGGAACCAACCAAACCTTGGTGATATCAAGGTGAAGGTTTCGGAGTTTGAAGGAAAGCTTGATCCCGATGAGTTCTTGAAATGGCTCCACACTGTGGAGAAAGTATTCAATTACAAGGAGATTCCGAAGGACAGGAAGGTAAACCTCGTTGCTCTTAGGCTTAAAAAGTATGCTCTCTTTGGCGAACTGACTTGTATGCTAAAAGAGTTAGAAAAAGAAAGGGCAAGATTCTTACTTGGGAGAAAATGAAGTCTAAGCTTAATGACCGTTTCCTGTCCCCTTCCTACCTTCAAGATAGTTACTCCCAATTGCACAACTTAACTTAAGGAACCATGAGTGTAGAGGAGTATACTAGGGAATTTGAAAAGCTTATGATCAAATGTGACCTTCAAGAGGCCAATGACCAAACTATTGTGAGGTACTTGGGAGGACTTAATCCTAGGTATGCTCATGTCATTGAATTGCAACAATAATCGACCTCTCATGAAGTACGCGTCCTAGCCTATAAAGTTGAACAACAAAAGAAAGCCAAGCCCCTCAAAAGGGACTTTCCAAAACCACAACCCAAGAGCCAACCTTTTAACAAGGGGAGCTCATTTCCACCCTTTAAGCCTACGGTTCCAACTTCTTACACCACACAAAAGAACCAAACCCCACAAAAACACTAAGCCCCTCAAAATAGGCCCAACCCCGACCATTTGAACACTAGAAGGTGTTTTAAGTGCCAAGGCCTTGGTCACATAGCTTTGGATTATCTAAGTAGGAGAATAATCTCCTTGGCCGAATAGGAGGTAACTAAGGAGGAAGAAATAGAGGAGGGAAAGGAGGTGTACTTCATGGAGGAGCAAGAGGAGGAGGCGGATGAAGGAGAGTTGTTGGTGTTATGGAGAACCTTGAGTGGTATCAAAGCAGCCAAGGATGAGCAAAGGGAGAACATCTTTCACACTAGGTGTATGGTATAAGGGAAGGTATGCTCCTCGATCATTGATGGAGGGAGTTGTGCGAATGTGGCCTCACTTAGCATAGTGGAGAAGCTTAATCTCCAAGCCAGGACTCACCCCTATCCATACAACATATCATGGCTTAATCAAGGTAAAGGCTTGCAAGGTAATTCAAGATGTTTGATCTCTTTTTCTATTGGAAATAATTACTATGATGAGTTATGGTGCGACATCATTCCCATGGACACTTGTCATCTTTTGTTGGGAAGACCATGGTTGTTTGATAGAAAAGTGATGCATGGTGGCTACTTGAATACCTATACCTTCTCTAAGGATGGGAAGAAGATCACCATTGCCCCCTTAAGCCCATCCCAACTCCATAAAGATAAACCACAAAAGAACCAAGAACGTTCAGACCTACTACTTCCTTGTAGTGAGCGCTACTTAAGGCCACTCACCATGAATTCAAGGCCTTTAAAGAGTGGATTCTCACTTCCCTTAGTGAGTCTAAAGGTTCCACACCAAGCCACCCAATAGCCATTTCCTTACTTAAACATTTAGACATGTATTTCCTAAAGACATCGTTTCGGGCTTACCCCTAAAAGGAGCCATACAACACCACATAGACCTTATTCCCGGAGCTATACTTCCAAACAAACCAGCCTATAGGATGAATCCTAAGGAGACTATGGAAGTTCAAAGGCAAGTGGAAGAGTTTATCTCTAAGGGGTTGGTTAAGGAGAGCCTTAGTTCATGTGTCATCCCGGCTCTCTTGGTCCTAAAGAAAGATGGGAATATGCGGATGTGTGTGGATAGCCGAGCCATCAACAAGATCACTATCAAGTATAGGCACCCTATACCATGGTTTGAGGACATGCTTGATGAACTACATGGTACATGTGTGTGTTTCCACAATGGATTTGAGGAGTGGCTACTATCAAATCCGTGTTAGAGAAGGGGATGAGTGGAAAACGACTTTCAAGACAAAGGGAGGCTTGTATGAGTGGCTAGTCATGCCACTCGGATTGTCAAATGCAGCAAGCACTTTCATGAGACTTATGAACCAAGTATTCTATCCATACATTGGTAGGTTTGTAGTGTTGTAGTTTGGTGACTTCTTGATCTATAGCAGGAGCAAGGAAGAGCACCGTGATCTTCTAACGCAAATCATGAAGGTCCTTGAGGAGGAAAAGCTTTATGGCAATCTTAAAAAGTGCATTTTTTTCACAAATGAGGTGACTTTTCTAAGCTACATCGTGACTACCCACAACATAAGGGTTGATGAGAGCAAAGTGGAGGCCATTCGGTCTTGGCCTATTCCAAAGAGCATTTATGACGTACGGAGTTTCCATGGATTAGCCTCATTCTATAGGTGATTCATAAGGAACTTTAGTACCATAATGGCCCCCATGACCAAGGTGATCAAGGTTTCATCTTTCAAATGGAACCCCAAAGCTCAAGAAGCCTTTGAAAACATCAAGCCCAAGCTCACTCAAGCCTCGGTGCTAGCCCTACCTTGTTTTGACAAGGTCTTTGAAGTTGAATGCAATGCCTTCGAAGTGGGGATTGGTGGAGTACTCACTCAAGAAGGGAGGCCCCTAGCCTTCTTTAGTAAGACGTTGTGTGAGTCAAGAAGAAAGTACTCCATGTACGACAAGGAGTTTTACGCCATTGTTAGGAGTCTTGAACATTAGCACTACAAAAAAGCGCGCAGTTAGCGATGAAAAATATTCGTCGCTAACTTTTATTTTTTCATCGCTA
>JACYFF010003369.1:43544032-43559573 GCA_017589665.1 Selenicereus undatus
CTTTGTGCCCATCAGGTGTCACTTTGCACAGCATGACAAAACAATGCCTATTGGAGCAGACCCAACTCATGTGGACGATAGATGCATTCAGGTGACCATTCACCATTGTTTATTTGATGGGACACGACAGAGGCATCCTCGTGTTAGATTTGGGAAGGTGCATCTGTATAATAATTACACCAGAAATTGGGGAATCTATGCTGTCTGTGCCAGTGTAGAATCACAGGTTATACAGCCTCACCAACCCCACCAGTTATACTAGCTTGTTGCCCTGCTTACTTTAATTGGCAATACTTTTTTCTCTTTATGTTTTAGCTTTCACTTTTCTGGGTTTTTTTTTTGATTTCTTTCTCACCTGGATACATGCAGATTTATTCTCAGTATAATATTTATGAAGCTGGATAGAAGAAACAAGCTTTTGTATACTACACAGAAAAGGTAACTTTTCTTGCCTCGGGTTGAAAAGCTAGCTGTAAACTTTTGGCTGTGAATTGTACCATAGAATAGTGCCGGAGGATTGGATGGTATGTTCCTTGTATTATGTTGCTCATCTAGTTGAATCAAATTTTGAGGCTCATCCATCTATGGATAACGTAAATTGTGTCTATATGATCGTAGTGAAGAAGATGATATCTAATGCATTGCTACAAAGTGATGACATCACCATACATGCTCTTCCTTATACATGGAACCACTAACAAAGAAGTTGAAAATTTGCATCATGCATGCAATTTTTGTACGTTAGTTGTGCAAGGGTTGAATGCAGCTTCATAAAGATGGTACTTTTCAAGTTTTCATTCCAGTTGACATGGCCATTTTGCATAATTTCATATTATAGATTAGCTAGTGATAAGTTATAATTAATTGTTCCTGCTCGACATTAACTGGAAATATTTATGGTGGTGGCTATTTGATGTCTGATTCTATCCATATTGAGCATAGGAATTCTGCACAATCTAGTTGTTGGGTGGTGATCCTAGTCTGTAAAGTTTCTGCTCATAACTCTGCCCTTCAGCCACATTAAAAATTGCAATAACAAACAAAACTGTGATGGGAACTGTAATATCTTTGGCTTGTTTTCGTTTTGGTTCTGCTGAGTGAATGAGTTGAACAACAAGTTTCGTTTGGCAATAGTTTAGCGATATGTAGTGCGAAGGGTAGCCTTTAAGTATAATCAACAATTGGTGGACCTGTAGCTCATTACTAAGATCATGTTGGCCTTAGTTGCATAGATTTGCAGAATAATGTTTATTGCAGCACCGTCATACACAAATATTTACATCAATGGCTCTTAATCAAGCAAATAGATTCACATGCTTAAAATCATTATTATTGCAAAGTATTATTTATTCCTTATATGCCTATTTGGAAAACTTGAAAGTATTGTCATATGGGCCAAGAATTTGTGATGTAAGATTGTGAGAATATCAAGTTCTAGATGCCCAACTATGATTGTTGTGTCATATTTCTTTTACATTTTTTTTATGCATTCATATTTCGACTAAAATTTGTTATGGAAGCTTATGTGACGATATAGATCCAAGGATAGAATTGATGTGTAATAGTTCTTTTATAGTGCGCATTCATATTTCAATGTAAGATCTAGAGAAGGAGCTGCATGCATGCCATCATCAATTATGGTTGAATGTATCGTGCTATGTTGGCAAATTACCAGTTTGCTCATTTGGTTTCTGTTGCTTTCCTTTAAATTAGGGATAAATGTTATTATTTTTCTTTAACTAGATCAATATCTTAATTTGTATGACCATTTAGGCTGCTCAAAAACTTTTAAGCTTTGTGTTATTATGAATTAAAGCGAAAATTCTTACTTCTTAGCAAAGTGTTCCACTTCTGCTTGTGCAATAATACAAGGCCGATAATGCCTTTGAATCTAAGACAAGGGTGTCTACATTTGAACACCCCCACCTCCCAGCCCAAAACAACTCGAAAAAGGACATTATACAGCTTAATTCATGTGAGCAACTTAAGATTTGACTATTTTGCCCTAAATTTAATGTTCATTCCTCATGTAAATGCATTCTGCTATTGTATCTTGCTCTCAACTCTTGGAAATTTAGATCTTCACTTCCAAATTCTCAGCATAGAGATGTAGTTGATAGTATTCAATAACTTTAAGGGGTGAGACTATTGATTAATCAATCTTCCATATTGTAGGCTACTGATAAAGAAGAGCTAGCTACTGGTCGTATAAGATCTGAAGGGGACCTGTTTCTTAATGGAGCGGTGCCAGGTGTGCAATTGGCCTCGAAGGATGAATTGTTTCATCTTAGTGAATACATATTCTCCAGCACTGTTCAGGATGGCAGAATGTTCCTAGCATGCCTGAGGCAGTCCCAATTGCTAATTAGTTTCATGCTTGCAACTGCTGTGAAATGTATAACTATGTCATAGACCTCCATATAACTGTTCAGGATGGCACTAGTTTCATGCTTGCAACTGCTTCTACTATTTATAATTCCTTGGAGAACTCGGTTGGCTTAGAGTGTTATGTATTGCATATATCTAAATTTCTTATGTTGACTGTGGTGACAGTGAAGTTCAATAGCTTATACTAAGTGACATTCACTGTAAGTGAACGGGTGTTGTAGTAAAGGTTTAATATCGTCCCATAGAGACTAGGATAATTTACCAAGTTTTGCTTAACTAAAATGCCAAGGGGATCAACAAATCAAGTGATTGTTTATCTAACCTAGTGAATTTATGTATTGTAAATTAAGAATTCAATCAATAAAAGGCCTCTAGGGATTTGTTTTTCCTTACAATGAGATAAATTCTTGAAATGCGCACATACTCTTCTCAAATTTGGCTAATTCAAAGGATGATAAACAAATGAAATTCAACTCTCTTCCAAAATTAACTAAATTACTTAAATTAATTTAATCATTATTCTTTCAAAGGCTTTCAGTTTAGTTCAAGTTAAAGATCTTGGTTTATCACTCTTTCTTCTCAACATGTAATTATCTCTCCAGAATCACAAAGTTAAGTCTAATTTTGTCAATTTAATAGCAGGTTTCTCTTTTCAATATTTCACCCAACTATCTAAACATATGCATGTAAATTCGTGAAAATCACTCACATTCAATTGGCAATATAAGATAGATTGAATCGTACCAAACATGATAAAACACCTTATTTGATAATATTAAGAATCCATCATCATTGTTTGGCTAGTAAATCCCTAGACTAGGAAACTGCTCACTCATGATTAAAACTGGATCAAAATAGTTCAAACTAAACATTAGTCTAACTAAAACAAATCAAAAAGGAGTCCAAGAAGTAGGGTAAGAAGCATGCTTAGCAACAATGCAGAACTCTTCAACAATCTTTCATTGTTCAAGCCTCCACTTGTGAATTCATTCCCTTGATTCTTCTATTACTCCAAAATGATTAAAAATGAACTTTTGAGTGAGACGAGGGAAAGAAAGAGGGAGGGATGCCATTCAAGCAGCCAAAAAACCTCTTAAAATAGAAGAATTCGATCAATCTTCGCCATACAATTAGAGGAAGACGAAGAGTTTAGCAGTTAGGAGCCCACCACGGTTTGTGGTGCTCACCATGGAGGCTCCGTGGTGGACTTTGGACCTGTCTTCTTTCTTTCTTCTTCTTCACATGAGTATATGGGTTCGGGGCACTTTCGTGGTGAGTCAAGTTGCATCTATCTAAGGGTTAATGATTGGTCAAAAGGTCTTAAGACATGCAAAATACATGAAAGAAGTATACCCAAGTGTAAAACGAAAACAGGGGCGCAAGTCATCCGCTAGAGCGCAGAATCCCCTAACGAATGCAGGCAAATGATCCTAAAATGATGCACATTTTTAGCACTTATCAAAGTCCTCCATGCTTAAAATATTACTTGTCCTCAAGCAAGCATGAAACAAAAAGTTTTATTCACAACTTCCTTAGGAAAGACATTATTCGCATCCTCAAAGGTAATATCGACCCTATGTTTTCCTAAGGGTGACCAAAATATTTAACAACCAGATAAGAGAATGAAGCTTTCAAAAGATGCTTAAATACCACAATATCAAAATTTGAATCAATCATCCAAATCATCTCAAACAATCACATTAGCACATGGAATAAATATAGCTAGAAGAAAACCGGTAGAATATCACTTTAGTCATGTGACACTCTTCACTTATGTATTTAAAACATAGTAAGGTTCCCTCAATTCTCTTTCCAAAGACTCAAAGCTATCATAAGCTTGTTATGATTCTCTAATTCTCCACCACTAAGATGTAAAACACACTAGGCATTCATGGGCACTTAATATAGGTCGTAATGGAGCCATAGGTAAAGTTTAAGAGGGGCACAAATATTTTGAAAATGTGAATATAAAAGCCAAACGCTAAGAGCAAGACCAAATGCTCCTAATCTCTCATTGTAACAACCTAAATCCCTGGCTTGTGATATTATCTGCTTTGGGCCATGGCCCTCGTGGTTTTAAAACGCACCGATGGGGAGAGGTCTCCATACCCTTATAAAGGATGCTTTGTTCTCCTCTACAACTGATGTGGGATCTCTACAATCCACCCCTTTGAGCGCCCAGTGTCCTTGCTGGCACAACAACCTGGGTTTATGACTCTGATACCATTGTAACAGTCCAGCTTCCCCGCTTGTGATATTTTCTGCTTTGGACCCGAGCCCTCACAGTTTTAAAACACATCATAAGGGTGAGGTATCCAGCCCCTTATAAAGAGGCCTTCGTTCTCCTCACTTGTCGATGTGTTATGTGAGCCATGTGGGTCCCTAGTGAGGAGGGTTTCGGCCTAAAATTACTAGGATATGAATGTGACTCCATAGTTTATGTTTGTGGGCTGTTACAGTGGTATCAGAGCTAGAATCGAGTCGGTGCGCCCATGAGGACGCTGGGACCTCGAGGGGGTGTGATTGGGGGAACTAGTTCCACATCAGCCAGTGAGGAGAATGAAGACTTCTTTATAAGGGGCAGGATATCTCACCCTTATGACGCGTTTTAAAACCGTGAAGGCCTTGGGCCTAAAGCGGACAATATCACAAGCGGGGAAGCTAGGCTGTTACAAATAGTAACACTCCAAATGCGGCTTAAAAGGGATTTGAAGTGACTACCTATATTACCAAAGGTGCACCTTTTTTTTCAGGGAGCCTGCTCTTAAGAACTCCATAGTTACCTGCACTTGCAATGGAGAAATCTTATTATAGGTGACCTCCTAAGAAGTTTCTCCGGCGCGTGTAAGCGAGAACGAAGCACGCGGGAAAGGCTTTTGGCGATTTGTGGGGTCAGTCAGCGATCATTAAAGCCATTCATGGTAATTGTCCCGGCATGGGAGGGGTTGGGGGCGTTACACTCATGTAATTTACTCCTCAAACCAATACCACTCAAATATACAATCAAAGCCCCGTATACAAATCACATAGGGAGAAAGTGCCTAACCGCAAAAGCAAGTATACACAATCTAACAATGTTAAACTCTTTTATTCTCTTTTTTATGTTTTGTTTTTTCCCCCTCTTTTTTTAATATATTTTTTCCATTTTTTTTCCAATAAGAATGGGCATGGAAATAAACATTAAGTATTTGTTCAACTCTTCTCTAACAGTTCACATCAAACAACCCATTATCAACTCAGGGTTCTTTTATATGGATCAAAAGAATACAAATCCCTTATTGTACCAATTAAACTAAACCAAACCACCAAAAGAACTTAATACCCATACAGCAATGCCCAATCAAAATATCAAACTTTATAGTCTTGTATTAAGATAAAATATGTGCTTAGCCAAGGGCTATATATGAAGGTTCACATCAATAATATATTTAAGGCTCGAAGGGGCTAGCCAGGGGTAACAAGGGTGGCTATTTGGCCTATATGGCTCAATCAAAACAAGGCATGCCTAAATAATTTGCCCTAAATGCATATGCTTGTGTGATTTTGAATGAGTCAAAGCAATCTATAGGGAAATGATGTCTAGGAAGAGTCACTAAAAAGAAAATGCAAAGTTACTAAAATTGATAAATTAGTCTTTGAAAGGTCAAAGTCTCACAAGATATTTGCCAAGGTCAAAACTAGCTCATTAGAACTCACATGCCACTAGCCATCCAAAGAGTCATTGGCCAATCAACTTGCATTCAACACATAGTCAAAGCGTGAAGCATATTTACAAAAACTCATTTCCAAACACTTTTATTCACATTTGGGCATATCAAAGGGTTAAGTCAAACCAAAGAAGAGTAGTCTACAACTTCCAGCATCGAAGGTTCTTTTTTTTTCATTTTTCAATTTTTTTCCTTCAATGCAAATCTACATGGAGGTAATTCGAAAATGCAAACCTAACCTCTATGCTTCTAATATCCTAAATTCATAGGAAATGCAAAACTATGAAAATAAAACTAAATGCACTAACTACATGTGTTAATTACAATTTAATCCTAAATGCAACTCTAAATGCAGTTATGTACGATATATACACATCCACATACTCAAGAAGACGCCACCAATTTCAGTTAACTCCCCCATGCTTGAATAAAATATTGTCCTCAATACAAACCACATAGTCAAATAGGGGGAGATACAAGAAACTCTAGAAAGGACAGGGAGACGAAGGGCAAGAAGGTCAATCGTGGGAGATATGTCAATCTCGTCAAGTCTCTAAACGACTCTAAAGCCTTGGAAGTATTGGTTCTGGGAGACAAATATCCCGCGGAACTTATCATGCCCCTCCTAAACAAAGTCACGAACAACAACATTCTTAGAATGAAAATAAGTTCTTGGGGGGCTTACTCATCCTAATGAATCTAAGGGTAGCTTGTACTTCATCACAATCATGGGGAGATTGTGATAGAAGGAACTAGAGCTTCTAGGGTGGATAGGTAAGGGGATGGGGTGGTGCGCGGTGGACTACCTCATCATCATCGGGTAAAAACCAAAGATTGGCTTGATTTTGAAGAGTGGTATGCTTCACATTCGGAAGGGGTATAAGATGATTCTCAGAGTATATCCAACACACTTGGTCAGCCCCCACCTTACAAACTTTCATTCGCTCAAAATTGTCTATTTTCAGCTGCTCAGACCCCATAACTCTTTTCTCTAGCGTAGAGTCAACGGTTACCAACCTAGCAATGGGGGTGATAAGGCCCCCAATTATTATCCTCCCCAAGGTACTAGTAGTTGCACTGCACAACTAAGAGGCCAAAAAGGTCACCATGTCAAGACGGTTACCATTCATCATATTGATAGGAAATAAAACTCATATAGGCGAGGCACATTCAAACTATCATCCCTAGCAAATAACCCACAAGTTGACAATCATTGGACCACTCTAATGCAAGGGTTTCTAATGACATTGCCTTTAGAAGTGCTGTTATCATGAAATTAAACCCCCAAAATTTCATTCCAAAAAGCACTTAGGTTAAATTCTTGGGGGACACATTAGTATGGGAAGTTTAAACTTGGTGAAAAGCTAAATATATCATTTAAGGCACTCAAGTTGAATTCATAAAACTCCCTATTGAAATAGAAGGAAATATACTCCTCTTAACAACGTGGACCACTAGTGAATTCAGCATGTAATTTACTCAAAATTTAAGAGTTACATAACTATACGTGTGGTCCCGAGTCTCAAGAAATCGGCCTATACCACCCCATGCAAACAACCAACGAATATCATCTATCAAAACCAAAGTGGTCAACAAATAGTCATCATAAAATATAAACGCAACAATTTTTCTACCAGTCATAGCATTGTATCGAGCAATACGTTCCGAACTAGTTAAACCAAAAGGGTGAGGAGCATCACCTCAATTCTTAGTATCGATGGATGTTCGGGATGTCTATGGTGCATGCCCTGAAGTTACCACTCCTTGGGTAGTCTTTTGCTTCTTCTTTGGTGCCATTAGAACAAGTTTTAGAAGTAATGTAGAAGGATTCAAGAATCCTCAACAATGAAGTATGTGGAAGTATGAGCAGAGAGAAAATGGAGAAATCGGAAGAATTATAGGTAATGGAGATTGAAGGAAGAAAGCTTAATACATAATATGAAGAATTTGGGATGAAAAGAATGAAATTGAAGAGTAGGGGTAGAGGGTTTGAAATTGAGGAAGATGAGCAAGAAGATGGTGAAATTTTTGTGGAAATTTTTGGGAATTTGGAAGAAAGAAGAGGAATGTGATGACATTTGGAAATTTGGAGTTGAAATGGAGGAAGAAGGGAGGGATATGAAGGTGTGGTTGTTGTGATTTTAGAGAGAGGAAGAGATATTAAGAGAGAGGAAGTCAAGAGGAAGATGAAGAATGAAGGGGGATGGCATTTCGGGTAAGAACACTTGACCCTAGGGGACGGGAGGTCACCATGGACCATGTCCCCACCATAGACCCTCCATGGTGCCCTCTATTGTTTTTCCTTTAATTTGTTGGTTGGGGTTGGCCACGAATCGTGGCCTAGTCCACGACCGTCCTTGGTCAAACTTGATTGTTGACCTTTCGACTTTTTTGTCCAAGGATCGCGGGTTTAACTATGGATAGCCTGTGATAGATTCTGTCTCAACCCCTTTTTTGTTCTCTCTTTTTCCCCCTTTTTAGTTTTCTCTTTGTTTTTTCAAATACACTAAGAGCAGTATACAACAAAGGTAAAAATAAAAAGAAAGCTATAAAATTACTTGGGTTTCCATCTAATAAGCACTCTTTTAGGGTCGAGAGCTTTACCTTTCTTCTTTATTCTTGGACAAGGTTGGTGAGAGTATGGATAGTAGCCTTATCAATGGGTTCCCAAACAAAGTAGGGCTTAAGCCGCTATCCATTGAGCGTGAATGAACAGGTGGACTCACTCCACAACTCCACCACACCATGGGGAAGGAGCTTGGAGACTTGATGTAATGCCCCAACTCTTAAGCTTCTTATTAGTCTTAATGAATTAGTCATTAGAAACTTACTATGAGGGAGAGTCAAGATTTGGACGCTACTACTATCCTAGGGAGGATAAGATTCAATTAATTTACTAAGCAAATATATTAGCCTAATTTTCCTTACATGAAAAACCAATTGGAGCACATTTATACATTTCTAAACTCAATTGAAAGTTCAGGAACCTACAACGCTTGCATTCCAATGAACCTTGACTTTATGAAATGTCATTATGAGCTTGTCTAAACTTTATTGACTGTCTCCTTGCCTTTTGGTGTTACCAGTTAAGGACTTTAAAGTTTATTTTCCAACAAATATAAAACACAAAAATATTCAAATAGTGATTGAGGCTCATTACATCAATTCCTATACTATAAAGATAATAATTCATTTTTCAATAAGTGCACAGATTTCAATTCATTTTAATTCAAAATGAGGGAGAGGGAGAATGATATTAAAACTGTTGTCAGTTATTATGTAAATTCACCCATAGGGTTTATTTATGAAGCAATAGATAGAGCGAATGATTAAATAAAAGAGAATTTCAACAATGTCCAAAGGCAGTAACTTTTCTCCAACCTTCTTTTTAGTTTTAGTTTATGCTTTCTTTATATACAATATTAAGCTTAGTAATTTCTTCAATTATTTATTCTGATTGTACTCTTTGTTTATTTACATTTTTTTTATATATACCTGCTAATTTGTTTCAATATTTATGTTCAAATAAAATAGTTATGAGCATGTGTGGAAGATCATTGATGAAAGACTGAAAGCTCAATTACATAGGCCATTACATGATGTGGCGCATTATTTTAAAACTCAGTTCAAATATAATCCAAATTTCAAAGCTGATGTTGATGTTAAAATTGGGGTATATAACTATCTTCATCGCATGGTATCAGACCACAATGAAAGAGTGAAAATTGATTTTTGGATGGATGCCTTTAAGAATGCAACGGGTCTTTTTTGGTGTGCCAACATCAATAGCAACAAGGTGCAAGAAAAGTCCAAGTAACTAAATTATATTTATTCGCATTGAAATTTAAAATTTAAGGTTGGTAGCTGTTCTAATTTGTAATATCCATTGTGACTTACAGCTAATTGGTAGCATTTATATGGAGATGAATGTCCAAAGTTGAACAAATTTCCTATAAGAATTTTAAGCCTAACTTGTAGCTCATCTAGGTGTGACCGTGATTGGAGTGCTTTTGAAATGGTAAAACAATTATTGTTCTTATCTTCATTAATTTTACAAATGTCCTTGGTTATATTAATGTGCAATGTTTTTCTATTGATACGTGCATCCAAAATATAGAAATGGACCTTATCAGCAAAAGATGAATGATCTTATTTTTGCTACCCACAATTTAAAATTGGGGAAAAGAAATGTAAAGAGATCAAGTTCCATTTAGTTCCTATTTACTTAGATGATTTACCACCTGACAAAAAGTAGATCACCAACTAAGAACTATCAACTCTTCCAACAACTTCAAATTGGCCAGTGTGCTTGATAGGGCAGCTCATAATATAGCTAGAGATGCTTTAGATGGTGAAAGTTGTGGTAGAGTGCATGTTGGTACGGTAAGAAATGCATGTGAGTGATTTATTATTTTACTTGCTTTTAATTGTATTAAAATCTTAATGAAATATATTTTTTTGGGTAAGGTGCGATGATGTATATGAGGTGAGTGATGATGATGGTGAAGTTCAAGAGATCAATGGTGCAAATCCAAGCTCAAGATTTGGGGCATGAAATGATGTGGATGCCACAATGTTGGATTATGATGCCATTGTGTGTACCAGTGGTGTTGATGGTGAAGATGAAGATGATGATGATGAAGATGATGAATATGGGGACGATGACATAGTCGAAAAGAGCACCACAATTAGCACCAATGATTTCAACGATGGAATTGTGGCTACAACTCTGATGATCTTGGTGTTATGGCATAGAAATTTAGAATTGTGACGTTCTTCACATTATGTTGTATTTAAGTCAGGTGTAAAACATATGCTTGTTTACACTTGGGATATTAAAAGTGAGACTTTGTTATATAATTTTGTAGTTTAGTAGCACATACCAACTTTGTTATGTCATTTGGGCCAAATATATGCTTGCCTAGTTTTCTCTTCATTATGTTATGTTTATGTAAGGTGTTATCCGTTAAGCATCTTGATGAGGTGCCTTTTATTGATGAATTTCTTAAACTTCTGCTGATTTGCAGTTGTTTTAAGGTGATAATGAAGTTACAAGCAATATTGCTAAAATCACAATTTGGATCGATGGGTTGCACGATTTTACAATCCAATTTTGAATAAACAATCCAACTCATATTAGGATCATTGAGTAGCAAGAATCCTATTAGAATCAGGTTAGGATCGTGTAGATTATGCTGATCCAGCTTTGAGGCTAAAAAATGTGCTGCTTTCGCGTGTTAAGGTGGTCTTTTGATTTGGGCCTTGTTCCAGTGCTTGCGAAGGCTTGCACACGGACCCAACAAATAGCGAAAAGGGAGAAAAAAACATTTTAATTAGGTTTGCACTGTAATGGCCTAAATGTACATAAATCACTATTTGCATTTCTTTCATTAATAACTCCAATTAGAAATGATAGCCCAAATGATTAGGCGTTACCGTCGTCCAACAAGGACAAAGCTTTGCTTGTACATGATAAATAATTAATATTTACCATTAAAGACATTCACACCATCACAACCCATCGGATCCTTTAGATAAATATAGAAATTGTTCTAACATCAAAACCATTCAAACATCTCAAGGAATACACCAAAATATAAAATTCTGATAAAGTATACAGTCTCAAAACCAAAATATCACAATACGGTATTATAGACATCTCAACGATAATACACCCCCATTCTATAAAGATTTCCCAGCTCACTTATCATCTTCATCCGTCTTGCCTGCTTGAGGGCGATTCACTGAACACTTTCCTAAAACAAAACATGAAAACATTTCGAAATGTACGCCGAATCTCAGTACATGCATTCTTGTATTGTTAAACATTCATGGAACGAAAACTGGTTAGGCCCGTATTGCAATTCATTTTTAATTTAACATAGGAAATGAGATAAATATGAAACTGTGTTGTCAATTATTATCTGATAGTGAACCCATAATAACTGTTATGATATGAAGATAGGTGTACACCTGTCAAGCCGATCGGGACCTGGCTTGAAGAGGCGCAAGTAACTGAAGGGCTATGTCATGTAACTGATAACTGATGGGGTCACTAATTGTTTGATAAATAACTAATTAAACTAATTTATTGTTGTACTTATCAAAACATTATAATTTTGATAAATACATGCTGATTTCTAAAGATACAGGCAATGAATGTACCTGGAATTTTTTTAAATGTAAGCTCACTGAATAATATTATGCACAAAAGTAGAAGGAATGATAGACTAGGCCCTGATTTTGTACAATATTATCTCGTAGGAACATACGGTTAGCAAAAATATTTATTTCATAACTAAAAATTTAGTAAAAAAAAATAAAAGCATAACATGACTTAGAAAGAATAGCTCATAACTTAGTCATCTGACCTCTGATTGTGACTCAAAATCCCAATATAGAAAGATTATGAAGTCCCAAAAATCTTTCATTTAGAACACCAAGGTTGATTCCCACAATAGAGTTTCCAAAATGAGGCTAGAACACAAGCATATTAGTTTTAGTCCATTCTGCATAGTTTTGGTAAAATGACCATAAAGTATTCCACAGACCTTGGATTAAGACGATTCAGGATTCCTTTGAAAGCTAACACACTAAACTATCTACCCACCAAAAATCATAATTTTTGGTTGGGCCATGCATTACCAGTTTATTGCCAAAGTCTGCCCTATTTTTATGAAATTTCTAGCCTCATTGTTTTGACTTTTCCCTCTCTTTTTTACACATATTCTAAATTTAAACCATTCCTTAAAAGCATGTAAACAAGCTTTGGTTCCTCCCAACAGCATACATAATCACCACATTCAAATTCACTTCATAATCATATCCAAAAGAGATCATTTTTTAATCAAATACACGTATAAATCAAGCTTAAAGCTAGATTAATCCAAACCATGCATTATTTGCCAAAACCTTAATTTATGGCCAACTTGGACTCACTCCAACTCATTTGAATTCACCAAAAGCATCATCACAAACACCAATAGATTAGAAGATGACCAAATTAAAGATAAAACAATCAAAATCCAACACTTTAACATCAAGCTTGCATGATTAACATCAACCCTAACCCTAGCATGATCCAACCTCAACTCCACCATGATCAACATCAAAATAAATCTTATTTTTTTTATCAAAACATCATGATCAACACTCAAAAAAATCAAAACAAGAATCAAAAATAAGATGAAAATTAAATCCAACAAGATCAAGCTCAAGATTACTCACTTTGCTTGAAGATAACTAGAGATAGAGGTGATATTTAGTGGTTCTGATGATGGAGGAAGGTGGCTAGTGGTACTAGGATGTCGGAGGGGAACTAGTCGGAAACCACCACAAACAGTGGCTGGAGCTGCTGGACGTTTAGAGAGGGATAGGAGAGAGAAAATGGAGTTTGTGAGTTAAGTTGTATTTGTTTGACTTATCTAATGGTTTGGCTGAGTTCTTAACTAGAAAAGTAGCCTTTTGGGCTAACCATGGTTAGGTTTAACTATGGTAATTAGTTAGATTAATAAGCAAACTTGTTGGCTTCAGATTGGTCGAAATAAGTTAGGTTCGGGAATGAAATGCTTCGTAACGATAACGTTTTTACGAAACTAAAAATTCAAGCTTTATAATGTTATGGAAAACAAAATAAATTACTTAGATTAAACTTGTTAGGGCCTACTATCAATTCTTCCAAAGTTTTGGTCAATCAAATAAACAAACAATTAAAATCCGAATTGCCAAGTAGGCCCAAATAAAATTTTCCACCGGGATGAATAAATGATATAAATGAATATGAAAGATGAAAAAGAAAAAGAATTATGAACATGAGGTAATTAAATAAATAAACATAATTAAATAATTTTAGGGTTGGGCTATTACATGCACTGTTGTCCCTAGCCAAATAAAAAAACCCCTTTCAGACTTCACACTCTTAGTCTCTCTTACAGTTTGGATTCTCTCTTTATCTCTCGCTCTCCCTCACTCTCTCCACTCTCGTTTGATCTACAAAAGGAAAAGCTAGTGAATTAGTGCTGAATATGCAAATTTGTGATTCTGATTTAGCAAAATAAGGTCGATTCATGAAATCTTAGTGATGTAATTTTGATTTTGATTAAGTCACCAAGGCTGAATCTTGTGAAAGAGAAGTAGGCAACAGTAGTTAGCAAGCAAGATTCGAGATTTTGAGATTGGTGTCTGACTGTCCTTCTCTCTACCATGCAGGGTTCGAGTCTTCGAGTATCAAACTACCTTTCTCGAGCTTCTGATCTATTGGTTAGGTATGTTCGTCCATCACCTAACCCCCCTTTTTATGATATATTGCCAGTCAATGACATTTGTAGTAGTTGGACGCTTGGCCTTGGTGAATTGTGAGCTAAATTTATTAGCATGAATGTTTTGTGTTGTGTTTGATTAGGAATGGCTTTTGGTTCTAACTCTAAGAAGGGGAAAAACAAAAGTAAAACTGCTATAGGCCAAAGGTCAGACCCCGGTTGGGACCCCAGTGATGAGATAGACAATAATCCAAAGAAAGTTAGGTGTCATCATTGCGAGGTTGTTCAATTTGGGAGTCTATTTAGATTAAAACATCAACTTGCTAGCAGCCATAATAATGTTGAACCACATTTACAGGCTCCTGATGATGTCAAAAAGAAATTCCCTAGCATCTTGAAAATTAACACAGAAGACTCCCAAAAGAAAAGAAGGAAAATGTATGATATAAGTGATGACTTGAATGAAGAAATTGAGAGTGTACAAAGGGGGAAAAAAAAGGAAAGGCAAGGGTGTTATGGATGCTTATGTAAGAAATGGTAAACACATGATAATTGATCATATGTATAAGAGGAGTGAAAGAGATGATGTTTGCCAGCATATTCCAAGTTTTTTTTTTTTTTTTTATAAAGTGCAGTTCTATTTAATGTTGTCAATAACCTTGAGTTTGCAATCATGGTGGATAGAAAGGGAAGGTATGAGCTTGGATTGAAACCTCCTTTATAACATCAGCTTAAGGTTACTTTTTTTTAAAAAAAAAGAAGTGCTAAGTACCTTAGAATTTCTTGAGGAGTATAAAATAGAAAGGAAGAAAACAGGTGGTATAATAATGTCTGAAGGTTGATCAGATAGAAAGAAGCATTCATATGCAATTTCATGGTCAACAGTCCATGGGGAACCATTTTTCCATCATCAGTAGATACATCAAATATTCCTAAAACTACTGATAAGGTTTTGATATGTCAAATCTATTGTGGAAAAGGTTGGTTAAGAGCATTTTGTGCAAGTTATGACTGATAATGCTGCTAATTCTAAAGTTGCTGGAGAAAAGCTAATGCAAAAGAGGACAAAGTTGTTTTGAACTCCATTGTGTTGCCTATTGCATCGACCTAATGCTAGAAGATTTAGACAAGAAGAGTAAGGTTTCTGGTGATACTATTGCAAATACAAAATGGATAACTACTTGCATT
>JACYFF010003369.1:43561327-43575055 GCA_017589665.1 Selenicereus undatus
ATTATTATTATTATTATTATTATTATTATTATTATTATTATTATTATAACCTTGCAAAAATTTAATTTTGAGTTACGTAAAATCATTATTGTTACGAAGCATTTTATTCCCGAATCCAATTTTTTTTTGGTGCAATTTAAAGCCCAACAAGTTTGCTTAGTAACCTAACCAATTACCATAATTAATCTGAACCATGGTTAGTTAAATAGTCATTTTCTAGTTAAAAACTCAGCCAAAGAGTTAGATTAGTCAACAAAACACAATTCAACCCAAAACTTCATCTTCTCTCTCCTCTTTCTCTTTCCTCCCCATGGCAGCAACAACCATCACTGTTCTAGCAAATTTCCAACCAGCTCCGGCGATCCCTGACCCCTTCCGACATCCCATTACCTCAAGCCACCATCTTGCATCATCAAAACCACTAAACCTCATCTCCATCTCTACTTGTTTTCAATCAAAGTGAGTAACCTTGAAACTTGATCTTGTTTGTTTTGATTTAATTTTAGTTTTGATTCTTGTTTTGATGTTTGTAATCATTGATCGTGATGTTTGGGTAAGAAATAAGAGTTATTTTGGTGTTGATCATGGTGACGTTGAGCTTGAATCATGCTAGGGTTTAAGGATAATCATGTTCATGCAAGCTTAAGTTAAAATTATGGATTGATTTATATTTGATTTTATAATCTTTAATTTTATTGATGCTTATGATGATGTTTTTGGTGATTTGGAATGATTTCAAGTGAGAATTTATGTGAAAAAGGAAGAGAAAACTAAAACAGTGAAGGATGAAAATTTCAGAAAAATAGGGCATATTCGGGATTAAACTAGTAATGGTCGGACCATGGGAAACTTATGCGTTTTGGTCGGTAGATAGTTCAGCATGTTAGCTTTCAAATGGCTCTTGAATCACCTTAATCCAAGGTTTGTGGGAAAAGTTATGATCGTTTTACCAAAACTGTGCATAATGGAGCAAAAACTAAAACACTTGTGTTTTAGCCCCATTTTGGGAACCCTATTGTGGCAATCATGTTTTGTGTTGCAAATGAAAGTTTTTTGAGACTTCTTAATATTTTCATATTGGGGTTTTCTCTATTTGAGGTCAAGGGTGAAAGTTATGAATTCTTGAAGTGAACTAACCTACTTTGGTGCAAATTGGGTTGTTATTGTAATTTTTTTGCAGTGCATACTTGGAGAAAAATTCAAAAAATTGTACTGTATATCGTCCGTATTATTTTTGAATTTCCTATAAGATTGCATGAATTTTGGTTGACTTTTTTTAAGTTTGGTGATTTTTGGAAGCATTTTGAGTAATTGTGTAAAGAGCAATAATAAAGATTAAGTGAGATTGATCATGAACTCATTTTGTGTATTTTCGGCCAAGTAAGGTCATTTAAGGGGAAAATGAATCTTCAGGGAACGTTTAGCTTGATTAATGACAAAGAAGAAGACAAGTATACAATTTGGAAGCTTATTTATGAGCTTTGAATCAGTTATGGATTTTACAAAGAAAATACCAAGATTAGTGAACTTAATAGTTTCTATTGAGTTCAATGATTCATTTAGGGTGGAATTCTATATTTAATGGATTTATGAATGAAATAAGAGAAGTTAAGAGAGTTATGACTCAGAAACCATATTTATCAGACCAAGTTATTGTAGTATGTGCTATTTTGAACCAAGATATATCTCTCTTGGCCTCAAACCTTTATTACTTATTCAATTTAGAATGTATCAAATGTATTTATTAATCCAATCTAGCGTACTCAATGTTATCTTAAACCAAGTTATACATCAACAAGCCTTAAACCTGTATGAACAACCTATCTCAGAAAAGGCCACAACCACTCCCTCATTTGTCACCATCAAGGCTTTTTCCTTTGTAATCTCATTTATCTCATTGTTGTCTATTTTACTTTTATTTGCTTTATATCAAATTTAATTACTTTCACCAATTCAGTTTTGAAGTTATATTGAAATACCCAAGTTATGTATACCATTTAATTACTTAATTTCTGTTACACATACTTTTACTTAATTATGTGAGTAAAGATCATTTACTGACTACATCTACTTACAATGACATTTATGAAACACAGTCGAGGCCTAGTTATCGTTCCCTGTTATACATAGGTGTTATTAAGTTAGAACATATTTTTCAAGTCAGATGACATTTATGAAACAACTGATTTTATCAAGTCAGATGACATTTTTAAAGATTCGAGGTACGTCCATTGGCCGTATTTTCAGAAAGCATAACATGTTTATCAAGTTACAACTCTTAATGAGTTTATCAATGAATCAGTTTATACAGTGATTTGTCATTTAACTTGTGACCCCGTCACTTATCATCTATAGGGCGTCAGCCTATCATTTACCCGCACAGCTTCGGGCCAACTCTTGATCGGATTGGCAGGTGTACACCTATGTATAGATTATATCATTGCAAGGGGTTCACATCCAGATAATGATGAGCAATTCAGTTTTATATTACTTTCATTTTCATTGTTATTGCTAACTAAATGAATTGAAGAGATAGGTACCCATGAACAGTGTTTCTATGCTCATTTTACAATATATGAATGCATGTACTGAGTTTTTGCTCACATTTTCGAATTGTTTTCATATTTTCCATTTTAGGTGATGAAGCATCACATGTTTCTCCTTTTAGCAAACCCTTTTGGAAGTCATCAGATGTTCACAGTGGATTCATAATAGCATGAATGTTGGGATCGACCTCAGGGTCAAGTTGGGTCTATATTCAATATACTTGTGTGGTGTGGACTACAACTTAGCACATGGTATGATGAAGTCAATGGTCTTGAAGTTGAACTATTAGGGACTTTGGTCTTGAAGTGTTTCAATTTAATAGATTTTGTGATTGTGAACATGAGTTGCAAGATTAAATGGTTTCAGTGAGTCTTGTCCTTATCAGGACGGTGATAGCGCATTCTATTATTAAGTCTTCCGCTGTAGTTTTTCGTAAATCATGTCATTAGCATTTTGGGGGTGTTGCAGATTTGGTATCAAAGCTAATGTTTTAAGGGCCACTGTGAGCTATCAAGTGTTTATGAGTTAGCTATCAAGGTGTGTATGACTTATTGACCAGTTAAATGAGCTATTGACTATAGGTTTATATGTATGGGCATATATGGAGGAACCATTTCCATTTGGGTGACTCAATAATTTGGTAACATTTTGAGATTCAAGCATCAGTGAAGTGGAGTGTGGAACCATTTGGGCCACCTGTTAGTGAGGCATGCTCTCATTTATCTGGGAGTTGCATTGTATGCTTTATTTCTCTTATTTGTTTAAATTTTTGCAATTGTGCACTCCGGGTGTGTGACGTGTTGATTTATGAACTTCGACGTGTGGCCGTTGAGTTATTGAAGTGTTTTTCTCCATTTTAGGTATCTATTGTAAGGCTTTAAGCCTAGTTTTTAATAAGTTTTTAGGCAGAACTCTATCCGTTTTGCCCCAAAATTTGAGAGTCTTATTGAGGTGTGTTAATATATGGATGAAACCCGATGTGGGGATGCCATTTGCAACTTTTTAAGGGATCAATACAGTGTCAAGTTAGATGTAAACCCCTAGATGAGGAAATGCCTTGTGGGGCAATATCTTTGAGGTGAACCAATATGAGATGAACACTACAATCAGTGCTTATATATGGTGATAATAATTAGTAGCTTATGGTGTGCGATTTGGCGTTATATGTGTGGTACAAGTAAGATTAAGCTGCCATGTATAGGAATTATCTGGTCTTGACATTAAGACCTTACATCAGCAATGCTCCCATTACTTCCTGTCATTGACTTATTTCCACCTTAGTTACCTTGAATTGTTCAGAGGTATCATTTCTTTGCCACTAATACTCTCTTCATTTGTAATGGAGTGGTTATGGAAATTCTTATATGTGGTCTGTTGGGATTTCTTCAAATACATGTGAGTAACCTTTCTTATAAGCAATTCAAACCCTAACAATCATAACCGTTTAATTCTCTATTTCCATAATGAAGCCTATAATGACCACTGGTATGCGTTACTGTGTGATTTGTAGTTCTTCCTAAGCATATTTGATCCATTCTATTTACAGTTCAGTCACCACTATGTTCTCACCTACTTTAACTCCTTGCTTCTATTTAGGCACTATTCATTTATTGCTTGCAAAGCCTTTGATTGCTTCAGACCCAGTTATTGAGTACCCTTTCAGTAATTAAATGGATCCATATTGTTCGTGTTTTTATAGCAACGTAACATTGTGTTGGCATACTGCTCTATGACCGTGACTGCATGTCATTAGTCAAGTTATTTTGGCAATCCTTTCTTTACTAGTACAGCCTATCTTATGAATGATAAACAATGATTTGTGCTATTTCCATATGCCAGCAGTTTTGAAGCTTATATGCCTACTCAAGACTTCATTTACTGCAAAATGTGTTATTGATGGATGTCATCATGTTTAGTCATAAGACTGACTCCTTCATCTTAACGTATTGTCCTTTCAAACACCAAATGAATCCCTTATGGTAGTGTTGACCCTTATCTTCCTCATTTTACTCACACACGGATACCGTATGACTTTTCAAAAGCCGCTTTGGGAATCTGTCACATTTCTTCACCTTCATTACTTAATACTCTCTCTCAACTTCATAACATCATTCATTTACTTTACTATCATGACCATCATGAATAAACTGCATGTCTTGTATATGTAAGACATTTGTATGCCTTACCTCTTTCATTACGAATCTTCGTCCTTTCATTCATTCAGCTTACATGCCTGTCCTTTATAACCAATAAAGAAATATCTTTACAAGAGTTCATGGTGTGGTTGCATCGCTTTACACTTTAGATCATCCCCTTGTCTTTTAAATTTACTGAGACTAGTAGGCATTTGAATGTGTTAACCTGTATAAATATGCCTCTATTAGTATTGCTGGAACCATATTCATTGGGCATTCAATCCACTTTGATTGGCATACCTTGTTATCATTATGGGGATGAACTGATTGTGTACTTATAGAAGATGACTTGTAAAGATCTTAAGGTTAGCTTGAGAAATGAGGAAAGACTAGACATGTGTTTCTATGGACCAAGGGAAGAAAAACCCTATTTTCACCCTAATTACACTGTACAAGCAAGTGAATTATCGTGTCAGTAATGCATTGAATATTAGTGATATGCCAACCACACTCGGTATATACATATCCATAATTATTGTTTGCGAATTTGGAGATGTTTCATCTGAGGACTTTCAGGACTGTTTTTCCCTAAGAAACAATGATTTTCAGATCAACCTAGTTCTAGGTGCTCAATCCATTTTCAGAGCCCCTATCACATGACCCCCAGTAGAGTTCAAGGAACTAAAGATTTAGTAAGATGAGTTGTTACAGAAGGGAGTTATTTGACCAAGTATCTCACCAAGGGAAATTCTAGTTCTAAAGGAAGGCAGAACCTTATGGTTGTGTACTGGCATACAGAGAGTTGAATAAGATCATTGTAAAAAACAAGTGCCTTATACCTTGAACAAATTATTTATGGGATTAACTGCCAACAACAGAAGTCTTTTCCAGAAATGATTTGAGGTCCGGATATCACACCTAAACCATGCAAGCACAGTTTATCTTTTGCAAGAATGCCCTTTTTATAATAATTCTTGAAATTGTTTACTTGTCTCATCTTCAAAACTTGATACTATCCAATATTGTTTAATCTTCCTTGCATTTCAACCCGATATTTCCTATTAGCATGATCTTCTATGTCTTTGCAGACCCATTATTAAATGTGCAATACATTTTTTATTCGGCCTTATGTGGTTATCAACATTCCAATGCTCTCGACCTTCACCTTCTTTATTTCATGATCATGAGTTCTAGTTCTTTCCGTTGAGAGTTGATTCACACATCTTCCTTACATCTCATTTATTCATAATGATAAATTCGTATAACTTGTTTTGAATTTATAATGTAATTCAACTCTCATTGGTGTGGCTGATTGCGATTGTCATAGTCCCCTTACTCTCTTTATTTTGAACTTCAACTCCCGCACATATATCTTACATTCTGATAAATAAACTTATGTATTCTCTATTCAATCTTATTGGTGTACTCGAATTGACTTCATATGAGTGAAGGTATGTTCCTATTGTATCTGGCTTAATCCATTTATCTATCCATTAGCACTTTGCTCATCCCATCCATTTATCTATCCATTACACTCTACTTGTCCAATCTATTTGTCTATCTATCTATTTATTGCACATTGCTTGTCCCATCTATCTATTGCACTTATCTTATTGCTCGTGGCTATAAAGTCACCTAGTTGAAGCTCAGTTGCTTGACATTTGGTTTCCAATTCATCAGTTAAACTCTAGTATAACCATGCCATCTTTCTCCTTGGTTGATTAATTATTGGACCCTTTATGATCCATATTTATAAACTACAATTCTTGTGGCATTATATTTCAGAATTCATGGTGCACTTATGGTTATCTTTGTTCTAACCACCCCATGATAATCTCTACTTTATTAGCCTTTTCTGGTCTCATTGTTCATTTCTTTTGTATGTAATGATTTGCGTGGCTAAGATTTTGATCACTCTTATCCCTAACCATGGTCATTTCATTGCCTATTATCGACCGAAAGCAACTCCCTGTGTAGTCTGATAAGGGGAGATCATGTGATGCCTTAGGAATATCAGATGAGGACATTTTGATAAGGGCATAATATCAAGTACTGTCTAATTATATTGGAGTGAGCCAAAAGAAACATTGAGTATAAGGTCAGAGCTAACCCATGCAAGCATTAAGGGGGGAAAATTCAAGTACATGTTGAGGTGACACGACACAAGATCGACAAAAGAGTTGTGCTGGCAAAACAAAGAAATAACCAAAGTCTCATATGGGTTATGAAGTATTTCAAAAGGCTTTTCTAATCAAAGTAGTAAGAGACCGACTATCCAAGGACAAGTAGGGACTAGTTACATGGGGCCCTATGATTCATTGAAAGGTAAATCCTATAGCTTGTTGATTGCACCTACCTATTGAACCCAAACACGTATTTGACGTATTTTATTGCTCGTAATAGTATTAGAGTACTTATCAGGGTATACAACAATTTCCATTAGTGGACAAGGTGATGAGCTAGTAGTGAGCGCCTCCTCACTAGTAATAAGGTTCTTTTCTTTTGAAGAGAATATCAATTTTGAATCATAGTAATTGAGTTCATTGCGGCTATTGTATGAGAAGTACTAGATCTACTACTGAAACATGGGATTAAGTAGTTATACAATACGTAGACGTCCTTCGTCGGAGTACATTGGGCAAACTATACCTCTTCAGAGGGAAGCAATGCGAACTGATGGCCCATGTGTTTTTAAAGCAGCATTGCATACATTTGGCAAGTGTCATAAGTTTCAAGGACGAAACTCTTTAAGAGGGGAAGGCTGTAATAACCCGACCCCAACCCATATTTATTTATTTAAATCATATTTATTTATTTAATTAATCGTATTTGTTCATTTAATTTATCATGTTTATGGATTTAATCACTCATGGTTATTTGCTTAACCAAATCATGTTTATTAATTCAATTGCACTCAATTTATATATTTGCTGAATTACCTTATGTCATTTCAATTTTTCACTTTTCTTTATCGTATTTAATCATCTCGGTTGGGAGATATTTCATTTGGGTCCCATTTCGCGATTCAAGTTTTGTTGATTAATTAAATATCGAGTGAATCGATAGTAGGCTTCGATAATCATGGTTTAAGAAATTATTATTATTATCATTATTATCATTATTATTGTTATTGTTGTTGTTATTGTTGTTGTTGTTGTTGTTGTTGTTGTTGTTGTTATTATTATTATTATTATTATTATTATTATTATTATTATTATTATAACCTTGCAAAAATTTAATTTTGAGTTACACCAAAACATTATCGTTAAGAATCGTTTTATTCCCGAATCCAATTTTTTTTTGGCCCAATTTGAAGCCCAACATGTTTGCTTATTAACCTAGCTAATTACCACAATTAATCTTAACCATGGTTAGTCAAATAGTAATTTTCTAGTTAAAAACTCAGCCACAGAGTTAGATTAGTCAACAAAACACAATTCAACCCAAAACTTCATCTTTTCTCTCCTCTTTCTCTTTCCTCCCCATGGCAGCAACAACCATCACTGTTCTGGCTGATTTTCGACCAACTTCGAAAATCTCTGATCCCTCCCGACATCCCAATATCTCAAGCTACCATCTTGCATCATCAAAACCACTAAACCTCATCTCCATCTCTACTTGTTGTCAATCAAAGTGAGTAAACATGAAACTTGATCTTGTTGGTTTTGATTTAATTTTAGTTTTGATTCTTGTTTTGATGTTTGTGATCATTAATCATGATGTTTGGGTAAGAAATAAGAGTTATTTTGGTGTTGATCATGGTGAACTTGAGCTTGAATCATGCTAGGGTTTAAGGATGATCATGTTCATGCAAGCTTAAGTTAAAATTATGGATTGATTTGTATTTGATTTTATAATCTTTAATCATGTTTTTGGTGATTTGGAATGACTTCAAGTGAGGATTTATGTGAAAAAGGACGAGAAAACTAAAACAGTGAGGGATGAAAATTTTAGAAAAATAGGACAGAATTCGGGATTGAACTGGTAATGGTTAGACCATCGAAAAATTATGATTTTTGGTTGGTAGATAGTTCATCATGTTAGCTTTCAAATGGCTCTTGAATCACCTTAAGGCGAGGTATGTGGAAAAAGTTATGGTTGTTTTATCAAAACTATGCAGAATGGACTGAAAACTGAAACACTTGTGTTTTAACCCCATTTTGGGAACCCTATTGTGGGAGTCATGTTTTGTGTTGTAAATGAAAGTTTTTTAGGACTTCTTATTCCTTTTATATTGGGGTTTTAGGTCTCCATTTGAGGTCAAGGGTGAAATTTATGAATTTTTGAAGTGAACTAACCTACTTTCGTGCAAATTGGGCTATTATTGTAATTTTTGTGCAGCGTATACTTGGAGGAAAGTTCAAACAATTGTACTGTAGGTTGTCGGTATTATTTTTGAATTTCCTACAAGATTTTATGAAGTTTGGTTGATTATTTTGAGTTTGGTGATTTTTGGAAGCATTTTGAGTATTTGTGTAAAGAGCAATAATAAAGATTGAGTGAGATTGATCAAGCACTCATTTTGAGTAATTTCGGCCAATTAAGGTCATTTAAAGGGGAAATGAATATTCATGGAACTTCTAGCTTGATTAATGAGAAGGAAGAAGATAAGTATACAATTTGGGAGTGTAAGACCTGCCTTTGTTTTTTTTTTTTGTGTTGTTAAGTTGCCTGTATTACCTTTTTATGTTATAAAATCGTATTTTTAGTAACTATATGAGTTAAATGATTATCGATTTGCTTTTGTAAGCCATAATTTTATTTTAAAAAAAAAGGATTATTATTGCTATTATTGATTTTAAAGTTAATTCGTGTCGTTTATGTCTTTAAATTATATTGATAGTTTAATCTAGTCGTTAAACGATTAATTTCATTAAAAAGAACAATTACTTTATTTATGTTATTATTGACGTTACTTATTTATAAAATGTTTGAATCGATGCTAAACCGAGTTTTTAAAATCGTTTTCCATTTTACTGAATGGATTCCCAACGTTTAAATTGAAATGTTAGTCGTAGTTCGTTTCAACTTAAGTTTAGCCTAACCACTAACGAGTACGGGACCGGGAATCAGTTGAATGATGTTATTGAGTCAAAAAAAAGGGGAAAAAGAAACTAGCACAAAAAGGGGGGAGGCTCTCGGGCCTGGGAACCCGAAAACAGTACCCGACCCCCCTCTCTCTCTCTAACTCGCGACCCTCCCTCTCCTCTGCTTCGCCTCTTCTGCTTCCTCACGCAAAACCCGCCACCACCACCACTTGCGTCGCTGGTGAACCAAGGAGGGACCACGGCGGTCCCCTGGGCGGCCGCCGACCACCACCACCCCTTCTCCTCTCTGCTCCTCGCCGCGAACAGAGCCGGTCAGGGGCACTTCGGGTGGCCTCGAAGCACCACCCACATGCCGGAATCCGACCAAACACCCATAATCAACCTCCCCCATAAGTCGAGTGGCCGAATTCAACCCAAATCAGCCACAAACGTCACCAATTCGGGACCTAGGGTTTCGGTCAAGCAAGGCACTCGGGCTAGGGTTTGGTCTCAGCTATTGGGCTTGCGTTTGGGACTAATTGCGTCGAGGATTGAAGCTTCCTAGCATCCAAATCGAGTTCGAAAACGCTTAGAAAGAGTCCTCTAGCATGGAATCAAGGTGGGTGTTCCTCGCCTCCTAAATTAGTATTAATTTCGAAATGCTTTAACTTAGACGATGATTTATGTCAGCTTAGGTTTGGTTAATTTCATGAATTATGTGATGAGAAGCTATGCATGATTAGAATCGATTCGTACATGTTAAGTTTATTTATGCCTGAGTTGTTAATTCGAAGTGAATTACATGTGCTTAGCATCGATTCAGGTTAAGTAGTTGATGCGTGAAAAAGAATTAAAAACGAAGTTAGTATAGCATGTTTAGCATCGATTAAAGTTATTGAGTTAATGCGTAAAAAAGGATTAAAATCAAAGTTCTATTAACGTGCTTAGCTTCGATTCAAGTTCATTAGCTAATATATGGAAAAGAATTAAAATCGAAGCCCTTTTAACGTGTTTAGCTTCCATTCGAGTTAATTAACCATGGCATGCAAATGAACTAATTTCGAAGTTAATGGAATGTGTTTAGCATCAAATCGAGTACATTAGTTAATACATGCTAAAAGAATTAATTTTGCAGTTATATAAACGTGTTTAGCTTCGATTCTAATCAATTCGGGTAATTTATGCCTGAAATATTATTTCAGTTAGTTCATGCTTGAAAAATGGCTTCGAAATGACTTATGCTCGTTTATAATCGATTCAAACATGTTTAGTTAGCTCATGTCTAATTAATAGTTTCAAAACGATATATGAATGCTTAGAATCGATTTCAGTACGTTCATGCTTAGGAAAGTTTCCTTCGAAATGCATCGTATATGTTAGAATTAAATCATGTTTGATTTACTTAGTAAAGTGTTGTCGATTAATGACTAAATGTGGTTATATGTGGCCGAATGGTGCTGTTTGCTCAGGTAAAAGTCTAAACCTCACCTCCTTTTATATCAGCCAATATGATAATATGTTATGATTAATAAATTGATGAAACGAGTTGGTAGTTGGATGGTTTGAGGACTAAATTATGAGCGTTCGAGGTCTTGCGATACGGTGCAAGTGAGGACGGAGACTAGGTTGTGAATTGACCGCAATCGTATGGATTGCGAGGCCATGTGTGGCTCATTGTGGTGAATTGATTATGAAGTGCTTAAATGTGATATATCTGATATATGTGCTTAAGTGCTCAAATTGCATTATGTGCATAAGGGTGAGTTTTTCAAAGAAAGATTTCATGTTTTGAAATGATAGTAGCCATAACTATTAGTGCATGATGGACTATTTTAATTAAATGAAAACAGTTTTGGGAGTGAACTCGCTTGAACGGGGGAATCCCTAAAGAGTTTTAAAATGGTGTGAGTTATACGTTGAATGATTTTACTGTTTGAAATGCAAATTTATTAGCCGTTATGGCCGATACGCTTTAAGTGGCTAAGATAATGTGCTGCGGACAATATGATATGATATGAACGATGTTATTCTAGGGGATAAGTCTGGATAAACCCTAGAGGCCCTGACGAGGGCTAATGTAATGGTCCGATATGTTATATGTAGCCATCCCGGGAGTAAGAGCTTAAGCGCGAGCGTTAGGTCTCACTATGGGGTCGAGAATAGTTCTCACCCGATCAGCACCCTGTAATGATCTTATGCCAAAAGTATTTTCCTACCAAGATAAGAAAAGCAATTGGCCTATGCCATTTTATATGTTTTACGGAAAAAGAATGTTTTACGAGCCCAAAGAGGCCAGTTGAATGAAATGTGAAAGGTTTATAAGGGTCAATATGCGACCGATATGAAAGAATATGAGCCTCAAGGGGCTAAGAGAAGGGTTTTATGAGCCTCAAGAGGCTAAATGAAATGTTTTCAAAGAAAGGAAAGAAAGTTTTGTTTGTGTGTTCTATGCTTTTCTTATAAATGATATGTGAATGAGATGCTAACTAAGATACGATTACGAAAAAGAAGGCCTTACGAGCATGTTTCATGCATAACCTGAATGAGATATGGGATTTGAATGAGACTTGAAATCTGTGTGTGCCTTATGTATATCATATGAATACGAAATGAAATCTCTTTTGAAAGGGCAAAAGCCTGAAGAGGTTAAGAAAATGTTTCCAATGAATGAAAGAAAGTACTGAATGAATGCTTTCCGAAATGATTCTTAAGCATGTTTGAAAGTGGATTCCAATATCATGTGGCCTCATCCTTTTCCATATCAAACCTGTCTGATTAAAAGTGCATATTGAGTATATAAGTGATACTGTATCCAATGTTTATGTTTTAGAAACACATGATGAGTAAGCAAGTTCCTAGCATGCCAACATTAATCGAAACTTAGAATCTATCATGCCTAAAAGTGTATCTAAGAACCTACGAGCTATGATATGTGGTTTAATACCATGTTAGTATTACTTAACTGCTTGTTAGTCAAAGAACTTAATCATTCAGGAGCCTAGAGATGTGTTCGAAGGGTTTAAATGAAGTTATGTTTAGTGATCATTTCATAAGGGTTCTGTGAATGTCTAACATGATATTAAAGTATGGATACGTGATATGTGACTATTAAAGATATTATTGCTTGCAGCGGTTTTGGTTTTAAGGGGGTTAGGGGACACTCACTGAGCGTGTGGTTGCTCATCCCACTACTCTTTCCCCTTTTCCCCCAAGTTTTCTTTATATCGGAAAGAAGTTGAGTCAGCTACGTCGAGATGGAACTTGTTCTTGCTTGCCAGGTGTTGTTTAGATCCATTTGAAAGGATCTTACGTGCTTAATGAGGTCATGTGATGTATACGTAGTTTATATTTGTTGAAAACAAGTATTCTAAGTTCGTGTAATGCATATTGTTTATGAGTCGCTCTGTATGGCCATATGAGCCAACCATCCAGTTAGTTAGATGCCTTCTTGTTCAAAGTTAGTTATGTTTTGGGATGTAAACCCCATACTCCGGTTGTGTGAACCGTTGAGTTGTATCTTTTACTTTTTCTGTATTAATGAACTATTCTGTTTGATGTACTCTGAGCGGGTGGCTCGTCGAGTTATGAACTCCGGCGTGTGGCCGTTGAGCTATGTTTATATGATTACGCTTCCGTTGCTTTACAGGGACTTATGTAAGGCGTTTAGCCTGGAAACGGTCAGTTTCAGGGGAAACTCTGTCCGTTTCATCCCAGAATTTAATTAAGAAGTTAAGAAAACGTGACGCTTCCTGTAAAGCCTGTCGAGGGCTACAAATTTAACCACTACTTCGGTTATTATATAATTTTTATAGCGTAGAGAAGTAGGGATCGATCCACGAGGAAAGATTGTTGTAAATCGCTAGCTTAATCCTAAGTGATTTTACTAATCAACTTGTTAAGTCTAATTTTAATAATTCTTAAAACAATTGAAATCTAATGAATAAAAATCTAGGAAAAGACCTAATAACCCTACTAAATATGATGAATTATATTCTGGAAATAAAACAGTACAAATATTT
>JACYFF010003369.1:43585055-43611793 GCA_017589665.1 Selenicereus undatus
AAAAATATATAAAATAAATCAAATTAAATGAAATAAAATATATAATACACTAAAAATAATTACAAAAATGGTGCATGATTTTTGACTTAACACTTCCGGCCCTAGGGGCTGGGGGTGTTACAGGGAGCTTGTTTATGAGCTTTGAATCGTTTATGGATTTTACAAAGAAAATACCAAGATTAGTGAGTTTAATAGCTTCTATTGAGTTCAGTGATTCATTTGGGGTGAAGTTCTATATCTAATGGATTTATGAATGAAATATGGGAAGTGGGGAGAGTTGTGGCTTAGAAACCATATTTATCAGACCAAGTTATTGCAGTCTGTGCTATTTTGAACCAAGATATATCTCTCTTGGCCTCAAACCTTTATTAATTACTCAATTTAGAATGTATCAAATGTATTTATCAAGCCAATCTAGTGTACTTGTTGTTATCTTTAACCAAGCTATACATCAGCGAGCCTTAAATCCGTATCAGTAACCTATCTTAGAAAAGACCACAACCACTCGCTCATTTGTCACCATCAAGGCTTTTTCTTTTGTAATCTCATTTATCTCATTGTTGTCTATTTTAATTTCATTTACTTTATATCAAATTCAATTACTTTCACCAATTCAGTTTTGAATTTATATTGAAATACCCAAGTTATGTATACCATTTAGTTACTTAATTTATGCTACACATACTTTTACTTACTCAATCATGTGAGTAAAGATCATTTACTGACTACATCTACTTATAATAACATTTATGAAATAGAGTCGACGCCTAGTTATCATTCCCCGTTATACATAAGTGTTATCAAGTTAGAACATATTTTTCAAGTCAGATGATATTTATGAAACAGCTGACTTTTATCAAGTCAGATGACATTTTTAAAGATTCAAGATACGTCCATTGCCTCTATCTTCAGAAAGCAGAACATGTTTATCGAGTTACAACTCTTAATGAGTTTATCAATGAATCAGTTTATACAGTGATTTGTCATTTAACTTGTGACCCCGTCAGTTATCATCTATAGGGCGTCAGCCTATCATTTACCCGCACAGCTTCGGGCCAACTCTTGATCGAATTGGCAGGTGTACACCTATGTATAGATCATATCATTGCAAGGGGTTCACATTTAGATAATAATGAGCAATTCAATTTCATATTACTTTTATTTTCATTGTTATTGCCAACTAAATGAATTGTAAAGACGGGTACCCATCAGCGGTGTTTCTATGCTCATTTTACAATACAGGAATGCATGTACTGCGTTTTTGCTCACATTTTCGAATTGTTTTCATGTTTTCCATTTTAGGTGATGAAGCATCACATGTTTCTCCTTTTAGCAAGCCCTTTTGGAAGTCATTAGATGCTCACAGTGGATTCAGCATAGCATGAATGTTGGGATCGACCGCAGAGTCAAGTTGGGTCCATGTTCAATATACTTGTGTAGTGTGGAGTGTGAGTTAGCACATGGTACGATTAAGTCAATGCTATTGAAGTTGAACTATCATGGACTTTGGTCTTGAAGTGTTTCAGTTTAATAGATTTTGTGAGTGTGAACATGAGTTGCAAGATTAAATGGTTTCAGTGAGCCTTGTCCTTATCAAGATGGCGGTAACGCCTTCTACTATTAAGTCTTCCGCTGTAGTTTTTCGTAAATCATGTCATTAGAATTTTAGGGGTGTTACAATTCTTACTTGGATGAGGGAATGTACAAAAGGTAAAGAGCTTATAAGGCCTGCAGCTACGTGTTTTGCTGCCTAATTCTTGACATTAAGATGCCTTAATGAGCAAAAGAGCCCTTTGCAATCATTGTTCTCATATGCTAAGCGGCGAAACAGTAAGTTTGAGAAAGCAAAGGATGGAAAAAGTATTGCAAGGATAGTGCTAGACACTCGTGGCTTTTGTTCAAATGTTGTTGCATGTTTAAGCAGAGTACTTCCTCCTCTCAAAGCTCTTTGAATGGTAGACTGAGATGTAAATCACCCATAGGGTTTATGTATGAAACTATGGATAGAGTGAAAGAACAAATAAAAGAGAGCTTCAACAATTTCCAAAGGCAGTGAGTTTACTCCAACCTTTTCTTTAATTTTAGTTTGCACTTTCTTTATATATATTATGCTTAGTAACTTCTTTATTTATTTATTTTGATTGTACTCTCTGTTTATTAACGTTCTTTATATGTACTTGCTAATTTCTTTCAATATTTATATTCAAATAAAATAGTTATGAGCATGTGTGGAAGATCATTGATGAAAGATAGAAAGCTCAATTACATAGGCCACTCCATGCTGCATCATATTATTTGAATCCTCAGTTTCAATACAACGCAAACTTCAAAGTTGATGCAAGCATTAAAATTGGGCTATATAATTGTCTTCATCACATGGTACTTGATCCCAATGGAAAAGTGAAAATTGATAAGCAAATGGATGCCTTTAAGAATGCAAAGGGTCTTTTTGGCATACCAATAACAATAGCAATAAGGTGCAAGAAAACTCCATGTAACTAAGTTAAATTTATTAGCATTGCAATTTAAAATTTAAGGTTGGTAACTATTCTAGTTTGTAACCCATTGTGACTTATAGCTGATTGGTGGGATTCATATGGAGATTAATGTCCTTAATTGAAGAGGTTTGCTGTAAGAATTTAAAGCATAACTTGTAGCACATTTGTGTGTGAATGTAATTGGAGTCCTTTTGAAATGGTAAAACAATTATCATTCTTGTCTTCATTAGTTTTACAAATGTCCTTTGTTGTATGTAATGTGCTCTTAAACTTATATTTTTCCTCTAATAGGTGCATTCAAAATGTAGAAATAGGCTTCATCAACGAAAGTTGATTAGTGTTATTTTTGTTATGTACAATTTAACTTTGAGGCAAAGAAATGCGAAGGGATCAAGTTCCATTTAACCTCCTATTTGCTTATATGATTCACCATATGATGACCAATGGATCACCAAGCAAGAACCACCAACTCTTCTAATAACTTCAAATTGATTGCGTGTGCATGTTTGGATAGCTTGTAAGGAAGCTAGGGAAGCGTCAGATGATAAAAATTCGGGTAGAGTAAATGTTGCTATTGTAAGAAATGCATGTGACTAATCTTTTGCTTTGCTTACTTTGATTTATAACCTTCGATTATGATGTCTTAAGATGTCAGCTAGACACCATCTACCTTAGGTTTAAGTAATGTGTAATTGCTATAATCTAATAAGGTGAGTAAGACTCTATTATATGAGGTGAGTGATGACGATGATGTGGAAGATGCATATGAGGTGAGTGATGATGATGATGTTCAAGGCGCCAAGCTCAACATTTGGGGCATCAAATTATGTGGATGCTACGATGTTGGATGATGATGCCATTGTGTCTACTGGTGGTGTTGATGGTGAAGATAAAGATGATGGGAATAATCATTCAATGGAAATGAATGCCACAACCAGCACCGATGACCTCAGCGATACCAATCATGGCTATAACTAGTGATATCAGTGTTACCGCATAGAAATTTAGAATCTTGATGGTCTTTAGATCATATTATGTTTAAGTAATGTGTAAAACATATGCTCTCTTCGGTTTGGGACACCATGAAAATATATTTAAAATTATTTAAAATTAAAAAATGAGAAAGTTTATAGGAAAATTTTTAGACAAATTTATACGAAACAGAAAAACATGAAAAATTAAAAAACTTAAATATGATTAAAATGATTGTAACCAAAAAAATATAAAAGTATAGCATACAATTTCTTTTTAGTTTTTCATAAATTTTGAATTTTTCAAATTATATTTTTATATTTTATTTAACTTTTCTAAATTAGTATTTTCTGATTTCTCACTATCAATTTCTATAGTCATAACAATTTTTTCATTACATGAGTAAGTGTCACATGTAGATATCAAAGAACTTTGTGGTGAGATTTGCATGCTTCCTTTTTATTAAAATTTTCAGCTAGGATATGGAGCCTGAATTATGTTTTGTATTTAGGTTTTTTTAATTTCCAAGCCCTCTATCCCCATTAAGAGCAGTTAACAAACAAGTTTTAAATATAGATGTGTATAACAGATGCAATTGTTCTAATTAGCTACGACTTAGGAATTGAACGTAAGACTATCGTCTTTATATTTTATTACTTAAGTCTTTTAATTACACATTTAAGATATTTTTTACCTGACAATTGTCTCAATTCTTTGTGCAGTTTTTTGCTTCTCTCGTGTAAATCATATTTCATCTACCGATGTCACTTTATTTATGTTTATGTTTCAATGTAATTGAACATAAATGTATGAGAAATTTTAAATCTCTTGAATCTTTTAACTAAAAATATAAGTTTGGGAGTGATAAATCAAGCAATACTGCAAATGTTAACTTACAATTGTGTTGTATATATTTCATTAAATTAAATTATTTTGTAATACATCGTGTACTAATTTTAATTCTCATATAATAACTAATTCATTATTTTGGTTGCATTTTTCAATCTACATTAATATATTATTTTTATATTATATTTCATTTTTTTTCCATATTGTAATAATAATGAGTCATTTAATCAAGCTGCACGCATTACTTGCGATTTTGAACTAGTATTAATATAAGTAAGTACTCATGGAGTAACCATCATCCATTAAAATGTGCTAAGAATGTACTAGACACAAGTGTAAGTTGTCATTCCTAACTAATAATCACTTCAATCAACCACAAACACAACCCCCGTATCCAAAAGATCTAGCTATGACAATTTAACATACCCATTAAAACCGCTAAAGAATAAATCTTTACTATCAAAAGCAAGATCGAAGAAAGATTTAATCTAAGATACAGGAACAAAAAAAAATCAATTAGCGAACAATAAAATCAAAACTTCCTAACCACTGAAGGGAACAACTAAATCTATGGCCTTGTACTGCAAAACCAAAGCATTTGGAAATATCTTGAGGCGTATAGAGGGTCTTCTAATTTTGGTATTTTCACGCAACCTTTCGCTGTTTTTATTACCCCAATATTATCACCCTCAAATGCCTTTAATGATCATTTCTTCGGGAAAAATAAATTTTCTTCCCTTTCTTCTTCTTTCCTAACCTTTTAAATTTCTTTTAATGATCATTTCTCTAGGAAAAATTAGACTCCAGTTGAGTCATCCCTGCAAAATTCCCTCCTTTTAGAGTCTTCACCTCAATATGCAATATAATTGCTTCCTTGAAATCCAAGGCTTACTGTTGATTAATAGTGCCAGGATCATGTGTTAAAATCCTACTACTGCTGGATCTTTCTTTAGCACACTAAAAAGTATCTTGAACTTTGCTAATCATGGGATCATCACCACTAGAAAAATTATTGATGCTGACTTCATCACCTAATGTTTTGGTGGCCTTAGAGTCAAATGACTTGTCAAGCTTTATAATGCTAACCTTAAAGGAACACTTAGAGATCTTCAACTGAAAAGCTTTTTCCTCCAGTGTTCACATAAAATATGTTCATCAATCTGGGCAAGATGGAAAGTGTCAACAAGGATATCCGTGGAATCAAGCGACTTCAACTCATTGGTGTCATTGTCAAGAAAAACAAAATCACCATAGCAACCATGTTGATATATTGTTGACTGCCCATGCATCCATGAAGAGGCATCTTGAGAACTCAATCCAAACTTTGCAAGAAAGGCAAATGTCACCTTGTTCCCACTTCTCAAGATTGTTAAACTAGAAGTTCCTATCAAAATCTAGTTCATAGTTTTGAAATATTTATGTTAAACAATACAGTAATCCTTTTACTATGCAATGACAATTTGGTTGGATTTTGTCATAAAGTCCTTTGTAGGTTTTGGAAATAAAGTATTTCCCCTTTTGAAGATTGTTGTTTGGCTCTAAAAGCTCAAGTTGTGTGCCCAGGGTATCTCCTTGGTTACCTTTGGATATTCCTATAAATACTAGCTTGTTAAACCTAGCTGGTGTGGCTAAGCTTTAGGCCTCTTCGCAAATAATGAGAGTTCTACTCTCCATAGAATCTTTCACTGTTTTAGTTTGCGTTGAGAGTTTCTTTATGAGAGTTCCAAGTGGTTGTAATCTACTCATCTAACTGATCTTGATATGGTTGAATATTTTCTCTCTTTGCTAGATCTCATTTAGCATGGCTTTGTATATCATTTGCTGGATTTATTGGAGACGTTACTCCAATGGATCATTTTGTACATTCTCACCATTATTAGGGAATTTTGTTGTTACCACCCATGGCTTTTCCTGATTTAGGTTTCCATGTTAAATTTATACTTTTTTGTTCTTACAATTTATTTCTCAAATTTTTACAACCTAATTATATATTTTGTTTTCATTGTAAATATTCACTTTATTGGGAATTTTTATTCCTAACCAGTGGTATCAAAGTTGGTTTGCTCCTAATAAGTGGTAACAGAGTTCTACTCAAATCCTAGTTTTATCAGTGTTAGGGCAAATTCTATCAAATTTGATTTGTCATATCCAGTTTTTTAGAGCTAGATTCAATTAGAACTTGTTTTGGAATGTTGCTTGTTGATATTGAGAAGTTTCTACACAAGATCAACTTTTGATATGCATTCGCTCATCGAACAACTTTGATTATCTAGGGGAATGTTTTTGGGGACGGTGCACCTAGATAGGATTACGTCTAAGGTAGAGTTTATTTTTCCCTAAATTCCTTATCAGTTTTGTAATTAATTATTTCCTTTTTGTGCATATTGTTGCTTAGCTCCCAAGGTTCAGGTATATGGTTAGGGTTTCTCCTTTGTTGCCTCTGATTTTTCTGATAAATACTTGGTTGTTGAACCTAGATGGTGTCACTTGGTGTCCCTCGGAACCTTATGAGATATTTACGCTCAATTTAGACTAACAGTTTCTTTACAAGAGTTTTTAAATACTGCAATCTATTCATGTAATTGATCTCATTGTGGTTGAGGTTTTTCTCTCTCTTTTGTTGCATCTCACTTAGTATGGCTTTGCAAATCTTTTCATGGATCGCATTAGGAATGTTTGCCCCTAGATCATTTTGTAACTTCTAATACTTATTTTTGGATTTTGTCGTTGTCACTCCTATTTTTTTACTAATCTAGTTTTTTAACACTTAATTTGTGCATTGCTGATCTTGCTATTTATTTCACAAATATCTATATCCTAATCATACAATTTGTTTTCGCTACAATATTCGCTCTATTAGGAACTTTTATGCCTAACAAGGGAAATTAGAGTTGGTTTATTCCTAACAACTTTAGTACACAATGTAGTTTCATAACAACTTCAGTACACAAAATGGTTCTACAAAGTATATTGTCTCCTAATTCACAGAGAATGGATTGAGGCTAACAAAAGAATCTAACTATTAATGAAGGGTCATAGAAATTTATTCATTTCAAGCTTTGAACAACAAGGCAACTTTCCCACGTGAAATCTTTAAGTCAAACTTTTTATCATGGAAAATCATTGCATTCCTTTTAGCCCACCATCTCCATATTGTTGCCAAAAAAAAAAAAGATTTCTGCCCATAATTTTCTTGATGACATTCCTAAATTGCATCACCACCCAAAGCTTATAAAATTCCCTATTCTTACCTAAAATTGCTAATGGGGTGATGTATCTCACCTTGCACTTGCCAAGAGAGTAGTTGAGAGGGAGATTCGGATGTGAGAATGAGAAGGGGAAGAAGAGGATAACTCAAGTGCCTGTAAGAGATAATCCAAAGGAGCCACTCTTGTTAAACACTAGGGAAATCTCCTTAGATCAATTAGGGTACAAAATCACCACTTAATTGAGATAAAGAGACCTAGACACCACTTAAGTTGCCAAGCTTAAGATATAGAACTAGGAATTTGGGAGAGACAATGCTCAAGTTGTATTCAATTTGACAAAAGACCCTTGTAAATGGAAGAGAGAGGGTATTTATCGCCCCAAACCTCCCTTACACTCGACTAAGGCTGTATACAAGCTGATTTGTGACTAAATGATTAGGCCTAAGCTAGCTTACAAGTACAAAGTTGATAAAATAAGAGATTTGGCCTAACCTTGACACCTCACTAGCTTAATAATCTCCAAATTGAGGTGTCAAGCATCTAAATAACCTAAGTACAATAACTTAGGGCCTTGAACCTGCAAGTAGTATAAGAGTACACTCAAAAACCAAGGTGGCAGCCAGTTATACCTAGAAACCGGGTAAAGAAATTTTCTCCCTTCTTTGGCTGAAAAAAGCAGCACAAGCTGGTCCCCTAGCTCAACTTTAGGGCCATGATTTGATAAATATTTAGATGAATTTTCATTCCCTAAAGTTTGATAAAAGTTGGAGCTAAGTAGGTCAACCGAACGGACCCTTCTTTCGGACTGTGCTGGATTGCGTCCTGCAGTGCACTGTCTTTGGTTTTTGGCTTGGTTGGTTGACCACATGAACTCCAAATGCGTTAAAAAAGGTCTTGTTGTAAAGCTAAGGTCTCAAGCTTTAAGGGGGTGGTGCGTGCAAGAAATTTCCCCCTCTACATTTTGCTCCAACAGAGAAACAAAACCGGGCCAGAAATGGTGTGAATTGGGCAGTCCATCTTCTTCTTTGTACAAGTGGTTTCTGACTATGGCATGAACTTCCTTGACCATCTTAGACTCCCTAATAGGGGGTGGATCACTGGCAAGGGTTATGGAAGAATTGGTTGGATAGTCCCCATCATCCTCTACAAGTGAGTTGGAGTTTGACCTCAAACTTGGGAGTTCTTCATTTTCCTCAAAGTAGGGGCTGAGATCAGCCACATTGAAGGTGGCGGAGACCCCATACTCACTAGGCAAGTCGACCTTGTAGGCATTAGGTCCAACCTTTTTGAATATCTAAAAGGGGCCATTCGACCTTGGCATGATTTTGGACTTGCACTTGCTTGGGAACCTTTCTTTCCTCATGTGAATCCACACCAAGTTCCCTATTTGGAAATGGGCCTCCTTTTTGTGCTTGTTGGCTTGATGCATGGCTTGGGCATTAGACTTCTCAATCCTCTTCCGAACTTGAGCATGAAGGTCCTTGATTTCTTTGGCTCATTTCTCGGCCTCCCAACTAAACTTGCTAGGAGTGGGAATGGGTGTGAGGTCCAAGGGAGTTTTTGGATTGTACCCATAGCCCACTTGGAAGGGGGAGAGGTGGGTGGCTTTGTTCGGTGCCCGATTGAAAGAAAACTCTACATGAGGTAGGAGCTCATCCCAAGCTTTGATGTTCTTTTCACAAGTACCCTAAGCAAGGTCCCCAAAGTTTGGTTAGTCACCTCGGTTTGGCCATCAGTTTGGGGGGTGACAAGTGGTACTAAACTTGAGGTGTGTCCCCATCTTTCTTCAAAATGTGAGCCAAAAATGACTAAGGAACTTAGTGTCCCTATCCGAAACCATGCTCCTTGGGATACCATGAAGTCTCATAATCTCCTTGAAGTAGAGATTGGCTATATGGGAGGCATCATGGGTGGTGTGACAAGGGACAAAGTGGGCCATTTTGGAGAAACAGTCCATCACCACCATGATGGAATCCTTGCTTCTTTGGGTCCGTGGGAAACCCGTGATGAAGTCCAAACTAATATCTTCCCATGGAGCTAAGGGCACGAGCAAAGGGGAGTAGAGGCCTTAGGGAAGTACATGACTCTTAGCCATGTGACAAATTGAACGCCTCTTGATGAAGTGTTCCACATCCTTGGCCATTTTCGGTCAATAGTAATGCTCCTTGAGCATTGAGTAAGTTTTCTCTACCCTTAAGTGACCGGATAGAGCACCACCATGAAGCTCTTGGATTAGCAACTCCCTAAACCGACACTTGGGTATGCAAAGCCGTGACCCCTTGAAGAGGAACCCCTGTAGGATGTGGAAGAGGTCGTGGGGGTGGTTGGCACACTATACATAGATCTCTTTGAAGTCCTCATCATTGGCGTACATCCCCTTGACAATCTCAAGCCCAAGTACCTTGGATTCTAGGACTGAAATGAGAAAGTATCACCTTGAAAGGGCATCTGCTCCCTTGTTAAACTTGTCGGCCTTGTGATGTATCATGAAGTTGAATGCTTGGACGTACTCAACCCACTTGGCATGGCGGGGATTAAGCTTATGTTGTCCTTGAATGAACTTGAGGGCTTCATGGTCCGAATGTAAGATGAATTCGACCCCCACTAGGTAGTGTCTTTAATGCTCCAAAGCTCGGACTATTGCATAGAACTCCTTGTCGTATGTGGAGTACTTTCTCTTTGCTTCATTCAATTTCTGACTAAAGAATGCAATGGGCGCTTCTCTTGAGACAAAACAGTCCCTATGTCCACTCCGGAGGCATCACACTCCACCTCAAAGACCTTGGAGAAGCTAGGTAATGCTAGGATGGGAGCAGTTGTAAGCCTCCTCTTGATTTCTTCAAAGGCCGAGTGAGATTGATCATTCCACTCAAAGGTCTTGCCCTTAAGAACCTCGGTCATGGGAGAGACAATTGAACTAAAGTCCTTCACAAATCTCCTATAGAAGGAGGCCAAACCATGGAAGATTCGGACTTGATGTATGGAAGAGGGAGTAGGCCACTCACGGATAGCTTTGACCTTGTCTTCATCAACATGGATACCTTGAGCCGAAACCACATAACCCAAGAAGATGACTTGGGGTGTGAAAAAGTGACACTTCTCAAGGTTACCATAGAGTTCTTCTTGAGCAAAGACACTTAAGACTTGGTGGAGGTGATCGGCATACTCTTGTTCATCCCGGCTATACACAAGAATGTCATTGAAATACACAACAACAAACTTGCCTATGACCGGTCTAAGCACCTCATTCATAAGTCTCATGAAGGTGCTAGGTGCATTAGTCAAGCCAAATGGCATGACCAACCACTCATAAAGGCCACCCTTGGTTTTGAAAGCCATTTTCCACTCATCCCTTCAAAGATCCAGATTTGATAGTAGCCACTTCTAAGATCAATTTTGGAGAAGATAGTGGCTCCATGAAGCTCATCAAGTAAATCCTCCAACCTTGGAATGGGGTACCGGTACTTGATGGTGATCTTGTTGATAGCTCTACTATCAATACACATTCTCATGCTCCCATCTTTCTTGGGCACAAGTAGAGCCGGGACGGCACACGGGCTTAGGCTCTCACGAATTAGCCCCTTGGCTAGGAGGTCATCAACTTGGCGTTGGACTTCTTGAGTTTCTTGGGGGTTCATCCCGTATGCCGGTTTGTTTGGGAGGGTGGAACCAGGAAAAAGGTCAATATTATGTTGAATGGATCTTTTGGGAGGCAAACCATGGGGTATTTCTTGAGGGAAAACATGTTGGAAGGTGTGTAGGAAGGGGTGAGCATGGGATAGCTTGAGGCCGTGGCTAAGGCCGGTTCTTGGCCTAGCAATATCCACTCTTTGTAGGGTTCATACTCATGCATTTGGGACTTTAGGAGGGTGGTGAGGAAGACATCCATTTGTGGGTTTTCTTTGGGTTTGGAGGGGGCGGACAATTTGAGTGGAGTGAGGGTGATCTTCTTGTGGTTCTTTGTGAAGGTATAGGTGTTCATACGACCATCATGCATGATCCTCCTATCGAAGAGCCAAGGTCGACCCAACAATAAATGGCAAGCATCCATTGGCACAATGTCACACCAAATCTTATCTTTCTAAGTCTTCCCAATGCTTAAAGATAAGAGATACTGAGAAGAGATTTGTAAACCTTTGCTTTGGTTAAGCCATTGGATGGTGTATGGCTTTGGGGGGGGGGTCACCGAGAGCTTGAGTTTGTCCACCATGGATTATGAGGCCACATTTGCACAACTCCCCCCATCAATGATAAGGGAGCACACCTTGTCACCTACGGTGCACCTTGTGTGGAAGATGGACTCTCTTTGTTCAAGCTCATCTTGGAAAGCTAGGCCACTTAAGGCCATTCGAATGACCAAAAGTTCCCCTTCATCCGAACCTTCTTTAGCCTCCTCTAGAGACTCATTCAAGTCTAGCTCGTTCTCCCCTTCCTCTTCTCCCTCACGCTGCTCAAAGGAAGCTTGAAATTCAGCCAAGGTGATAATTCTCTTGTTTGGGCACTCGGATGCAATGTGCCCTAGTCCTTGACACCGAAAACGTCTTCTTCTATCTTCCGGTTTGGGAGGGTTTCTTTCAGGTGTGTTTTTGGCATTTGGGGGATTTGTCCGCGGAGGTGGTGGAGCTTGCGGTCTAGGAGTTGTGTTTGGGGGTCTTTGAAAAGGGTAAGTTCGAGGAGGAGGCTTGGACACAATCCCTTTTCCCTTGGCTTTCCGGTGTTGTTCAACTTTGTATGCTAGGGAACTAAGCTCATCAAGAGAGGAGTAAGGATGTAGCTCAATGACATGGGCAATTTGATCATCCAAACCACTCAAATACCTCACAAGAGTTTGGGTTTCATCTTCCTCAAGTCACATTTCAAGAGGAGTTGTTCAAACTCCCTAGTATATTCTTCCACGCTCTTGGTTCCTTGTTTGAGGTTATGGAATTTGAGGTAGTTATGATGGAGGTAGTGTGTGGGTAGGAATTTGGCCTTGAGTTTATCCCTTATTTAAGCCCAAGTACGAATTTTTCCCTTTCCCTTCCTTGCCCTCTTGGTCACTACGTTAGCACACCAAATTGAAGCATATTTGCGAAGCTTAAGGGCTATAAGTTTTACCTTTTTCTCATCCAGGATGTCTTTGTAGTCGAAGACTCTCTCAACCGTCCGAAGCCAATCTAGAAACAAGTTGGGGTCTAGATGGCCTTCAAACTTAGGTATGTCAACCTTGAAATCAAGATTGCCACCTCCACTAGGTCGAAATGGTTTTCCTCCTTCACCTTCTTCACCAGAAGACTCATGGGGATAACTCTCTTCTTCCTCAAGATCAATCCCAGGGCCTTGTTCCGTGGGACTTCTAGAGTTCCTCAAGCTCCTTCTCTTCTCTTCTAGGAGTTGGCCAACTTGAGTTTGAAGGTACTTGACCTTGGCCTCCAATTCAGCCTTCTCCTTAAGGACAGTCTCCGCCACTTGTTTCGAGGTGAGGCTTGAAGACATGGTTGTAATAGACTAGGAGATATAGTGTTTCGATTTTGTGAGCAAAGAGCGCGATCGTGCTAGGAGGCACGACCTGGCCGTGCTAGGCTGCTGAAATAGAGTAGGTGTGCTGGGAAGGAGGCACGGTTGTGCCGTGGGCCACGGGGTACCCGTGCTGAGGTGCTATCCATGGCAGGGTAGGAAATGTGCAAGGGAGAGAAAATGGAGATCTGATTAAGGGTGTTAGTGGCTTAGTTTTTGCGAATGTGTTTGAGGGTGGAAGCACGATCAGGAGGGTAGCCAAGGCTCTGATACCACTTGATGTATCTCACCTTGCACTTGCTAACAGAGTAGTTGAAAGGGAGATTCGGATGTGAGAATGAGAAGGGGAAGAAGAGGATAACTCAAATTCCTTCAAGACATAATCCAAAGGAGCCACTCTTGTTGAACACTAGGGCAATCTCCTTAGATCAATTAGGATACAGAATCACTACCTAATTGAGATAAAGAGACCTAGACAGCACTTAAGTTGCCAAGCTTAAGATATAGAACTAGGAATTTAGGAGAGACAATGCTCAAGTTGTATTCAATTTGACAAAAGACCCTTGTAAATGGAAGATAAGGGGTATTTATAGCCCCAAACCTCCCTTACACTCGGCCAAGCCTGCATACAAGCTGATTTATGACTAAATGATTAGGCGTAAGCTAGCTTACAAGTACAAAGTTGATAAAAAAAGAGATTTGGCCTAACCTTGACACCTCACTAGCTTAATAATCTCCAAATTGAGGTGTCAAGCATCTAAATAACCTAAGTACAACAGCTTAGGGCCTTGAACCTGCAAGTAGTACAAGAGTACACTTAAAAACTAAGGTGGCAGCTAGTTATACCTAAAAACTGGGTAAAGGAATTTTCTCCCTTCTTTGGCTGGATAAAAGTAGCACAAGCTGGTCCCTTAGCTCAACTTTAGGGCCATGATTTGATGACTATTTAGATGCTTTTTCATGCCTTAAGGTTTGACAAAATTTGGAGCTAAGTATGTCAACCAAACGGACCCTTTTTTCAGACTGTGCTGGATTACGCCCTGGAGTGCATTGTCTTCGGTTTTTGGCTTGGTTGGCTGACCAAATGAACTCCAAATGCCTTAAAAAAGGGCTTTTTGGAAAGCTAAGATCTTAAGCTTTAAGGGGGTGGTTTCTAAAGAAACAGACAATAAACGTACCTGAAGTCTTTGAAATGCAATCTCACTTGATAATACTTATACACAATGAGAAACGATAGATTAGGCCCCAATTTCGATTTAAGAAACCCAACGTGAACGCGGGAAGCTTATGCACCGGGTTGCCCTTCTGTTTAAGAAATGTAATTATGGGTATATGTAATTAGTAAACAACGTTGAATTTAATAATTTGTGATTGTAATAGAAATTCATTAAACGATATCCATAACTCAAACAATTCAATAGAAGATAAGTTCTGCCACCATGATTTGAAAACTAAATGAACTAGGGTAATTTAACTCAAAATGAAATAATGTTGGCCTAAAACTAATCAAGGTAGAATAATTGAGATCCTAAAAGAAAGACTTTGATGGGTATAATTGATCACGAGTTTTTGATATTTCTGAGATGGATAACAAAGGTTTGAATGCAATTGGACTGGTGGGAGGTTCAGAATAACTTCAAACACACCGGTTTGGACCAATAAACACTGATCTTGAGTTACCAATCTCCGCACTTCTTCAATTTCATAGCACATACCATATAGCTTAGTTTTCCAAACTAATCAAGCTTCTAAGTGCAATCAAAATTGTCACCGATTCAAGGTCCACCTTAGAAAATTCATAACTTTCACCCCCGACCTCTAATTGAGCTATAAAACCCAATATGAAAAGATCAGGAAGTCCCGCAACACTTTTCCTTGGAACACCAACCGCGATTCCCACTATAGTGTTACCAAAATGGGACTACAACACAAGTATGCCAGTTTTGATATAACCTGCACAGCTTTGTTAAACAGTCGTAACTTTTTCCACATACCTCAGATTAAGGTGATTCAAACAGAATCTGAAATCTAACAAACTAAAATATCTACCCACCAAAAATCATAGTTTTTCAATGGGTCGATAATTACCAGTTTAATCACAAAGCTTGCCCTGTTTTCTAAAATTTTCCAGCCTTCACTGTCAAGGCTTTCTCATTTCTTTTCACACAATTCCCCATCCAGAATCATACCTTAAAGTCATGTAATAAGGCTTTGGTCCTTCCCATCACCATACAAAACCATCACACTCAATTTCACTTCAAAATCATGTACATCAAAGATCATTTTTCAATCAAATATACACTAATAACATGCTTGCTATCAAAGGAAGGTTAAACCCTTGCATAATCAATAAAACCCTAACTTTGGCCAACTTCCACTTCATCGAAGATCACCAAGAACATCCTTATAACATTATTAGAGATTAAAACTACTAAATCAAATACAAGAATCCAAGAAAAACGAACTTGCGTCTTAAGGCTTGCATGATTATGAATAACCCTAACCGTAACATGCTCCCAACTCAAACTCCACGATGATCAACTTTAAAATAATTCTTATTTCTTATCAAAACGTCATGATCAACAGTCAAAACATCAAAACAAGAATCAAAACTTAGATAAAAATTAACACCAACAAGATCAAGACTAAGGTTACTCACTTCAAGCATGATAAAAGTAGAGATGGAGGTGATGTTTAGTGGTTTTGATAATGGAGGATGGTGGCTAGTGGCACTAGGATGCCGAGGGGATCGGAGGAAATCGAAGCTAGCCGGAAACTGCCCGAAAAACACCAAACAGTAGCTGGGGGAGGGGGCTAGCGTGTTACAGAGTGAAAGGAGAGAGAAGATGAGTTTTGGGTTGGGTTGTGTTTTTTTTACTAATCAAATCTACTTGGCTGGGTTTTTATCTTTAAAATGACTTTTTGGCTAATCATGATTAAGCTTAATCATGGTAATTAGCTAGGTTAAGAAAGCAAACATGTTGGGCTTCAAATTGGATCGAACAAAGTTGGATTTGGGGAATAAAATGTTTCGTAATGATAACGTTTTTGCATACTCAAATTTAAATTTTTGTAATGTTATGGAAAACAAAATAAATTACTTAGATTAAACTTGTTAGGGCCCACTATTAATTCTTCCAAAGTTTTCGTTAATATTTAAATAAATAAATAAAACACGAATTGCCAAGTGAGGGCCCAAATAAATTTTTTCCCACCGGAATGATTAAATGCGATAAATAAATTTGAGAAAATCATTAACATGAGGTAATTAAATAAATAAAAATAATTTAGGGTTGGGCTATTACAGTCCAAAAAGAATCGAGCCGCAATTTGGGCCCAAATGAATTAGGCCAAACTCAATGAACTGGGGCCTAAATGTTTTTGCGTGCTTGAAAATTAAATTTTTGTGACATTATGAAAATAATTTAACGCCTAATCATATTTACCAGGGACTAATATCGATTCACCCGAAATTGTCATGTAAATGAACTCGAATTGCAAAGTGGGTTCAAAATGAATTCACCCAACCGGGATGATTAAATGACATAAATCAATGTGACAAATTAATAACATGGCTTAATTAAATAAATAAACATGATTTAGGGTCGGGCTATTACAGCCTTCCCCCCTTAAAGACTTTCATTCTCGAAACTTATGAGCTTTGCCAAAACATGCAAGTTTATCTTAAGTAGATGTACGTACTTGGCTTGCATCTCATCCTCGGTTTCCCTAATTCAATTCTGAGGAGGTATGATTTGCCAATGTACTTTGATTAAAGGTATTTGCTTGATGTGTTGCTGCTTATTCCTGTAATCTACAACCTGAACTGGGTGCTCTTCAAACGCGAGACCCTCAATGACCGCAATGGGTCTAGTTAGGAAAGCATGGTTAGGATCTGAAATGTACTGCCTGAGTTATAAGGTAAGAAACACGTTATGCACGTGTTTGAGTTATATAGGCAGACCTAGTTAACAAGCTCTGGGATTAAAGATGTCTGTGTATTGTATAACTACTTAATCACATGTTTCAGTAGCAGATCCGGATACTCCTCACACACTACCTTCAATGAACACAATTACTTGGGTTCAAGATTGATATTCTCTTCAAAAGAAAAGAACCTTGTTACTAGTGAGGAGGTGCTCACTACTAGTTCATCACCTTATCCACTAAAGAAAACTGTTGTATACCTTGCTAAGTACTCTGGTACTATTACGAGTTATAAAACACATTAAGTACGTGTCCGGGTTCAACAGGTAGGTGCAGTCAACAAGTTACAAGATCTAACCTCTCAATGAATCATAAGGCCTAATGTAACTAGTCCCTAATTGTCCTTGTATAGTTTATCTTTTACTACCTTTGACTAGAAAAGCCTTTTGAAACACTCTATAACCCATCTAAGGCTTTGGTTGTTTCCTTGTTTTACCAGCACAACTCTATTCCCGACTTTGTATCACCTTAACATGTACTTGAATTTTTCCCTCTTAGTGCTTGCTTGGGTTAGCTCTGTCCTTATACTCAATGTTTCTTCTAGCTTACTCAAATATAATTAGACAATGCTTGAGACTATTCCCTTATCAAAAAGTAAATTGAGGATGGGGTGTGATGAAGATGAGAGGAAGATGAAGGAGGGCAGCTGTGATGAAGGGTTAGCCGTGGTGAAGTTGTGTGGAGGTGAGGATGATTATGGTGATGATGATGATGATATATATAGGGAGGAAAGGAGGGGTGTGATTAGGGTTACTAACTAGGGTTTTCTTCTTTCTTTCTTCCTTAAACTTCTTCTCCCTCAAGACTTCTAGCTCTTCTCCAACTCTTGAAATCCTAGCCCTAAAAATATCTTCATAATTATCATTTTTGGACCGTCTTCTGCCCAAGCATGTAAAACCCGAGCCTCAACGACTTGTCTTCTCCTCTTTATAAAAACAATGCAAAACCTGAAAAATATATGAAAATAACGTAAATTAGATGCAATAATGTGCAAAATACAATCAAAATAATTAATAAAGCGATGCATGATTAATGGCTTAACACTTTCCAACCATCTGCGGCAAGCCAACTTATGACCACATTTTGCATGAGAAACGTGGCCTCCAATCACAGCCAGAAATTGCACAAAAAACCAGCTTAGCAACTCGGTTGGTTTTTGCCCTCTCCAATGGGTCTCCTCCCTTCCAATGCTGATAGGCACACGTCCCAAGGCCTCTAGAGACTCAATTATCAAGCTGCAAAAGGGATTTGTCTAGATAAGAGCAACCAATGAAGAGAAAGTAGCCAAAAGAATGTCTCTTACATACTATTGGCAAGACAAAAAGCAATTTCGACTAACCAATGAGATTCAAGCCAGAATTCAGCATGTTTTAGGCTTGATTATGAGAAGATTAATGTATAATAAGCATTAGTATTACGTTACTTTATGCTTTAGATGTATTTAGATTAGTTTAATCAAGCTTTGTATTTAGTTGAGAACAAACCGGTTGTATTAGTTGCTTAATACCTTTCCTAGCTAGTAAGGAAAGCTATAGGTGTGTGCTTGTGTGTGTGCTTGCTAGCTTAAGCTTATATAAAGCATGTACACGACCCCCCTTTGTAATTCATATTCCAACTTTGAACGAAAATTAGTTTTGAGAGCTTGTAGCTTTCTTACCTCAAATACTAAACTTGCTTATCCTTAACTAGACCAGTTAAGGTGGTGTTCAAGTGTAGTCTTAAACTTGATTAAGTCGTGTTTCTGTATCTTAATCATAGTTTAAGGGACCTAAAGTTGTGTTTGGTGGTGTTTCTGTATCCAAACATTGAGTTTAGTTCTATCCAATTCAGTGTTTATTCTCAAGGATTCAAAGAGAGTAAAGGTGGGTTTGCTAGCTTAATTTTGAGTTAGTGAATTATAACTTTGATTCTCTTTCCATTCCACACATTCATAACCTTTCATACATCCATTTCCATGCTTAACCAAAGCTAAGGTTATCCCCTTTGGTCTAGCTTCCAACCCAAACACAAAGCCAACTTCAAACCGTGAAACACCACACAGCTAGGCGTGCTAGGTAGCAAAGTGGCACGGCCACCCTATGCCATGAAGCACGACCCTGCCACCCCCTAACCGTGTTGTTTTCACTTGTTGCTTCGTGTTCTTGGTGGCTATTAGCTTGGTTTCATCCTTTCCTTGAGATATACACCAGAATACATCAAGTTCTCTTTTGTTTTTCATTTTGAATCTCTTGATTCTGAATTCCATTCCTCTTTCACGTGTTTGTTGCCTCATAACCAGCATATTACGTGTCACTTTCCTTGGTTTTCCCATGATTGTATTCTCCCTTGGTTTGTAAGCTTTTACTCTTAAATTGAGTCCTAGCTTAGACCCTCGGCGAATACATCATATTTGGTATCAGAGCAAAGGTTTCACCTTGGCCTGGTATACCCTTCCACCTCCACAAACCACTCACCCATTCTCCTTAAAACACAAAATCAATTTACAACTTGTTCAAGCATGACTTCCCCAAGCATGTCATTGGAAGAGAGATTTGAACCTTCGATGAAGCAAAATGAGTTTCTATCTAGAAAGATTCAAGAAGATGCATGAAAAGATCAAGAAATTCAAGCTCAAAATAAGTACCTCCAAAAACAACTTGATGCATATTTGAAGCAAAAGCAATAAGCCCATGAAGAACCACTCCAATCTGATTCCGAAGGGAAAGAACAAGCGTTTAGCCATACTCTTGATTCATCTAGTGAGGATGAACCATTGAGAATGACTAACCAAACTCCATGGTCTCAAGCTAACTTCAATGATTTCAAAGTCGAAATTCCAGAATTCGAAGGCAAGCTTGATCCTGAAGATTTCTTGGATTGGTTACACACAGTTGAAAGAGTTTTTGAGTTCAAGGACATCCCAGAAGACAAGAAGGTAAAGCTAATTGCTTTAAGGCTTCGTAAGTATGCTTCTCTTTGGTGGACTAACTTGTATGCCAAAAAAGTTAGAGAAAGAAAGTCCAAAATCAGAACTTGGGAAAAGATAAAGTCTAAGCTTAAAGCTCGATTTCTTCCTCCTACCTATGTTCAAGTTGCTACTCTCAACTCCATCATTTGAACCAAGGTAACTTGAGTGTAGAAGAATACACACGTGAATTTGAAAAGCTTGTGATTAAGTGTGATATTCAAGAACCAGAAGAACAAACCATTGTTAGATACTTGGGAGGTCTTGATCCTAGGTATGCTAATATTATTGAATTGCAAGCTTACTCTTCTTTTGATGAGGTATGTGCGTTAGCTCACAAGGTGGAGCAGCAAAAGAAGGACAAACAGCTCCCAAGACATGAAAATCCAAAGCCATCACCACATGAACAAACCTTAAACAAGGGGAGTTCATCCTACATCCCTAAGCCCACGACACCTATTCCCCTACTCCACAAAAAAGCCAAACTCCACAAAAGAACCTATTCCCACAACCCACACAAAGACCCCTTCCTAAAGGAGCTCAAAAATGTTTTAAGTGCCAAGGCTTTGGTCACTTAGCATCAGAATGTACAAACAAAAGATATGTCACCCTAGCTAAATGGAAGGCCATAGAAGAGGTTGAATCAGAAGAGGAAAATGAAAAGCTTGATGGAGATGACTTTGAGGAGATAGTGATTGAAGCAGATGAAGGAGAAATGCTCACTTTAAACACCAACCATCCACCAAGAAGCAAGGAGCATCCCAACCTTCTTATCACCTTTCATGAACCACCAACCTTTTTCCCTACTCCACCCACACCCAAAAAACTCAACCCAAAATTCTGTCAATCCATTTCATAACCCTTAATAAAAGCTCCTAATTCTGAATTAAGAGCCATTGAAGAAGTGGTTCGAAGCATGTTCAAGAAGTCCCCTAGGTGCAACATTCAAATCAACGAGGGGCATGAGAAGAAAAAAGTCCCTAAGTTCAAAATAGACTTATTTGAATGGTTGATTCTATTTCAGCCATACAATGAAGCAAGAAGAGGAGGTAGTTGCCTAAACTGATTTGTGGATAAATTTTTTAACAAGGGGAGGATGATGGAGATCCCTCCATGTCCTTGATTTACAAGGAAGCAAATCAACTTGGTAATCTCATTATGCTACCTAAAGGATGAATAATTCATCCAAATTTTGTTTAAGTAACGAATCTGCAGGGCAAGGGTTAATTCCAGCAGTTAACCCATTTTTGTGTGCTTAATTCCTCAAGCCTCCTTAAGGTTTAAGTCTAATATTTTCCCTTGGGATTGAATTTCAGGAAGTGATCTTTACGCCAAATCAAGTTTCATCCCATTTGGACTTCATTTACCCATTCAAATTAGCAAATAAACCCAAGGTGTCAAAACTGCCCAGTAGGGCCAAAATATACCCGGTTTTGTTCTTTTCATTTCTTAAGCTATATTTTGGTTTAAGTCTTGTATTTTTACATATTTTGTGTTCTCACGATGTTAGCTATCTGGTCCAAGTGATAAAATCAAGTTAAATCAAGTGGAAGATGAAGAACTGGATCAATCTTCCAAACTGTGCAGGTTGAGACCCGATTCAAACCACTCCGGCTATTTTGATCTTTTCATCAGGCAAATGAACTCCAAATTGAGTACTTCCACTTGGCGGAGTTATAAGTCTTCCAGATCTTTCCAACCATATGCAGCTAGCTAGCTTATGATGACGTTTTGCATCAGAAACATGGCGTCCAATCACAGCCAGAAACTGCCCAAAAAACCAGTTTAGCAGCTCGATTGGTTTTTGCTTTCTCCAAAGGGTCTCCTCCCTTCCAATGCTGATAGGCACACGTCCCAAGGCCTCTAAAGACTCAATTATCAAGCTACAAAAGAGATTTGTCTAGAGAAGAGCAACCAATGACGAGAAAGCAGCCAAAAGAATGTCTCTTGCATACTATTGGCAAGACAAAAAGCAATTTCGGCTAACCAATGAGATTCAAGCCAGAATTCAGCATGTTTTAAGCTTGATTATCAGAAGATTAATGTATAATAAGCATTAGTATTACTTTACTTTATGCTTTAGATGTATTTAGATTAGTTTAATAAAGCTTTGTATTTAGTTAAGCACAAACCAGTTGTATTAGTTGCTTAATACCTTTCCTAGCTAGTAAGTAAAGCTAGAGGTGTGTGCTTGTGTGTGTTCTTGCTAGCTTAAGCTTATATAAAGCATGTACACGACCCCCCTTTGTAATTCATATTCCAACTCTGAATGAAAATCAGTTTTGAGAGCTTGTAGCTTTCTTGCCTCAAATACTAAACTTGCTTATCCTTAACTAGACCGGTTAAGGTGGTGTTCAAGTGTAGTCTTAAACTTGATTAAGTCGTGTTTCTGTATCTTAATCATAGTTTAAGGGCCCTAAACTTGTGCTTGGCGGTTTTTCTATATCCAAACATTGAGTTTAGTTCTATCCAATTCAGTTTTTATTCTCAAGGATTCAAAGAGAGTAAAGGTGGGTTTGCTAGCTTAATTTTGAGTTAGTGAATTATAACTTTAATTCTCTTTCCATTCCACACATTCATAACCTTTTATACATCCATTTCCATGCTTAACCAAAGCTAAGGTTATCCCCTTTGGTCTAGCTTCCAACCCAAACACAAAGCCAACTTCAAACCGTGAAACACCACATAGCTAGGCGTGCTAGGTAGCAAAGTGGCACGGCCACCCCATGCCATTAAGCACAATCGTGCCACCCCCTAACTGTGTTCTTTTCACTTGTTGCTTCGTGTTCTTGGTGGCTATTAGCTTGGTTTCATCCTTTCCTTGAGATATACACCAGAATACATCAAGTTCTCTTTTGTTTTTCATTTAGAATCCCTTGATTCTAAATTCCATTCCTCCCTCACGTGTTTGTTGCCTCACAACCAGCATATTATGTGCCACTTTCCTTGGTTTTCCCATGATTGTATTCTCTCTTGGTTTGTAAGCTTTCACTCTTAAATTGAGCCCTAGCTTAGACCCTCGGCGGATACATCACAACCATAAGGTTATGCTTTTACTCTTCACACATATAAAACTAGGGTTTCCCACGGTGACACACTTGGTTAAATAACTCCCTTCTGTAACAACTCATCCTACTAAATCTTTAGTTCTTTAAGCTTTTTTGGGGGTCATATGATAGGGGCTCTGAAAATGGATTGACTAACTTGAACTAGGTTGATCTAAAAATCAATGTTTCTTGGGGGAAAATAGTCATGAAAGTCCGCAAATTAAATATCTCTAAATTCACAAACTGTAATTATGGATATGTATATACCGAGTGTGGTTGCATATCACTAATATTCAATGCATTACTGACACGATAATTCACTTGCTTGGACAATGAAATTAGGGCGGAAATAGGGTTTTTCTTCCCTCGGTCCATAGAAACACACGTATAGTCTTTCCTCAATCCTCAAGCTAACCTTAACATCTTTACAAGTCATCTTCTACGAGTACACAGTCAATTATCCCCATAATGATAACAAGGTCTGCCAATCAAACTGGATTGAATGCCCAATGAATATGGTTCCCGCAATTCTAATAGAGGTATATTTATAAAAGATAACACATTCAAATGCCTACTGGTCTCAGTAAATTTAAATGATAGGGGGAACAATCTAAAGTGTAAAGAGATGTAACCACAATATGAACTCTTACAAAGATATTTCTTTATTGGTTATAAAGGACTGGCATGTAAGCTGAATGAATGAAAGGATGAAGATTGGTAATGAAAGAGGTAAGGCACATAAATGACTTGCATATACTAGACATGTAGTTTATTCATGATGGTCATGATAGTAAAGTAAATAAATAATGTTATAAAGTTGAGAGGGAGTATTAAGTACTAAAGGTGAAGAAATCTAATAGATTACCAAAGAGGCATTCGAAGTCATACGGTACCTGTAGGTAAGTAAAATGACGAATATAAGGGTCAACGCCACTAGAAGGGAAATTTTATTCATCTGGTGTTTGAAAGGCCAATACGTCAAGATGAAGGAGTCAGTCTTATGACTGAACATGATGGCATCAACATCCATCAATAACATATTCTGCATTAAATGGAAGTCTTAGGTAGTCATATAAACTTCGAAACTACTAGCAAATGGAAATAACACAAATCGTTGTTCATCATTAATAAGATAGGTTGTACTAGTAAAGAAAAGATTGCCAAAATAACTTGAGTAACGACATGCAGTCACGGCCATAGAGTAGTATGCCAACACGACATTACGGTGCTATAGGAACACGAATAATATGGATCTATTTAATTGCTGAAAGGGCGCTCAATGATTGGGTCTGAAGCAACCAAAGGCTTTGCAGGCAATAAATGAATGGTGCTCAAATAGAAGCAAGGAGCTAAAGTAGGTGACAGTAAAAATGTGAACAGGGTGATGACTAAACTGTAAGTAGAATGAGTCAAATATGCTTATGAAGAACTGTAAATCACGCAGTGACACACACCAAGGGTCATTATAGGCTCTACTATGGAAGCCGAGAACTAAACGATTATGATTGTGGGGGGTTTGAATCGCCTATAAGAAAGGTTGCTCAGATGTGTTTAAAGGACTCCCACAGACCACATAAGAGGTTTTTTTTTCATAAAACTCCGTTACAAATTAAGAGAGTGTTAATGGCAAAAAAATGATATCTCTGAACAATTCAAGGTAACTAGGGCAGAAATAAGTCAATGACAGGAAGTAATGGGAGCATTGCTAATGTAAGGTCTTAGTGTCAAGACCATATAATTCCTAAACACGGCAGCTTAATCTTACTCGTACCACCCATATAATGCCAAGTAGTACACCATAATCTACTAACTGTTATCAGTAGACATAAGCACTCATTGTAATGCTCATTTCATACTGGTTCACTTCAAAGATATTGCCCCACAAGGCATTTCCTTATGTAAAGCTTTACATCTAACTTGACACTATATTAATCCCTTAAGAAGTTGCAAATGGCATCCCCACATCCGGTTTCAACCATCACTATACCCAAGATCAGGAATATTAACACACCTCACTAAAACTCTCAAATCCTAGGGCAAAACAGACAGAGTTCCGCCTAAAAATTGACTAAAACCCGACTTAAAGCCTTATAATAGATACATGAAATGAAAAGAAACACTTGAATAGCTCAACGGCCACATGTCGGAGTTCATAACTCAACGGTTCACACACCCGGAGTGCAAGATTGCAAAAATTTTAACAAATGAGAAATGAAACATAAAATACAACTCCTAGAAAAATGAAAGCATGCCTCACTAGCAGGTTACCCAAATGATTCCACACTCCACTTTGCTGATGATCGAATCTCAGGATATTCCCAAATGATTGAATCACCTAAATGGAAATGGTTCCTCGTCATATGCCCATACATATAAACTTATAGTTAATAGCTCATTTAACTGGTCCAACATAACTCATACATACCTTAATAGCTAACTCATAAGCACTTGATAGCTCACAGTAGCCCATAAAACCTTAGGTCTGATACCAAATCTGTAACGCCCCAAATTAAGCATGTTTCACTATTTGTAATCATTATTCTGATTCCCTCAATTACAATGGATAACCTAATCATTGGGGCATTACCACCATCCCAAAAGGACAAGGCTTGTTGTAGTTGTTCTAGAGATAACATAGCCAGGCATAACTTCAACCATATGCACTTACTCATTAACCAAAATAGGTTTATACACTACAGTAAAGTAATTCACTACGAAGCTTACACTTCCATACACTGAAAATTACAAAATACGTCTCCAGAGTATGCATGGTCTATATCACTGTTGATTCATCAAAGTTTCCCTTGCTAACTTATTCTATTCGGCTGACTTGCTAGCATGCTTTTCGTTTGAATTGCTAGCATGAGGGCAATTCACTGAGCGTTTGTCTAAAACAAAACATGAGAACATTTCAAATTGTAAGCTGAAGCTCAGTACATGCATTCCTATATTGTTAAATGTTCACAGCATAAATTGGTTGCGCGCTCGCTTTGCAATTCATTTTAAATTAAAACAGTGAATAAGATGAACGTAAAACTGCATTGCTCGTTATTATCTGCCAGTGAACACCTTATAACTGTTACGATCTATGGATAGGTGTACACCTGCCAAACCGATAGGGACTTGGCCTGAGGCCGAGCGGGTAACTGAAGGGCTATGTCCTGTAATTGATAACTAATGGGGTCACTAATTATATGATAAATCACTAATTAAACTGATTCATTGATGTACTTACCAAAACATTATAATTTTGATAAATACGTGCTGATTTCTAAAGATATAGACAATGAACGTACCTAAAGCCTTTAAAATGCAATCTCAGTTGATAATACTTATCCCAATGAGAAACAATAGATTAGGCTTTGATTTCTATTTAAGAAATATAATTATAGGTATATGTAATTAGTAAACAACGTTGAATTTAATAATTTGTGATTGTAATAGAAATTCATTAAACGGCATCCATAACTCAAATAATTCAATAGAAGAAAAGTTCTACCACCATGATTTGAAAACTAAATGAATTAGGGTAATTTAGCTCAAGGTGAAAAAATGTTGGTGTAAAACTGATCAAGGTGGAATAATTGAGATCATAAACGAAGGACTTTTATGGGTATAATTGATCACAGGTTTTCGATACTTCTGAGATTGATAACAAAGGTTTGAATGCAATTGGACTGATGGTAGACTCAGAATAACTTCAAACACACCGGTTTGGACCAATAAACACTGATCT
>JACYFF010003369.1:43612193-43736198 GCA_017589665.1 Selenicereus undatus
AGTATTGCTAGTTATATTTGTTTCATATGTTGAATGATTGTATTTGATGATTTGGGGGGGATTGATTCAAATTTGACATTATGGTATATCAAGTTGTTTTCGAAAATTTGATTCTTTAGTCTGTTTGCTAAATGATTTTGCATCTTTTTAGGCTAACTTTAGATCGGCTTTGCCATTAGAATGCTACTTATGTCTATCCTGAGGAGGTTGTGTATTTTTTTTTATTTTTTTTTTTGTTTTAGCGTTGCTTAGGGACAACCAACAATTTAAGCATGGGCGAGTTCGAAAAGTGCCTACTGTATATATCAATTTAGGGTCATTTTGCTACATTGTTAGGAGAATTATGTGCTTTAAGTTACCATTTATACTCATATTCTCGATTTATACTTGGGTATGGTTGTTTGATGATATTTGTATGAATTTGGACCATTTTGACCCAGCATTTGACCTTTATTTGAGTGCATTTTGACCCCCCGGATGGCCATGAGATGTTACGCCCGTGGAGCAAGAGAAGAGTAGAAATTGGTTCCAACCAAGACCACAGTCCAGCTGTGGTGCCTACCACGGACCGTGGTGAGCTGTGTAACTGTGGCCTCTTTATTTTCTCCTCGGCTGTGTGGTTGACAATCCTCAAGTTTCTTTATAAACCCATCCCTTCGTAGCAGAACAAGGAGAGCATAGCATAGATTAGTTCATTTTCTTCCCAAATTTTGCTCTTTTTAGATAGGATTTTTGGTTTACTTTCTGTGCAAGTGAGAAATCTTGAGTGTGGAGTTCACTTTTGTCGGCAGTTTGAAGAATTTGTTGAAGGCTGTCTTTGTCAAGCCTTCCCCTCTCAGATTTCACTTACTCAATTGGTTAGTTGTTTAATTTTTAACCATCATGAGTATTTTATCTTGTCTAGGGATTTGTTAGTTTATAGAAGTGTAGTTGGATCATGTTTAAATCAATAGAATTATGCTTTTGTTTCATGATTGGTTTGATTTCATTTTATCAAGTGATTATCATGTTGTGAGTGGGTTTTGTCCAAATTTTGCTTGCACCCTTGAAACAATTGAGTGAAGAACTTGAAAGGTAAAATTCGATTGTTAGACTGCTTCATAAGACCCAATATAGCGATGACTCAAAAGAGAGATTTGCTTGTTGAGAGGACTAGAGAGAAACCAAAAATACTGAACTTGGATTAAGACAAATTAGTTTGAAAGAATGACTTTTGCTTAGTTTAGGCAATTTGATTGGTTTTGAAAGAATATATTAAATTGTGGATAAATTGCAATTCCTTGAAATTTTCCTATTAGAGAAAAGTGCATGTTAATCATTTTGTTCCAATCACCTTTCTTAACTACATAAATCCCTAGGCGTTTCTTTTTAATTGAATTTAGTTGTTAAATCAAATCCCTGATTAAGTTATTGCTTAATATTTTTTGATACAAAGGATTCGATAGATTACTTTGGTCCCTGAGGATGATATTTTATCTATACTACGACACCCGTGCGCTTGCGGCAATGGTCATCTATCTTGCGCAACCAATGACATGACCTAACCCAACAATCACCCACCTTTTTACCCCTCATCCTAAGTCATAGAACACCATTGGGCCTAATCTATCATTCTCATGTACCTTTATCGGGCCTTGTCCAACGGACTGAAAACTTTGTATAAGATCTTCACCTACTTGCATACGAGGTTAGGTCATCACAAGTCAACACAACCAGTAGCATTAAGTCTAGATAACCAATATACGTGCATATTCTCACTTAGCTAGCAATTACACCTACATCTACACATGGGTCTTTAGCCTATTTACTAGACTATCCTCCGCCTTGATCACTTGGGAACCATGGATCGAAGAAATGCGCATGCATACATGACAACAACCCTAAAAGAAGGCCACCCAACCCTGGTTAACTATGAAACTACATCAAAGGTTCTAAAGATCGCATCAACAACTGTCACAGAAGATATCTATACTTTGACCTTTGTCTTGCTTTGGTTTGATCAAAGTAGGGGCTACTCTATTCTCAAAGCGGGCTCTATATAATCATCATAGCCTTTCAACAATTCACTCATCCTTGTAGACAGGACATTAACCCAATTGTAGGTTGTCAGTTAACTAGCCATATAAGACACCTCATCCTCTTTATCCTTGGACATCCCAGCGTCCAAAATATTTCAACATTCAGCAAGCTCCTATTAGAAGGACACGATATTAACCACATGAGCAGTAAAAGGTCAAGATTGAAGATTTGGACATCTCACCAAGATTATAGGGATTTGCCACCATGTTCACTAGCTATTGGTCTTTAAGCTTTCACACCACCAAGTTTATTAGGACTTGGCCACCAATTTTTAGGTTCTCACTTCACCAAATCCAACACCACCTGACCGGTGGAATGTCCGCTAGACCGGCAAAGGATTAACATCAAGATACGCTAGGCCTGTGAAAGGTTAACATCTAGATCTGCTAGACCTACAAAATGTTAACATCAAGATTTTTTAGAGTGGCGAATGGTTAACATCAAAATCCACTGGCTCCCAGCAGAATGGGATATTTTAACATCGCTTGCTTCTAGTAGAATGGGACAACCACTGGCTTCTGGCATAATGGGACATTTGCACACCACTAGCTGTTAGTACAATGGGACAACCACTGACGTTGGTGAAATAGGACATTTTAACAACATCTCTAGCTCTTGGCACAATGGGACAATCACTAGTTCCCGGCACAATACAACATTTTTACACTGCTTACTGCAAGCCCAATGGGACATTTCAGCAACATTATTGGACTACGAGTACAATAGGACATCATCAGCCACTGTCACGGTGGAAGTTGACAGGTGCTAAATCTCAATACCCTTAATGGCCAAGTCCAGATTTCACATCATTAGCCACCGTCACGGCGAAAGTTGGCAGATGCCAAATCTCAAGACCCTTAATAGTCAGGTTTGGATTTCACATCATCAGCCACCATTATGGCGTAAGTTGGTAGGCACCGAATCTCAGGACCCTTAGCGACCAGGTTCAAATATCACATCAACATAGCCAAATAGGCAACTACAAGTGAAGACCAGTACTTTGACCTTCGCCTTACTCTAACACGGCCAAAGTGGGGGCTAAGTGTATGCACCTAAAAATGTCATCTCAAATTTTATAAAATGCCCAATGACAAAATTAAGATCAATTTGTGTATTTTAGGGCCTAGTAAAGTAATCGTTTATTTAAGTGTAAAACAAAAATAAAGAAGAAAAAATGAAAGAGCCCAAAAAGCCTAAATAGGCCCAAACTAATAGTGTTCAACATCCAATTAAGATTTATTTTTCATTTTCACCCACTCTAGGGCATATAAAATTCTTAAGTTTAGGTATAAATATTCTTCATCAAATAAGCTATCTAATGACATTATTATACACCAAAATCTAGTAAGTAATGAAAAAAAAAAGTCGATCACTAAGATGTGTGCTAAAAATGACACATGCATACTCTTTTACATATTTTGCCTTCCATGCATTTTCAAAAATTTTGAAATTAGTCATACTAGAAACTAGACTCAATACGATTTTATGGGAAAAAAGAATTACTTAAAATGGATGCCGTCTAACAAAGTTATGGTCAAATTAAATTAAGCTGTCTACAGCCTATACTACGAACTTGACCGAGTTCCTACCTAATAGAGCCTGACCCAAACGAGAAGGCGATTGGCCCTCTGGCTAACACCTGGCTGCGCTCTGTAGTCTTCCTTCTTTGGGGCCCTTGCTTGTGTCTAAAGTGTGTCTAAGCAAACAGAATCCTATTTGGATTGATGCACCAGTTTAGATTAAGTTTAATGAGACTAGGAATAAGCCTCATTTCCCCAAACTGATTTAGACTATCCATTAACCACTATAAAAAAAGGGGGGTTGTTTCCTAGGGTTAAAGGCATCAATTCAGTACCAGTTCAACACCAAAAATTATCATTGTGAGAGAATTCAAAAAATAATAAGAGATTTATAGTAAAATAATTCTAGAAATTAGAGTGGTAAAATCTTGAATGACATACTTCATACATCCAAAGCATCATGAAGAAGAGATTGGTTGGAGCATAAAAAAGGGTATCACTTTACTGGGTTATGATGTAAATCAAGTAGGTTATCCTGGGGGCGTATATCTTATCCTTTATTTATCCACTTACTTCATTCTCTTTTTATGATTTTTGTGTTTCAAATTACCAGAGATGCAATCTTTCGGTAGTTCCCTACTCATTGTAATTATTTAGTTGAATTTGCACTAAAGAACAATATCTTTTTGTATTACTTAATATGATTCATACTAATTTGCTGCATAATTGGGTGATACAACAACAACAACAACCTCCTAACATGGATCCTGCTTATACAGGGTCTAGGCAGATCCTGATGTAAGCGATCTTACCTTTGCAAGTATCATTACCCCTAGACAGATCAATTCCAATGTACACACAACAAAGGTGTGAAAAGAATTTAAATGTTGAAAATCCTTTCATAAAATAAAATAAACACATAAATAGATAGTTAATCAAAAATCAGATGCGATGAAATATAAATAATTATAACTCACATAAATCAAAACCAGTATACACAAGGTCTAGAAACGCATGATAAGTAATAGCCAATTCCAAGCACCAACACATTCAGTGCCCTCAGGATAGATAAAAGGGCAAGCAACAAGGTATCTAAAGTCTGAACCTTAATCCTAGACTTACAAATCTTCTCATCTTTGGTCATGTCCTCCATTAATCATAAAGTCTACAAATCGTTTCTAATCATCTCACTCCAACTCTTCCTTTATCTACCTTAACCCCTTCTATACCCCTAAAAGATCGATATTCTTACAACTCCTCACAGGTACATCTATACTCCTTCTCCTTATATAACCAAACCATTTAAGTCTAGCTTCTGTCATCTTATTCCCTATGGGTGTCACTCTTATTTTGTCTCTAATCACTGCATTTCTAATCCTATCTAATCTGATATGCCCAAACATCCAACGAATTATCTGCATCTCCACTACCTCATCCTCTAAACTTAAGACTTCTTAATAGGTCAACACTCTACACAATACAATAACGCTAGTCCAAAAACCATACGATACACCCTCCCCTTCAATCTGAGTGAGATCCTCTTATCTCACAACAACTCTAAAGCATTCTTTCATTTTTGCTATTGTACATTTATTCGAAGGTTAATGTCTTCATCAATATCCCTTCCTTCTTGAATGATTAAGCCTAGATATTGAAACTTTTCAACCCTAGGAGTAGCCACACCTCCGATGGTAACTCCGTCTTCAATACAACGTTCCCGCTCACTAAACTTTAAGTACTTAGTCTTTGACCTACTCAACATAAAACCTTTAGCCTTTAGGGTATCTCTCCACTGCTCTAACCTATTGTTAACCCCTCCCTAATCTTATCGATAAGAACTATGTCGTTAATAAATAACATGCGCCACAGTACCTCATCTTGGATCCCTCTGGTGAGTTCATTCATATCCCGTAATAAAGACCAATGTCTATAGGGAAGTCATCCGTATCTCCCCCTAAGGTCCTAGCTCTTGTCCTCACTCCCTCGTATATATTTTTAGTAACTTGAATATAAGAGATTGACATGCCTTTCTTCTCTAGGCATCTCCATAATACCTCTTTGGGCACTCTATGGAGCCTTTGTATGACATGGATAGCTCCATATTCAACCTACCTAGCATAAAATTGAACTGGTTCTCCGCAACCCTTATATGCTCCTCTAAACTTCCCTTAATCAGTCTTTCCCACAAGTTCATCTTGTGGCTAAGCAATTTCATACTCTTATAGTTATTACAGTCCTGAATATCACCTTTGTTCTTTAAAGTGGGATAACGATATTAAATCTCCATTCATAGGGCATCTTTGTTGTCTTAAATATAACATTAAAAAGGTCCGCTAGCCACTCAAGGCACTCTTCACCTAAACAGTTTCAAATTTCTATAAGGATACCATATGGGTCGGCTGCCTTTTCAATCTTTATCTTCCTTAATACCCCTCTAATCCCCTCTTTGGGTATAAGACGACAGGCGCTAGAGTTTTTTTTTCCCTTCCTAACATATTTACTCCCTGTATTGGGAGCTATCAAACCTCACCCCATTGAAGAGCTGATAGAAATAGCTTTGTCATCTTTCCTGAACCTTGGTGTCCTAAATTAAGACCTTACCATCTTCATCTTTAATACACCTCACACGACCTAGATCTCTGGTTCTTCTTTCCCTAGCCCTTGCAAGCTTAAGAACTTCGCTTTCCCCCTCCTTCGAATCTTGTCTCTAATATAACTTATCCTATGCATTGTTATTTGCTATTACGACTACTCTCATTACTCCCCTTTTTCTAAACTTATACCACCCTTTATTAGCTTTTTTTTTCCTCCTCTATCCTTGTACTTACTAAAGCTTTATATGCCTCTTGTTTTAGCCTTAACACTCTCCTTCACCTCATCATTCCATCACCAGGCTTCTTTTAATTCCCCACTTCCCCCTTTAAAGACTCCTTAGATTTCCTTAGCTTTCCTTCAAATACATTTCGCCATATCTCTCCCCATTTGTCTACAGCCCCTACTGGTGTCTAAATACCTTCTGTTTTGATCTCCTTGGATAGCTTGCTTGCATTCACCCAGTTAGATTTAACTTGACATTCTCCCACTTTTCTCTTGTTCCTCCTTAAACATTAATCCCCACATCCATGACCAATAGCCTATGTTGCATTGTTAAGCACTCACTTGGTATCACTTTACATTCTTTACACTCTCTCCTATTATTCGCCCTAGTCAAAAAGAAATTAGTTTGAATCCTAGTGTTACCTTTCTTGAAAGTTACCAAGTGATCCTCCTTTTTATTGAAAAATGAATTAACAATCGATAGATCGTATGCCACAACAAAGTCCAAAATAGACACCCCTCCACTATGTCTCTCCCTGTAGTCGAAATCGTCGTGTATTACCGCATAACCGCCCCTTTCTGTTCCTACATGCCCATTAAAATCGCTCCCACTGAAAATTTTCTCAGGTTATATGGTATACTTTAGATAAGCTCATCTAATTCGTCCCTAAGCTCATCATCCTCCAATCCTATTTGAGGTGTGTAGACACACACTACATTAATAATCTTTGGAACCACCACTAACTTGATAGACATAATACGATGCTCTTATGCCTTACCTCAACAACTTGTTCCTCTAACCCCTTCTCAACCAAAATGTCAACTTCATTTTTATCTCTATGAAAGCTAAAATACCAAAACATATATCCATCAATCTTCTTAGCTTTAGCACCCAACCACTTAGTTTCTTGAGTACAAGTTACATCAATCTTACACTTTTTCAAAGCCTTAACTAATTCTACAGACTTGAAAGTGAGAGTCCCAATATTCCATATTGCAAAACACATCCTATTAATTCCAATACTCTTCCTAGCCCCCTACCCCCTAGAGGACATGCTCTTACTACTACAACATTTGCCACTAAATAAGGGTGAAGAAAAACCCTAAAATAATAGAAAACACACAATGACACTAATAGCCACAAAATAACAATACTATTAAAAAGACACTAAGAGTAAATATTAACAACCACATCACTAATACAATGTTAAAGAAAGAAAACAAGGTCCTTCAAGACAAGAACAAATGCACTCTCCCAAAGTGGAAGCCTAGTATATGGAAGTCAACTAATAATGAAACTAATTGAATAATGCTATCAAAAAGAAGAAAATAACCAAATAAATAGACAAAATAAATAAATAAATTAATTAAAATCAAATTAAATAAATTAAAATCAATTAGAAAAGTAACAACCCACAACTAATACTAATGGAATGACAAACCATCAGCATGATACAACCGCTAACAACAAGACCCCAAATGACAACTAATTGTACACCCAAAATAACAAAAGATATAAGATAAATACGAAAGGCATTAAAAGACTGGAAGATTAAACAAAACTACTATGTAAACTAATGATGGAGGTCCATCCATGACCATAATCACCAACCCTCAAAGAAGTCCAAGGGAGTCGAGTTTCATAAGTCCAAGAAATCAGCTTTGCATGCCAAGACACATTTCAGTCCAGCCATGGTTTCAGGCCTGTGCACAAACCTAGTTTTGTGCAAGTTATTTCTTGATCTTCCCAAGGGTATGATTGGGTTGCAGGAGGCCTAAATTTAAGTTTAAGATGTGTTATTTTCAATAAGACCAGTTACAAGTCAATTGGAGCTCATTTGCTACCTCAAGTCAGTTGTTGAAGTCAAACACTCCAAATTGTCCCAGTTCTTACCGGCTCTATAAATGGGTCAGGTTAAGTGTCCAAACCTCCTCCATTTGGACTGAAATTTTTTTGGCTTGAAAGTACATCAAAAATATTATCAAGTGGCCATAAAAAAAACTCATCCAAATTACACACATGAGGAGCTATTAACCAGCAAATTAAGGGAAGAAAATCCCTTTTTCCCAGTTAAGGGCAGTCAGCTGCCATGTTGTTCTTTTTGAGGTGTTTTGCTCTTATCAAGGTCTAATCCACTTGCAAATGACTTGATTAGTGTACTTTGCAGCTGATTGAGGTCTCCCAAGCTTCCCAAAGTTGACAACTCATCCTCAAGATCATCAATTACGTGTTGTCAAGCCACGGTTCAATCTCCCCTTTTTTAGGCTGTTTTTGATTTCTGAAATGTACCTAGTTTAGCTTACTAATTTGAATTTATAACTGATATTTTGTACTTAGGAGGGATTATATAAGCCCCCAAGCTGCCTTGTACGAACACTTTAGCTTGCATATTCAATGAAGTTGAGCCTTAGCTCCTTTGAACTCTTAAACTCTCTTCTAGATTGTCTCTATATTTGGCCGGGTAGGGTGGTGTTCTAGCGAGAGTCTTAGCTTCTTCTTGGTGGTGTTCCTTTATCCAAGAGGTTGTTAAGGCCCCTAGCATAAGCCTTGACAGTGCTTCTGTATCCAAGGGTTGTGTTAGATTTGGTTTATCCCACGTAAGTCATAGTTTGACTTTGTGGTTTCAAAGCTTGCTAAGCTATTCAATTCTTGCTTGCCATTCTGTTTTTCTTCACACTTGACTCTCCCCTTTGAGATACATCATATTTGGTATCAGAGTAAGTTTCGTCTTAGCTTGGTATTCGTCCCCAAACTTCGCTAAAGACAAGGCCAAACACATCCTCAAAATACAACCCACAACCGGCTGTTTCAACCGTGCTAGGCAAAAGGTTAGCACGGCCACCCCGTGCCACTATAGCACGACTGTGCCACTATAGCACGACTGTGCCACCACCAGTCCGATTTGTTCTACTATAGTTCAAGTATGAGTGCTGCAAGCATGACTTTGGAAGAGAAGTACGAAGCCCTCATGAGGAATTATGAAGCCATGAGGTTACAAAACGAAGAATTCAAGAGTCACAATGATTCCTTGAAGCGCCAACTTGGTGATTCCTTAAAGCAAAAGCGTAAGGAGCTTGGAAGTTCTCGTTCCTCCAACTCGTCCGAATCTGAGCAAGGTGAGGACAACCATGATGAAAGCCATCACTTGAACTCTTCAAGTGAGGAAGAGCCTTTTAGGAGGCCAAGAAGGAATGGGAGGAATGCATATAACTTTGGAGACATCAAGGTGGAGGTCTCGGAATTTGAAGGGAGACTTGATCCCGATGAGTTCTTGGAGTGGCTCCAAACCGTGGAGAGGATTTTCAATTACAAGGAAATCCTAGAAGAAAAGAAGGTGAAACTTGTTGCTCTTAGGCTCCGTAAGTATGCTTCCCTTTGGTGGTCCAACTTATGTGCCAAAAGAGTTAGACAAGGGAAGGGGAAGATTCGAACTTGGGAGAAGATGAAGACCAAACTCAAGGCCCGTTTCTTGCCACCCTCTTATCTTTAAGACAACAACTCTCAACTCCATTCCCTAACTCAAATTGATTTTTCTGTTAAGTTTTGAATTCTTAATCTTCAAATTGAGTTGAATTCTCATGATTGGATCAATTCTTGGTTTGATCTTAAAATGCTTTGGATTTGTTAGGTTTATTCTATTGAATCTTAGACATTAAATTGTTAGTGGAAAACTTAATCAACCTCTTGCTTGTTTTAGACATTTGATGAAGGACTAGAAGGTGAAATTAGATGTTGAAAAACTAAGATTTGACTTAAGTGTGTGGGATCTTGAGAAAGACCGATCATTTAAGAAACTCCTAAAAATTGATAATCGCATTCTTAATGATCTTAGATTAATAAAAAAAAAACCCCTTGAGAAATGGTAGCCGATTAGCTTTAAGAATTTTATTCCACCTTGAAAGCGGGGTTTGATAATTTAATTATAGGTTTTGGAGTTACCTATCTAAAGAATAGGTGCTTGATTAATTCTTAAGTTGAAAAATTGCTTGTTTTGATTAAATTCCTTGGTTGTTTTTTATTAGATTAGATAACTAGCATCGTACAATTTCATTCATGAATTTGGATTCGCTTAGCCTATCTTGAGGGAATATAACCTGATAGCTTGCCCTAATCTTTGTCGAATCGACCTTAATTTGCTACAATGCCACCGTGTGCTTGCGGTCGTATCGGCAAGGTCTTATCAAAAGTTCAAGAAATTTTGAAACCCTTTATTGCTAAAACAAACAGCTAAATCTAAAGTCATGAAGAAGAAGATGGGTCGAACCCATAACACACATGTGAAAATTGTGATAGAGAGAGAGAGAGAGAGAGAGAGAGAGAGAGAGAGAGAAAAGAGAGAGATAAACAGACAGAGAGAGTCATTTTGTAAGATTTAGGAGGGGAAAATTGAAGAGAGAGAAATAAATAGAAAGAAAGCTCATGCAATGCCAGGCCGGTGAGTCAAAAATTCATGCAAGAAAGTGATGAACAGCTTGAGAGGGCTTGTGAGGCAACAATAGAGGGAAAGCCCCTTGCTTTTTGCCCTCCAACTCAGTAAAACATTTTCGGGTTAATTTTTGGGCTTGAAGATTTAAGATGGGAGGGGAGAGAAAATTACGGGAAAGAAGAAGAAGAGGATGAAGATGTGAAGCCTTGAAAGAGAAGGGTAGCAGATAGTGATGGACCAAAGAAGAAGATGAAGACGAAAAAGAAGATGAGGATGGCTAAATTTCCTTTATATAGGTAGATTTTTTGGTCATGCTTCTTTCTACTCAAATATATAGTGATGGCTTATGTTTTGATATGATGATATGATTCTATAAAAAGAAAAATTATTTGGTTCTTTTTTATTTTATATATGCTTGATTAGTTTTCTTATTTTTCTATAATTTCTTTCTTTTTCTAGATTAGGTTGCTTGAATGTCTCAAATTACCAAAAGATGGGGTGAAACGCTAAAATTATTCTATTGGTGACTTCAATCAGTGAGTTTACAACAATGTTTAAGATTTTGCTGAATTTTTGATATGTTTTTCCTGTCTGTAGGTGGGGTTGGAGCATAAAATTTATGCAAGGTTTTGGCTAGATGGCATTGAAAATGTCTTTCTCTAGGCTAAGTTTTAGGGGGTCATTGCTGTGGACACATATTAGCAATAATGTTAAATTAAATTCCCTAATGTTACTATTTGTACACTATTATAATATTTGATCTTTGATCTTTTGCTTTATTTCTAATTACTACTTACATTGAAAAAAATTTATATAATCATAAAATTTTTAATTGTCATTTTCTCCAATACATTTTTCACTCACCTGATATACATTTTAGTTAATTTTTCTCTCATGCTTTAGACTAAAATATAATGTTCATTACCATTTAGACTAAATTCATTAATGTAGGGATGATAGACAAGTAATTTGTTAGCCTTAAATCTCTTTCTTTGACTTGACCGCAAATAAAATCTTAAGTAGAATGGAGAAGCATTAAATTTTCTGTAGAAAATTGTTACTTAAAGATTTTTATCATTTTAATGAGATTATTGAGATTGCTATTTTTTAAATCTTACTACAAAATAAGCATCTATCTTTTTAAAAAATGATTGCGAGGGTGAAAATTATTTCAAAAAGTTAAAACGTGAGAAAAAAGATCAGTCAAGACGTACCTTACAATCGATCTTATTTTATGGTTATGAAAACAATATAAAATAGATATAACTTCCATATGTTTCAATAATTAATTTCATATGTTTGTATTTTTATTTATTTTTTGTAGTATGAATCTTTACTAATAAAAATTACGTAATAATAAACTTGGTTGAGAAACTTTAAGTGTAACTATGGGAATAAATACTCTACTTCATCATATATCCAACAAAAAAAACAAGATGTAATACATTATGATATTATTTATATTATTTTCTTAATTGAGACACATGTGCAAGTGAGCAGCCACAAACTAGTTGTGTTAAAAAGGAAAATATTGAAGGTGTTAATACTCAATTCTTATACCATCGGCCGTATGCACCATTCTTTATATGCCCCAGTGCCTGATTCTTGCGTGCTTATTTAGACTTGTGAGCTAGCGTGTGGCATGTTGGTATACGAATGCGAGATAAATGAATGCGCAACTCTTCTCTACAGCGAGAGAGAGAGAGAGAGAGAGAAATAGAGCTCTTTGTTATCTAGGCCGCTTGAACCACCTTTTGACACCATGAACCTTAGAAAACACAAGAACGAACCGCCCAATCCATTGCTTTCCCCTTCTGCTTCTACTATTGATGACATTTCTCCATCTACCCCGTCCAACTTCTTGTTCAGTTCTTTGTTTCATTCTCGTCTAGCTCTTCTTCTTTGTCCTATTTTGCACTATACTTGCCATGCTGGCTTGATTTTGATCACGTTTTGATCTGATTCTAAGCAAATTTCGGTTCTCTGCCTCATCTTCGCCTTCTCGGATGTACTTTCCTCAATGGAACTTTCAAATTTATAGTTCTTGTTTGAACCCGATTCTTCGTTGGAATTCACCAATTTGAGAGATTCGGATGCCATCCTGGGCCATGGCGCATCATCACTGAGTCAATCGGCTAATCCATATAGGCTCCTGGGCATATATTCGGCACTTGATGTAATTGAAGAGTTTGAGTCTGCAACTTGGGTTTCTTTAATCCGGCTACGGCTACCTCCTCTCAAGGTTGATTATAGGACTTTCACCATCAGATCCACTATTTCCCGTCACTGGTTGAAGCACAATTGTGGATCTTTGTCACAACTGCATTTTCAGCCACCCTGATTAACATCCAATCAGGGCTTATTTTGCCCAGTTCTACCACGATTGTAAGGGATTTTGGTGGTTCTGGTCGTGATCTGCATGGCACAGAGCGTGTCACAACTTTCTTATCCTCCTTGCTCACATTCTTGGTGGATTTTCTTCAACGTTCCTCGTCGCAACGTAGCTTTGGCCTCGTCAAACTTGTACTTGTCCATTAGCGTTTCATCTCTGTAATTGTTCAACTTCGATCTGGGACTGAGGTATGTGTCTCTACCCCGTTTCCTTTTAGTCCTCTCTCCACCCATTCTGGCGTTCGTTTGCTTGATCTATAGTAGTCGTTGTAGATCAATGGTGAATTTACTAGTGCTTATAACTTTTGGTTGTATATCAATGCTGCTCTAATTATTTTCAGATGGGCATATATTATGTTTGGATTATCTTTTACCTGAATTATTCGGGGATTAAACTACTGAGAATTAGTTCCTCACCTTACACATCTGGAATGGGTGGCCTTTGTTGGTATACTGGTCTTTTATGTGTTGTATTGATTTTTCTCATCATTATTATAAGACTCATCTTGCTTCACTTGGTCTTCTGGTGTATTATCTTTGACTTGATCAATTCCTTTTTAGCCACTAACACTCATGGTCGCCAATTGCATCTTACACAATGGTATGTTTTTAGCTTAATCATGAACCAAACTGATTTTTGCTGGCTCTTGGTTGGAAATTTATAATCATGCTACTGGGAATTGTCAGACGTACTTTTCGCTATGTTATTATGTAGCAATCTTTTGTGCTTTCGCTTGTAACTCTAAAAGAATTATTGATGATTACCTTGTTTGGGTCACTTGATTATGGCTCGCTATTAGCAACTCAGGTCCTGTTCTTTTCAGTGGGAAATGAGGGGTGTTAAATGGGTGATTGTGGGAAATGGGGGGAAGGAGTGAGTGAGTGTGGTTTTTTTTTTTTAAGTGTGGGAAAAAGTGGGTGAGTGTGAGTGAAAGTTGAATGTACTTGAATGAAGTTGAAGTATTAGTTATTAATATTTTTTTGTTTTATAATGTAATAATTTTATTGTGATAGTAATTAATGATGATGAGATTTTTTTGTTTTCCTTTATTCTGTTTTGTTCTTTTTTATTTTGTTTATTTTTTATTTTTGTGTTTTTGTATTTTTATTTTTTATTTTTTATTTTTTATTTTTGTATTTTTGTATTTTTTGTATTTTTTTTTATTTTTTTTTATTTTTGTATTTTTTTTTATTTTTTTTGTTTTTTATTTTTTTATTTGTTTTTATTTTTTATTTTTTATTTTTTATTTTTTATTTTTTTTTATTTTTCTTATTTTTTTATTTTTATTGTTTAAAATTTTTTATTTTTTTATTTTTTTATTTTATGTAGTTATTTTTATTTTATTTTATTTTTATTTTTTATTGTTTAATTTTTTTTTTATTTTTTTATTTTTGTAAATTTTTAATTTTTAATATTTAATTTTAAATTTTTTTAATTTTAATTTTTTAATTTTAATTTTTTTATTTTTTTATTTTTTTATTTTCATTTTAATTTGTGTTTTTGTATTTGTATTTTTTTTAAATTTTTAATTTTGAATTTGTAATTTGTAATTTTTGAATTTTTGAATTTTTTTAATTTGTAATTTTTAATTTTTAATTTTTAATTTTTTAATTTTTTTGAAGTTTAATTTTTTTATTTTAATTTTATAATTGTTTCTATTTTTTTAATTTTAATTTTTTTTTAATTATCTGAAATTTGTGTAATTTTTTTGTTTTATTTTTTTTGTTTTTTATTTTCTTATTTTTTATTTTTTGTATAAATTTTGTTATTCTGTATTTTTTTGAAATTTTGCGTTGGTTGTTTTTCTGAAATTTACCCACCCAATTTTGTTTTTGTCTGTTACATTTTTTTTGTGTATATTTTTTGGTTTTCATTGTTTCACGTATTTATTTTGTATCTGTTTTTTTTTAGTTTTTAGTTGTATGTTTCGCTAAGTTTTGAAGGTTTTTTTTTGTGTTTAAATTGGTAATTTTATTTTGGTAAAATCTTTGAATGTTTACATTTTTTTGTGTTGTATTTTTTTATTTTGCTTAAATTTGTTTAATTTTGTTAGTTTTAAATGTTTTATTTGTTTGTATTTATTATCTATGTTCTTTTGTTTTAATATTTTGCATGTATTTTTTTTGTAATTTTTTGTTGTTACATGTTTTCATTGGTGTTGGCAGTAGAAGTGTTCATGTAATAATTTCACTAATTTCGTATGAAACCAAATATTCATTACACAGTAATAAAGTTGTACTCTTACAAACGAACATATATTGTAACAATACCGACATTGGCACCGTAAAGCCCTACACATTGCACATATCAGGTCACAGCAGACTCCCACATATCAGTAGCTAGTTGATCCCTAAACTGATTCATGAATTGTTTGGCATTCGAATCAAGGAACATATCATCATGTTCTGCTGTAGTAGAAGGCAGTCTTGGTGATATTTGGATGCCATATCGATGGAGGTGAATAAAGTTATGGAGGGTGCAAACTACAATTATTATTTGAATCTGTTTTTGTAATGTCACTTGGGGCATCCTGTCATCTAATATCTTCCATGTAACCTTCATCTCCCCAAAAGTACGCTCAACCATCCCCCGCAAACAAGAATGACGATAGTTGAATTCCTCTTTCATCCCTCGTCTGGCAACGCCGCATTGACGACCTCTGCTGAATTCGGGAATGTGGTACCGAACACCGCTCTCTTTATAAGGTGCTAAGTACCCAATCGTATTTGAATATGCGGAATCGACCAAATAATACTTCCCTGGCCACGTATGGACAACATATCATTCAATGATGATGGCATTGTCGGAGACAATACTAAACACATATTACACCAAGCAATCGGGGGTACCTGGCGATGGATGAGGGAAGTCGAACTTCGGTTCAACTATGCTATGTTGTAGTACTAGTAGATCATGCACTTAAATTTTTATTTTCATTTTAATGCACTTAAATTTTTTTTGTTTTACTTTTTATATTTTTGTGTATAGATTGTTATTTTCTTTTTTTTGTATAAATTTTTTTTTTATTTTTTTGGAATTTTTCTTTGGTTGTTTCTCTGAAATAAAAAAATACAAAAATACAAAAAAATAAAAAATACAAAAAAAATTATAATTTATATTTTTTTTAAAATAAAAATAAATACAAAAAAATTAAAAAATTACAAATTAAAAATTAAAAATTAAAAATTAAAAAATTAAAAAATTAAAAAATTAAAAAATTAAAAAATTAAAAACTAAAAATAAATACGGAAAAATTCAAAAATTCAAAATTCAAAAATAGAATCAAAAAATAAAAAAAAATTAAAATTTAAAAATTAATGAAAAATAAAAAAATAACACTGTTCCATAACATCCGAAAAATTAAAAAATTAAAAAATTAAAAAATTAAAAATTAAAAATTAAAAAATTAAAAAATTAAAAAATAGAATTAAAAAATTAAAACAAAGTTAAAAATTAAAAAATTAATGAAAAAGAAAAAAACTAAAACTGTTCCATAACATCCGAAAAATTAAAATTGCTCATAATTGCTATCAGATTATTCGTACACACAATTACGTAAATTATAAAAAAATTTCAAATATGAGAAATGGTTATTTTATGTAGATATGGGAAGGAGTTGGTGAATGTGGGAAGGAGTGATATTTTTTTTTAAGTGTGGGAAAGAATGGGAAGAGGGGGGAAGAAGTGGGTGGGTGTGGGGTGGGTGGGTTTCCCCACGAAAAGAACAGGGCCTCAGTTTGGATTAATCATTATAGTCCTAATCTAGGCTGTGGCTCTAATTGGTCAACCATTTCACTGATGACTTATTTTAGTTATTTCTCACGCCTTTTCTCGGTTTGTGGGTGTGCAGGCTTGCTAACCCAGTGTTTTGCTAACACTTGTTTTTCTTGTTTTTTGGAACTGAACCTCTGTGTGCTTGGACTGCATATCATCGTTAGGGAGCTTGATCTACCCTACTAGGGGCTTGAGGTCATGGTTGTTCGATGGTTGGCTATTTGCTGTTTTTTAGTTCTGGATCAGCACATATGTGAGCCTGAACCGCTCCTTAATGCGCCTGTACGGCATCAGATGATGCTCGACCAACCCTTGTGGGGGTTTTGCCAAAATATTTTTTTAACTTTGTTTTTTTAATGCTCGATATCCATTTTGACGGGTGCATTTGGCTTGGATGGATTCCAGTGTTGCTTTTGCAACATATTGCTTCTTTTAGATGTGCATACTTTTCTCGATCTATATGCTCAGTTTGCCATAAGAACTAGCCATCATATTTATTATGGGATACTGTTCAGCACATGAAACTTTATGGCCAGGAACTTTGGTGCAATGGAGGTCCTCTTTGGTTGATGTTTTACGTTGTATTAGGATTGTATTCTTTACTAGTATTTGTGTTTGTATGTGGCTAAACTGGTGTGAACCAGTTTTGACAACTCCTACTCTCCTTACAAATGCCATGATAAACAGGAAATTGCTTTGTTGGAATGTTCAAGGTGCCGAAAAACAACAGCTTAAGAAGAAATTAAGATATTAAATTACAAAATTCGATCTGATATTGTTATACTTTTAGAAACAATGACGAATGATGAATAAAGTCAATACGGGGCAATTTATCTCTACCTTGGGCTATGACAATTTCGAGTAGACTCTCCCGGATAATCATTGTGGGGGTATTTGGGTTTTATGGAATAATGACACAATTACCACCCAAGTTCTTCTCAAGGAACCAAGGGCTATACATCTCTTGGTCCATGACAAAATTTTGCAAAAATAAACTATAACGCCGGGTATTTATGGACTGGTATAAGAAATTGATGAAGATGCCTTTTGGCAATAATTGATGAGCACAAATATGATCTTTGATCTCGTGCATAATCGGAGATTTTAATGAAATGGAGTGTTTAAATGAGAAGCTAGGAGGCTCTCCATTGGCCATTAATAAAGTTGTTTGTTTGCGGTCTTTTTTGAATTTAATTAAGGGGAGAGTATTTCTCCCTCGGGCGTCTCTTCGCTTGGAAAAAAATCATTCGAGGCCAGCTGGTTTATGAGCTGCTAGATCGCGTTATGGGACGTCAAGATTGGCTTAACCTCTATGCCAATTGTTTCGTGGTCCGTCGACGTTTTACTTTTTCTGATCATAGTTATATATTGCTTAATACAGATGCCTTCACCTGCTTTTGGAAGGGCTGAATTTTCGGTCCAGAGCCATTTGTCTACCTATGACCAAGTTCACAAAATCATTAACGACCCATTGGATGAAATATTTCCGAGGTTCTCCAATATTTAGAGTGGTGTTTAAACTTAAGGAAGTTACGCACCATCTAAAAAATTGGAATGGTAAGATTTGTGGAAATTTGCATAATAAAGCAGATAAAAATGATGCCCAACTTATCAAAGTGGAAGAGCAACTAATCTCTGACCCCTTGAATCCTAGGCTCCTTAACTGGCATGCACGTTTAATCAAACAACATGAGGGTTTACTTTTATTTAACGAAAAATACTGGGGAAAATTTCATAGGAAGAAATTGTTGACATAAGGGGTTAGAAACTTCATATTTTTTTTATCGTTGTGAGAAGACACGTGAACGTCGGAGCTCAATTGTTCACATTAAATATCATTCGGGGATTTCGCTAGATGAAAAAGATCCTTATTGAACAAAAATTTATTGCTAACTTTTCTTCTCGCTTCAAATCCTAGTGGCATACTTTGTGGGTTCCTATAGCCACTAATTTGCCTAAAATGTTTTCTATTGAGCAAAATAGCCTTCCCATTACTACTGTCACCCCGTAAGAAATTCCAGATGCAGTCATTCAAATGGATACCTCAAAAGTAGCAAGGACTGATGGATTTGGTGCAAGATTTTTCTAGAAGCATTGGACCACAATTGGTACTGATATTATGCACTGCATTTGGGCACCCTTATTGCTCTCATTTCAAAAATAGCCAATCCTACTGTGACAAGTCGGTTTCGACCCATCAGTCTTTGTAGCACTTTCTATAAAATTATTTCTAAAATTCTTGTCAATAGAATGCAGCCTGTCTTAGAACGCATTATTACTCCCGTTCAAAGCACTTTTGAACAAAAAAGAGTGATTCATGACAACACTCTAGTGGCCAATAAATTATGAACAAATTTCATAGTATGAAAGGTAAGCAAGCTTATACCGCACTTAAGCTAGATATGGAGAAGGCTTATGATATACTTGAATAGGATTTTATTTCCTCCTGCCTTAAAGATTTGGGGTTTCATGATACATGGATATCTTGGATATGTGAATGGATTACAATGGTTATTTACGCTGTCGTTGTCAGTGACAAACTATGTGGCTTCATATGAACCTTCAGAGGAATTCATCAATGTATGTTACAGAGAATTAAAACAGCCTTGCCACCTGAGCATTTGGTTGTTAGAAGTTTGTTACATAGTTTGTTATATTGGTTATTCTTCTTCTTTCTCTCTTCTTGCATAACAAGCTGTATATAACCAGCATGTACTCTATGATTGAATACTATGAGTTCATCTGAGAAATTAATCTCTCTCTCTCTCTCTCTCTCTCTCTCTCTCTCTCTAGTTCCTCAGTGTTTCTTGCCTTCACAAACTCGAGATCCCCATGCTAACATGGTATCAGAGCCATGGAGATCTCTGAAGCTGATCATTTCTTCTAGATTTCTCTTAATTGATTCATTCATCTTCATCAGTTCATTTTATCATTTCCTGTGATTCTTTCGTTTTCCAGTTTCCTCTTTACAAGAAACCATACAATCTTTATACAAGTTTGATTGATATTCATTCATACATATACTTTCTTCCTTCAAATCTGGAAATGTCGACAACAGATACAGAGATTCCAGCTGAAGATCTTGTTGAAGCATATCTTTTACATCATTCAGATCATCCTGGCCTGCTGCTTGTATCCACTGTCTTTGATGGTAACGGTTTTGGATCATAGAAACGCGCAATGACAATAGCTCTGTCCACCAAAAGCAAGCTCTATTTTGTTGATGGAAGTCTTACCAGACCTCAATCTTCTTCACCAGATCTGAAGAAATGGACAAGGTGCAATGACATGGTAATGTCCTGGATTTTAAATGTCTTGGCTAAAAACATTGCAGATAGTATTATATATGCCAAAACTGCTATCCAAATGTGGATTGAATTAGAAGAACGATTTGGTCAAGTTAATGGTGCAAAATTATATCATGTTAAGAAAGAACTGTGCACTGCTAGTCCAGGTGCAGATGATATAGCATCATATTTCACAAAGGTGAAAAGTCTATGGGATGAACTAGATGACCTTAATGATATACCTGCTTGTAATTGTTCTTCTGCTGAACAAATGCACAAAAGAGATCAGAACTAGAAACTATTGCAGTTCCTAATGGGACTAAATGAAGATTACAATGCTGTTAGAGGTAACATTCTTATGATGAGGCCTCTACCATCCATTAGTCAAGTCTACTCTATGTTAGTTCAAGAAGAAAAACAAAGAGAGATCAGGTCTACTGGTCACTTTCTTGGTGACTCTGCTTTTTTACCTGTTGAAGTACACAAAACAAATATCTACAAGGGAAGGATGGACAGGGGTGAAGGTAGGCTTGAAAACATTCCAAACAAGCTTGAAAGGGCTGATGCAAAGAGATACAATTTGTTTTACAACTATTGTAAGAAACCTGGGCATTCCATTGATAAATGCTATAGGTTGCATGGTTTCCCACCAAATTTCAAACTCAAGAATCCAAGAAGGACAGCTGCCTTAGTGCAAACCACTGACCAAGACAATTTGCTCCCTACTCAAGAATGCAAGACCTCTGGTTCACATAGTGATATTACAGTCCCAGGATTAACCAAAGAACAATCAAGCCAACTTATAGCCCTGCTCCAGAATGTCCAAGTCAACAAGACAAAAGTAAATGCTCCATATTATGGTTCTGGTTATTCTGGATCTTCAACAGCATTCACAAGCATGGCAGGTATAAACATCACTGGCTACAAATAGAATTTATGTTTGTTATCCTCAATTACTGATTGGAAAGATATATGGATTATTGACACTGGGGCTACTGGTCATATGTGTCACAACAAAGATTTCTTCACTGCTTTAACAAGCCTTTCCAGGCCTCTTGCTGTCACATTACCTAATGGAAAAAGTGTGGTTGTTACCTATTCAGGAATTGTCATGCTCAGTGATGGTTTTTCTTTACATGGGGTACTTTATATTGCTAGTTTCAAATATAATTTGTTATCAGTAAGCAAGTTATGCGATCAAGATGGATGCTATGTGGTTTTTACACCCAAATGTTGCCTTATGCAGGCCCCTTCAGTGCAGAGGCCTCAGGTTCTTGGTGAGCATTTTGGAAGTCTTTACTTGTTGCAGTTCAGTCATGCATTCAATCAAGATGTTGCTGCTAATGGTTGCTGCTTTAACAACTTTTCTCCAGCATTTTAAGGCTCTCCAGACACAGCTAGAAGTCTTTTAGATGATTTTTCTCTTTGGCATGCTAGACTGGGACACTTGCCTTTTGTCAAATTACAAAGTTTGGGATTATTACCTACTCATGTTTCTGCTGATGTAATAAAGCAGTGTCTGATTTGTTCTACTAGGGCTAGGCAACATAGATTGCCATTCCCTCATAGTCAAATACACTCTACACACATTTTTGAGCTCATCCACATTGATTTATGGGGTCCTTATCGTGTTCAAACATACAATGGCTACAAGTATTTTTTGACCATAGTTGATGATTACAATCGAACTACTTGGACACATTTGTTGGAAACCAAGAGTAATGCTATGTCTATCATTAGAGCCTTTATAGAGATGGTCAGTACTCAATTCAATACAAAGGTACAGACTATAAGGTCAGACAACGCACTCGAACTTGGTCTTGCCAAGGAAACCACAGAGTACTTTATGGCCAAAGGGATCCTTCATCAAACCAGTTATGTAGGAACACCAAAACAAAATGGTGTGGTTGAACGAAAGCACAAGCATATACTTGAGACTTCTAGGGCTCTCTTGTTTCATTCTGGCCTACCTGTTAAGTATTGGGGAGAGTGTGTCTTAACTGCCACTTACCTCATAAACAGATTTCCTTCCAAAGTTCTTAAAGGTCTGAGCCCTTTTCACTTACTGTTTGGTCAGAAACCAAGTTATGATCATCTTCGAGTGTTTGGAAGTCTTTGCTATGCTTCCACTTTAAAATCTAGCAGAGATAAATTCCAGCCTAGGGTTATTCCATGTGTGTTTTTAGGGTATCCTTTTGGACAGAAAGCTTACAAGGTGTTGAATCTTGAAACACATCAAGTGTTTACCTCCAGAGATGTGATATTTCATGAAACAATACTCCCTTATCATCATATCTCAATCACTAACGGTCCTCCAATGTTTACTACTCCTAGTTCTTATGGGTATTAGGACCCTGAAGGATTCTCAAACTCTTTTCCAAATACTGATGCTGAACAGATACAAAACACTGTCTCCAGTTCTCCATTATCCACTCCAGCAAGCAACTCTTCTCCCCATTTATCCTCTTTTCAGCCAACCAGAAGATCTAATAGGCCTCACAAGACTCCTTCCTATCTTTCAGAGTATGTTTGTAGCAATGTTATGACTGATTCTTCTAAGCAGTTTTGCTGTCCTAACACAGTCACTGCTATATGTTGCAATGTCACCTCTGTTGGCCCAAATTCTTTGCCATCACAGGCTACTGTTTTACTTCAACACTTGGACTCCTATAAGGATCCTAGCTCCTATGAAGAAGCTCACACAAACCCAGCATGGCAGGAGGCCATGAACAAGGAGTTTGAGGCTCTTCAAGCCAACAACACTTGGGAATTAGTTCCTCTTCCTGTAGGCAAGAAGCCAATAAGCTGTAAATGGTTGTATAAGACTAAATACAAGGCTGATGGTAGCCTTGAAAGATGCAAAGCAAGACTTGTCATACATGGCTTTACACAAAAAGAAGGTGTAGACTACACAGAGACTTTCTCTCCTGTTGTTAAGATGACTACAATACGAAGTCTCATTGCAACTGCAGTTAAGAAAAAGTGGCCTATCTTCCAAATGGATGTCAGTAATGCCTTTTTACATGGTGATTTATATGAGGACATCTAAATGAAACCTCCACAGGGACTGGCTGTTCCTTCTAGCAACATTGTTTGTAAGCTTAAGAAATCCTTGTATGTTCTCATACAAGCTTTTCGCCAATGGTATGCTAAACTCTCTAATACTCTGAAGGATATTGGTTTTCAACATTCTAGAAATAATTATTCATTGTTCTATAAACAGCAAGGACAATCTCTTGTTCTCCTTGCTGTCTATGTGGATGACATAGTTGTCACAGGTAATAATTCTTTAGAAATTGCAGCATTAAAGGCTTTTCTTGATGGTAAGTTCAAAATCAAGGACTTAGGTGAGCTGAATTATTTTCTGGGCATGGAGGTGATTAAGGTCCCCAATGGCACTATTCTTACACAAAGAAAGTTTGCTTTGGACCTTCTGAAGGAATTTCAATGTGATATGCTCCCAGCTACAACCTGCCCTTTAGGACCCCTGTCTAGAGGACTATCCAATGAAGACAGCTTTGCTGATGTTACTCACTACAGGAAACTTGTGGGGAAACTCAACTACCTCACCAATACTAGACCTGATATTGCATTTTCCGTGCAATACCTCAGTCAATTTCTTCAAGCCCCTACTGTGTCTCATTGGATTGCAGCATTACATACCCTGAGATACATAAAAAGGGATCCTGCTCAAGGTCTATTTTTCAATAATAGAGATGACTACAACTTAGAAGTTTTTTGTGACTCTGATTGGGCACAGTGTCCTTGCACTCGAAGATCCGTTAGTGGTTACTTTATTATGATGGGAGGAAGTCCCATTTCCTGGAAATCAAAGAAGCAACCCACTGTGGCTTTGTCCTCTACAGAAGCAGAATACAGATCAATGAGGACTATTACTACTGAGCTCTCCTAGTTAACAAGGCTTCTTCCTGAACTTTAAGTTCCCTATATTATCCCTATTCCTATTAAAAGTGACAGCCAAGCTGCTATTTACATTGCTAAGAATTCTGTTTATAATGAGAGAACTAAGCACATAGAGTTGGACTGTCACTTAGTTCGAGAGAAGCTCCATGAAGGCTTAATTTCCTTTTCTTACATCAAGACAAAAGAACAACTTGCAGACATTTTTACAAAATCTCTTCCTGGTGTTCAACATCACCATCTACTTGGCAAGTTGGGGGTTTCCTCTGGTACACCCTCCAACTTGAGGGGGGGTGTCAGAGAGAATTAAAACAGCCTTGCCACCTGAGCATTTGGTTGTTAGAAGTTTGTTACATAGTTTGTTATATTGGTTATTCTTCTTCTTTCTCTCTTCTTGCATAACAAGCTGTATATAACCAGCATGTACTCTATGATTGAATACTATGAGTTCATCTGAGAAATTAATCTCTCTCTCTCTCTCTCTCTCTCTCTCTCTCTCTCTCTCTCTCGCTTTAGTTCCTCATTGTTTCTTGCCTTCACAAACTCGAGATCCCCATGCTAACAAGGTAACCCACCCACACCTTATTTGTTCAACATATGCATGGATGTTCTTGCTCGACGGCTTTGCATAGTGATGTAAAGGGGGGGGGGGATCTGGAGTAGGCATCAAGATTTGTCCACAAGCATAAAAAATACCTTGTCTTCACTTTTCTGACAGTAGTCTACCGTTTTGGAAGTCTAACTTTAAAACATGACGTAAGCTTAATAATTGTCTCTCTAAATTTTGTAATTAGTCCGACCAACTTATTAATTTCTAGAAATTAGTGCTTGTCTTTTCTAGAAATGCGATCTCTTTAGACAAATAGATTATTGCTACAATCTTCAATGTTCTGCGCCAAGATTGTCTCAATAAGTACCTCGGTTACCCTATTTTAAAAGGGCAACCTTCAATCGGTACTTTCTCCAATCTACTTAGAAAGGCAGACAGTAAGTTACAAACATGGAAAGCTAGCTCCATATCAAAGCAGGCAAAGTAGTTCTTATTTAGTCAAACCTGGAGCCCCTTCCTATCCATACATTGCAATGTTTTAAGATACACATCTACTTCAGCCAACCTAGATAGAATAAATAGAGATTTCTTTTGGAACAAGTCCAATACTAAGAAAGCTCTCCCTATGGTGTCTTAGAAGAAAGTCTATCGCCTGAAAAAATTGGGTGGCCTTGGGCTTCGCAAAACAGAGGCAGTTAATAAAGCATTCTTGTGTAAACTTGCTTGGAAATATCTTACTGACCCTGATAAATTGTTGGGTTAGAATTCTGCATGCCAAATATGCCCTATTTATGGACTTCTCCTATACTTGTAAGTCTAGCGATTCTTGGGTATAGAAGTGCATACTTCAAAATTGAGGACTGCTCTGTAAGGGGATTCGTTCAAAAATAGGCAATGATCATTCCATTAAGTCCTACACTAATAACTAGTGTGATAGGAAATTATTTTTGAGATGCTCAAGACGTATCTAACATTGATGGAGTTGTGAGTGATTTTATCACTTCTCACAAGGAATGGAATTTTCTCTTAGCTCCCTTTTGCATAATGATTTATGTAAACTAATCAAGAGTATCCCTATTCCAGCACACAATATTAAAGACTCCTTTTGTTGGGGTCTATCAGGTAGTGGTTTTTTTATAACTAAATCTATAACATGGATAGTGTATGATATTCCCCTAGATATTCAACAGCCTTGGGATTGTGCGTAGATATAGAAACCAGATGTTATGCATAGGCTTAAGATTTTCCTTTGGCAAGTCTGGCATAGCGCTCTATCTATTCGTGGTAACTTGATCAAATGTGGTTTGCACTGAGATCCAACTTGTTCGCTTTGTCACTAGGATGTTGAATCAACAAGTCATCTCTTCACCACATGTTTCATTAGTAAGGCCACTTGGGAGTTGGCAGCCAGCATAAGTGGATTGAGTCCAACTTTTCACACGCTAGAACTATTTCAAAATTTGATCTTTTAAATCTTGCTAAGAAGCAAACTGAGCATTCTCATACTGATTGTATTATCTCTCGTATGGAGTATCTAGAAGAGTCGCAATGTAGTAATGTTTAAGAATGAAATTTACAATTTGATAGGAGCACTGCTTCGGGCTAAAAAAAAAAATTGGCTGAATGGAGAGTAAGGAAAAGATTTGATTTTTATACATCTTCTTCCTTCCGTCAAGACTCTCATTCAAGTTGCAAGCCTTCATCCTTCATCAGTTGAGACAAGCCACCTGGTAGATTTATCAAAATCAATTTCGATGGATCCAAATCTTGTACTTTAGCAACAGGAGCGTTCCTCACAAGAAGTTGGGCCGGAATATTTCTTCAAGATGGCACTTTCAATCTTAGAGCAGCATCGGTTTTACTTTAAAGTAACTACTATGCGAAATGGTGTAAGAGCAGCACAAACTGGGTATCAAGCAATTGTCCTTGAAGGAGATAATTAGGTGCTCATCAATGCTTTGAATGGAAAAATACAAATTCCTTGGGAAATTCAAACCCTTGTCCATTTCACCAATGTTTATCTAAGCTACTTTAGCCACATCTACATTCATCACATTTTTCGAGAAAGCAATCGTGCAGCTGACTGGTCAACTAAGTTTGGGCTTTCTGTATCTTCTTCTATTGCGTGAGTCTCTATTCCTTGTTCTTCTACCCCTTCTATCCTCATTGAGGATACCTTAGGTAAAACCCTTAAGAGAAAGACTACCTAATTGTTGTAGTACTTATCATTTCAAAAAAATAATATATGCGACATAAATGCGGATAAAGTCAAGTCTAAGCCCTCATACTGACAGAATGTCCCCTTTTGTTATATGCTGCAACACTTTTCTATTTCATTCCCTTTTTGTTTCTTTTAATAATCTATTCTTTTAAGTGATGAACAAATTATTACTTCTTACTGTAATTTTCATATTTTTTAATTATGTTTAAGAAATGAAAATAAGTTTTAAATCAAAGAGATGCTACTATTATTCACCAGTTGTAATTTTAATGTTCACCTTATATGTATTCGCCAAATATTTTATAAGTGTTATTATGTGAGGATTTGTTTGAAAATTTTGGTTCCTAATTTTGTTTTTTAAATATCATAGTACTATAATTAATATTAAATCTGGTAACTGAGTCAGGATAGGCTCATCGTTTTAGGATTGTACGTCCATAGATCTACACTGATAATATGCTTATCAACTAAAAATTATATGATTATTATTTTTAAAAGTTTAATAGGGGTGTGAATATCATTTTTTGTTTGTATACTACTTTTGATGAACATTTGAGTATTATTAATTAAAGTGATAATTTATGAAGTTATTCAAAAAACTTTTATACTGTGAATTTATACTACACTGCATAACTATTAAACAGGAGGTCATCCGAGGGAGCAGTGCGTGCATAAGTAATGTGTAAGTACTGTGCTAGGCAAATTTCATTTGGTCCAGTGATATCATAATTACATTTTTTTAGTGACCATGCTATATTGCTCCGAAATATACTACTATTGCTCACCCAATATAATGCTAAAGCTCCCCAAATTATACTACTATTGCTCCTCCAAGTATATCACTAGTGGTCACTAAATATACTAGTATTGCTCACCAAGTATACTACTAGTACCCACTAAATAAACTACTATTGCTTCTCAAATGTTGAGTGGTCACGAAATAGATCATTAATGCTCACCATATATTTCGTTTGGCATTATCATCTGAGAATATATTTTTTAAAAAAATTTGCTTATTATTCTTATTTTTTAAGACTATTGTGATTATACATATACTGCTCAACAAATATACTACTAATACTCACTAAATATACTACTATTGCCCACCAGGTATGTTACTATTGCTTACCAAATATACCAAGTATAGTATTGTGGTTTACCAACTTGCTACTGTTGCTCACCTACCACAAACATCACTAATGCTCACCATATATTTTGTCGATATTATCATGTGAAAGTACAACTTTTAAAAAAGTTCTTGTTCTCATTATTGTTTTCTTTTAGAATTATACTATTATAATTAATGTTAAATATGTTGTTGTTTCATCACATTTTTATCATCATATAATTGTGTACGCATTGAGACCAAAAAAAAATATAATTGTGTACTCATAAATTCAAACTCATATGCTAATCATTTCAAAATTACGTGCTGATTATTTTGAAAATGTTTAATATGGCTATGAAAGCCCTTTTCCATTTGTATAGAAGCTTCATGAATATTTGGGCATTATTAATTAATGTGATAATGTATTACGTTTTTTCATAAACTTCTAAATTATGGCTATATATTGCACCAAATAATTTATAGATGAACAATAGGCAATTGGACATGATTTATTATACTTTTTTCTTATGAAAAAAATATGAACTCATTTAATGAACATTAGATATAACTTATTACACCTAGGGTTATTATTTACTGAGCATTAGGTATGCAACTAAAGCGTAAACACTTTGTTAGGAAAAAGAATCCTTTCGTTGAATCATATATTTTTGAGTTCTTTTGGTGAGTACATGTGTTTTGTTTAGTGAACATTAGATTTATATTTAACTAGAACTATTTGTCTTGTGATGTAAGGGTTGAGTAAACCAATATGTCAATGTTTAGAATTATAAATATTCAATCAGTGATTTTTTTCATTGTTCAGATTTATTTTATTAGTTAAAGGATCTTTGTATTTATTGTTGTTTTTATCGTTTACACATGTGCTATTTTTTGTTTATTAATGCCACTTCTAAGTAATTGAGTAATGAGAAGATGGAAGGTCATGCAGGTTATATAATAAATAAAAAGAATTGCATGTACGCTAAAAGAAAACAAATTAATAAAATGGTAGTTAATGTCCTAACCAATAATGCTATGACACTTGGCAAAACTTTCCGCAATCATCCAATTTTATATATAGTTATACAGATGTGCATTGATATAGTCATGTTACTAAGTTATTTAAAAATTTCTAGATCATAGTTCTATATTACAATGCATAAATTGTTGATTATTGGCTCACTATTTAAGGACCATTAGGTATGTGAGTTAATGTCTGAATAATTTGTTAGTTAATTATTTTTTTTGCAAGATTCGTTAGTTAATGTTAATACATCTATAAGTACTGGACCAAAAAGATATATTTATATTTATAGCTCTATAACAACTGAACATTAGATTCTAGATTAGTGAACGTCAACTGTTTAAATATATTAATGTGAAATATTATATATTGTAAAGTTACTTTGTAATTATATTTTCACTAGTATAGACCCGTGCTTTGCACGGTGATTTATAAAATACATAATAATTATTTTACAAAAGACACATAGTTGCTATTATTATTTAGAAAAGAAGACACAAATAAGTTACTTAGTAAGTGATGCTGTTATAAGTAGAAATAAATTTTCACTATAAAAATTTAATAAGCCTAGTTATTATAGTTAAAATTTCTTAGTATTATATACTTTTTTATCCTTTTCTTTTAAGAAATTTTTATCTTTGAAAATATATTTATTCTGGTCACAATTTCAAGTTATCTCAATATGTAATTACAATATGTCAAAATTAGTCATCCATGATGTGCTTAGGCTCCTCCTTTTGAAATCATGTAGTTAGGTGGCCTTTTATTGCAAAATATGTCATCGAATTCTTCTTTAGACAATATATCTCCCTCATGTTAGTGTTCCACTTAAATCATGAGTTGCAATACAAATGAGTTATTGTAGATTTAGGACCATAGATTTAGTGATTTTAGGTGATTTGAATTAAGCAAATTTTATTTTTTTGAGAAAAGGGGGACTATGAAAATAGTAGTTGGATTTAGAAAAGTAATAAAAATTATCATAGACGGTAGCTGGTCTATTGGTTTGAAACTACCTCCCAATTTATATAAGTTTTTCAAAAGATAATGAGTTAGCATAAAGGCGCATGTTAAGATATTCTAGTTAAATCATGGATCATGATTAGTTGCAACATATTACCCACAGAGTTCTGATTGTCTGTTTAGTTAACTCATAATTTAAAAACCCAAAAATAGTATTTTCAAATTTGTTCATTCGATTAGCTAACCGAAAATGGGGTTATTTTATTTCTTAAAATTAGAAGGACCCATCAAAATCTCAATTAACACGTGATTTTCAACAAAAAAAAAAACCCCAAGAAATTAAAATTTTCTATAACCTTACCTTCTGATTTGTGTCTTAAGTTAACTGTATGACATGATTAATGAATTTGAACATTTGTCATGATTTATGAAAAAAAAACTTGCAAATAGTATTCAAGAATGCATTACAGTATTTTACTAAACAACAAAAACTATTACATTGATTAAAGTATCCATTACAGTATTGAATGTATGCCATGATAAATAAAAAAAATATAGAAATAGAATTCAAGTATGCATCGTAATTCTAACTAAACAATGAAAATATTCAAGCATGCATTATAGTTTCTAACTGAACAATGGAAACAGAAAATTACATTGATTCAAACATGCATGTAATATTGAACGTATGCGATGATTTTAAAGAGAAAACTGAAAAATTACATTTGTTAATGTTGGAGGCATATTTTGAACGTGAATAAGTTAATCAAAATCGTTTTAAAGACTTTATAAATTAGGATCAACTTTTTAATATTAAACTCATCCCATATGTCCATTAATGCAATTTGATCCTACTGCTAGGGTTCCTAACCTAATGAAATCTCCCAACACCCCCTCCATATTGTTGTAAACCCCAACCTAACCACCTCACTCAATATCCGAAATAGCAAAACTTTTGAAGACATAGAGGACCGTACTCTTATCTACGTGTGTAAAAAAGAAAGTCAAATTTTGTGGTTTCTTTTATATATCTTAACAATAACTTTTGTAAATTATGAAAATCATATTATAATTTGTAGTATAGATATTTAAATTTTTTTAATTGATGTAAATAAATAGGTCACCAAACAATTTAGATACATGTGAAATAGTTTGCATTGTTGTCTCCATTAAAAATTTGAAACGCCAAGGGAGAGGATCAAATTATTAGAGTTTTTTTTTATAAAAAAACAAAATTCCATAAATGAACAACATAAATGAAACATGAAAGAATCTAAACACAATTAAGTTATTAATACAATACAATATAATATAAGTAAAAAAATTTTAACCTAAGTCATAAATCAGACGGAAATAATTAAGAGTATAAACGAATCAAACCAAACACGACCACTATTAATCAAGTCGGACAAAAACTACACATAAAAAACTGAGATTACGAATTGTAGCAAGAAATCAATGATGGCGTCAATTAGTGAAATATTAAATATCAAGAAAAGAAAATTAAGCCACATATAGGAGGGAATTACAAACAAAAAAGTACAAAAATTTCAATCAAATATGATCAAGTATTTTGACACTACTAATTACAAAAGAGGATGTGTCTTGCTAACGAACTAACAAATTAATACAAATAAATATATGAGGAAGGGAACGATAATTATTATATATATGGAAGTGAGATAAAAAATATCACTTTGACACACATGACCAATGAGCAAGAAAGCAGAATTGATTTCAACTATGAGACGTATTCTAATGTATAATTTCAACTATAAGTAAGAACTATTTGACTATTTACACCAATATTGAAGGTTCAAGAATGATATCTTTTTCTCTATAATTTTCATAGTTATTTGTCACTAACTACTTCATAATTCATATTTCCATAATTATGGGATTATTCTTTATTTGGATTTGACTTTATTGTTTAAAATAATACTAAAGGTATAGCCACTCTACAATCTTTATTTCAACTGTTACAGAATTATACTTCTCGGGATTATGCTTTCCTAGAATCATTTTCTTAGTTGTTAATGATTTTCCCACCATTATGGAATTATACTTTCTGATATTATACTTCTCGGGATTAATCTTTTTATACAATTTAGTGGTGATAAGGAGACAAAGGAAATTCAAAAGGTTTAAGAAGGATATTTTTTTATAATTTTTATAATCACTAATTATTGCATAATCATTCCTTTTAGAAAAAAAGTATTCCATAATCCTCATTTCGACAATTATGGAATTATACTTCATAAAGATTATACTTTCTTACAATCATTTCCTTATTAATGATTTTTTCCCTTACTACTACGTGAGAGATTTGAAAATTATAAATTAATTATTTTCAATAATCGGACGGTTGTGATGATGAGAGAGAATGGATCCAAGGGTTCAAAATCTTTAATTAATGAGAATGCACGAAAATTCCACATCATCACAACATTGCTTTTATATATAGTATAGATAACTTTAATTATGAGCTCATTAATTATAAATAAATCTATAAAAAAGCAAAAAAATATCAGTGTACAAAATATTATCGTGTCAATGACTGGTTGGGCCTGCAACGATGTAAATGGATAGCGTATCTAATTAATTGCTGAAAAAAATAAAAAATAAATAAAAGTTGGAAGAACACATTGTTGTTCAGAAGTGTTAAGTTACAGCATTTAATAAATACTTAATATGTACTGGCGGGGCTTACTTTGGTATTCTCAGGTATACAATATAATTCGTGGTTAGGACTCAAATGAACTGGTAACAGGGTTAGAGGATAAAACCGAACAACAAATTGTTCAATTATTTTTCTTCGGCCACCATTGTGATCATATGAAAGCGCGCAGTGGATTGGCACATCTGAGTATCTAACTCAACATTCAAAAGGTCTCCAGTTTCATATTCAAAGGTCTCGGATTTGACTCTTATTGTGATCGCTGCTATTTTCCTTTGATTTTATTTTGTTTTTCTTCTTTTTAAATTTTTTGGGAAGGGATCGGACTTAAAATTGTGGGCCCAATTCCTCTGTCGCTGTTATTTTCATTTAATTTTTCTTATCATTTCTTTTTGGGGGGATGGTGTGGTATTGGTGTTGTCATCTCTAAGTCATTATTGAACTCATAAATTTTATCATTTATCAATCTTATTAAGTACAAATTCATAAACATAAGAGATTTATAATCTAAAGACTACATAAATCCTTCTATAAATAAATGACACGAAAATTGGAATAAATAGACCCAAAGTAAATTAAAGAATAGCATGGCCACACCCTAATTAGGGGCGGTTGATAGAGGAGAGATCGTCATGAGATGACTAAAATAAGATAGCCATGGCTGTATTAAAGATTTTCGAAATAGAGGGCCATATGCACCATGATCTGCAATTGGGTAACATCAATGACGCTGATGAGCATTCATACCATCTAAAATAGCATGGGTAGCTAGGAGGCGGAGTTATCTATCAAATTGTATGTGGTATAACTAGGAATCAATTGGAGTCATTTTAATTGTGCAAGAAAGTAAGTGATAGAATATCCGTACAATCTTTATAACTGATGTATCCGCCGAGGCCTTGAGCTATGACTCAATTTAAGAGTGCAAGCTTACAACCAAAGGTAGACACAATCAAGGGGAAACAAGGGAAAGTGAGCACATAATATGATGGTTGTGAGGCATCAAACATGTGAGGGAGGAATGGAACCTAGAATCAAGTGATTCTAAGTGAGAAAGCAAAGGATCTCTGACGTGAATTGATGTATAACACAAGGGATGAATGGAACCAAGCTAAACACTTCAAGAACACAACTTAAAGCAAGCAATAATGCACGGCCATAGGGTAGCACAGTCGGGCTTACCCCGTGCCACTTTGTCGCCCACTTTGCCTAGCATCTCTCAAAGTTCACGGTTTGAGGTGTTTAGATGTTTGGGTGGAAAGCTAAGCCAAAGGGAATAGCCTTAGCTTGAATTCAGCATGGAAATGGACATAGGAAGGGTTATGGATGTGAGGAATGGAAAGAAGAATCAAATTTAAGATTTACTAACTCAAAATTAAGCTAGCAAATCCACCTTTACTCTCCTTGAAATCCTTGAGTATAACATCAAATTTGATAGAACTAAACTTGGTGTTTAGATACAGAAACACCACCAAACTCTAATTTAGGGCCCTTAACTATGATTAAGATACAAATATCACCACTTAATCAAGGTTAAGACTTCACTTGAACACCACCTTAACCGGCCTAGTTAAGGATAAGCAAGTTAGGTATTTAAAATGTGCCTAAGCATCGAAAGCACAAAGCTCTCAAAGGTTTTTGATTCAATTCTGAGTTCTATCCTTCAAGGGGCGTGTACATGCTTATTTAAAGAGAACTAAGCTAGCAAGCAAGCACCTCTAACCTTTCCTTACTAGCTAGGAAAAGTATTAGATGCTAATTACAACCGGTTTTGCACTAATACAATCACAAGCATACTTAGCTATTCTAATACATCAAAGCATGAAGTAACATTATGCCTAAGCTTATTATACATCACTTAACCTTTGCTTAAGCTCTAATACAACCAGCAAAAGACTAGAATGCATGTGCTTCAGCCGAAATTCCCATAGCCACTTTACAGCTGGCCAATGAGAGAAGAGAGACAAGATTTCTTGCTATGCACTCCCATTGGTTGATCTTCTCTAGGCAGCAACCAATCCTAGGTACCTTAGGACGTGTGCCTTGCCTTGAGAAAAGTGCCCATCAACTTGCAAGTGAGGGTGGCTGGTTTTTTGGGGAGTTTTAGGTTATGCAAACCGTGTTCAAGGAACAATTCTGGCCGGTTTTTGTAGCAATTTTTAAACTGATGAAAAGTGATGATGATTCGGTTTTTAGGTCATGGGGGTCATTTTGGGACGTGTATAAACCCGCCCCCCTCCACAAAGAAATCAAGGTTATGATATGTTTAAGTAGGGTAATCAGGCTTAAACATTTTACCGTTCAGATTAGGGCCTAATCTGACCGGTTTGAGAAAAGTCTTTGATCTCTCATCCTCTTGTGGGTATGATTGAAAACTAATGCTTGGACCTGAAAGTAGACATCATGAGGATTCCAAAAATGTATAATTTGAAGACTTAAGCAATCATATAGCTTAAGTTATAAGCTAATCAAAACCATGCTTATTCTGGTCCTGCTGGGTAGTTTCGACACCTTAGGTTTAATTGCTGATTTGAACTACCAAATGAAGTCCAAATTGGATGCAACTTGATTTGTTGGAAATTTGACATCTTCAACTTCAAGTCCATCAAAAAATATCGGACTTAAACCTTGAATATGCTTGTTGAATTTTGCACACAAAAACGGGTTAGTGCTGGAACGAACCCTTTGCCCTGCAGTTTCAAAGCTTAAACAAAACTTGGATGAATTATTCACTCTTTAACCAGCTTAATAAACTTACCTAATTGATTTGATTCATTTTAAAACATAGGGGATGGAGGGATATTCATCAATAACCAAAGCCATAATTAAATATTAAAATCATAAGTATGATATTGATGTTGCGATGGATGGGATAATCATGACACCTAACACAAGGTACATACATAACAACTAAAGATATCTGACAAGAAGGGGTGGAACTGTCTTAGTAGCAAAAGGTGTTTCATTTACACTTGGGTGAAATTTTGGCAAAAATAAATTTGATAAGTATGATAGATTGACTTAGACAGCCCAAGTGCAAAATATTTTGGCCTTATTGCAAAATGAATTTGCAGGAATATGCTATCATCCACATGAAATAAGTTCAAGTAAGGTAACAACATGGAATAGAGAAAGATCAGTATCGGTTATAACTAGGGTCTAAAAGTAAAAGAAAGGTTGGACTTGCAGCAGCCAAAGGTTCACTCTCATTTGTAAAGTTGAATTGTATATGCAATTCAAAACAAGCTGTATGGATTCACTAATATCGGTGAATCAGGGTGTAAGCTATAGGTGCAAATATGTTTTCAGCGAAGTGGAGAGGAACATGATGAAAGCCAAAGCTGCCGAAGTTTCAGCAGCCATTTAAGATGTATTAGGGATACATTGCGTAGTAAGGAGCGAGCTTAAGAACATGGCAATTGGGAAGATGTACGAGTATTCTTGAAAATCTACAAGCCTTTAGAAGTTTGAATGAAAAAAATGGGAAGTTAAATAATAGTCGGAGGTAGCAACTTTAAGGATAAAGCAAATCCACAAATATGGGAAATATTAGAAGAAAGAACATCAATATAAAAGACGTACTCCAATTGACAAGCCATGGACACCAATCTTATATCAAATAAACGCACAATAGCAGATAAATGAGATCAATAAATAAATTAAGACGACCCATAAGGAAATAGGTCATGATCAAAAATAATGGAAACTTTGTTGCTATTAGACCTTAATTAAAAGAACGAATGACATATTTTGAAATGATAAGTGAAGGAAATATTATCATAAGGTAGGTAGAATGAAAATAGCGATGAAGGCAAATGATTGAAGAAAAGAACATTTCATAATAGTTCGGTAGGTAAACAATAAAAATAGACAGTTTAGGTGGTGATCAAGTACCTTAAGGGTGGTTTAGATATTGCTATTTGCAAGGGACAAAGCGTACAAGTTATTAGCCTAAAATTAGACTATAGAGTTATTTATCCTCATAGAGCTTCTCGTTTAGGAACCCCTAAGGTTGCAACATTCGAATGAATTCAGGTCAATAAGAATAGGTGGAAATTAAAAGTGGGATTAGGTGCAAATAGGCAAAGCAGGGACTTTATAGAGGTATCTTTCATCTATCATGAAAGGACCCACTCGTAAACTAGTGTGATTACAAGAAAGAGTCACGATCTATTCATGAGGATCCAGAAGGCAAAGTGAAAGATTAAGACCATAATGTTGGAGGGACCATTAAAGTACCACAAAGAGAGGTAGTGTATAAGGTGAAAACAAGCTAGGCTTATCCTCAAAGGTTGGTAGAAAGACTCAAGCAATGCTCATGAGAACATACAACAGATAATTCTAAATGATTGAGGTAAAAATACTATAGAAGGGAAGACTTTATTTGATGGCTTTTTAATTTAAACTTCTGCAAAGTAAGGGAAGTAGTTTTGAACATATGAGATAGATTCAGGGATATTGGTACAAGATAGTCATAGAAATCAGGGTTTATTGTAAACGAAGTGGACACCAATTAATAATGAGTGAAAGCTTACCAAAGGTAACCTAAGCAATGATAACTAATTGGAGGGAGAGGATAATATTCTAATTTATGGTTATGATTCTACAGGAAGATTAATATTATGAAAATAAATTTCAATTATTATAAGAATACTCAACAGGGTATTATTAAGATAGCTTAGACAATTCTGGAAACATTGGGTGACCTATTTCAGGGCTTAAGGGTTGGATCATGCTAGAGCAAGGCATGGGCATGACGAACACTTAATTACAATTGGAAAAAAAAATCCCACTAGTTTTAGTTAAAGAACTACATAATATGTAATGGTACATACTTTATGCGGGGAAACTCACATTAGTGGACTTAAGGCCATTATAGGCTCTTTTCAAGTCAACATTAAAATCTATATCAGTACATTGGTATGGATTCTACACACTAAGAAGAAAGTCTCTTAAGTTTTCCATGTTTACATAGGACCCCTCTTGCATTTCCCCTTACTCTACAAGCCTTTACTAGTGGGGTCACTAGTTATAGAGAAATGCACTCCATGCAGTACTTGACTCATAGTAGTGATTCGCTAATCAAAAGAGGGTCGTAAGGCAATGAGATCAAATTTCCAAAGTTTTAGCAGTAAGAGGGTCATACTCCCATGATTCTTCTCCATACCTCATTTAATACTGCTAATCGTATCCATCAATTACGTCAATTTATTAGCTAGAATGGAAATTATAACCCTCAGAATTTCTCAGAATATGATATACAAAAGTATGGGATATATGTACATATATATTCCTCCCATAGGGGTCCCTCTTTAGGTACCATAGATATAAGTTAATGCCTCAGGAGAAGTGGATAGGCCTAAGGTTGCTAACCATTGCTCTTACTAATTTGATTATTCCCTCATCAAGGCAGCACATCTCATTTCAAAAAGAACATACCACCTAGTCTTCTAAAGACCTAATAAGAAGTTATGTATGCCTTCTTTTTCTTAAAGCTTCCTAACAATCATCTTCATGTTAAGACCTACCCTTTGTGATTTCTATGTGCTCTTAAGGTGCATATTATTCATACATAAGATCCTCAAATATGTCACACGATCTCAAATTCCTACACTACCCTCCCCCTATCTCTATGCTCTAAAAATACCCAAGGCCTTGCTCCCCCTTATTGATACCTTAATTAGGACATGCCCCTTCATATGACCTTAATTAATGCCCAATGTCCCTATAAAACTCAAACTCAAAGATCCTCTGCCTTTATACTTTATACATAGTTGTGAAATATGCTTAATACGCAACGACTTAGGTATATGCCCCGCTCACGATGACAGGCATAATTTTGAATTTGGTTAATGACAACACTCATAGTATTTTTGACCTTGTCATGATTGAACCGTATGATATCAAGTTGTGTATCGTGACTCATCTGACTAATGTTCTATGATTAATCAGCTAAACAACAATTGAAAATCACTATAAGAGTGTGTAGGCTCCTATGTATATTTACTTTTATGCACTTCTCGTCATATCGATTGCAGTTACCACATTTTTTACTAGAGAATATGTCCTTGTGTAGAAGATAGAAAACAACTGGTACCTAAAGAATTACCTATGAATCCACAAATGGCCTCCTTAAGAAGTAGTGTTCAAGGCTTACCCGGCTAGATCGTTGAACTAAATAGTAATGGATGGAAACAAGGTAAATATTTTATAGCCATCCTCATTATATACTCATGCTTATAAATTCATATTCGACATCACATTTGAAACTCCAACACAACTACTAATTACACTATAGCTCATAGTGACTCTGAAACCTAGGCTCTGATACCACTGCTACAATGCCTCAACTCCTCATCATGTAATTAGCCTTAGTTAATTGGTCATTAGTGGTTAATAAAGTCGAAAATGTCAGGTTATAGTGTCACTGCAATCCTAGAAAGGATAAGGCTTAACTAATTATTATACCCAACATTAACATAATAACATCTCATAGTATATATAAGCGACGTGTAAACTACACATCCTTGAGCCTAAATGAAAGTTCAATCATCTACCTACATGCTTGCAGGCACTCCAAGAGTTAGAAGATGTTACCGTGAGCTTGGAAAGACCCCATTGATTAACTTCTTACTTCACTTACAATGCCCAATGCGTAACTTTTCAAATGCTCAACATAAAATATAAAAGTACGAAATGTTCAAAGGGTAAGCTGAGGCTCAGTATGTTCACCCTATACTATGAAGAATAAAATTCGTTTTTTAGTAAGTGGTCATATTTCAATCTATTTTAATTTGAAATTAGGGAGAGAAAGAATTACATTAAAACTATTACCAGTGATTATCTGAAGGTGGAATCCAAACTTATGAGCTCGTATATACAATGCGAGCATTGACTAGGTGTGCACCTACCAGATCGATCGGGTAACCAGACCTAGCGCAAAGTAAGTGAACTTAAAAGCGTAAGCGCTGATAATTGATAATAGGTGGGTCCACTTGATTTTATGGCAAAACAATGGTTAAAAATGATCCATTATATAAATGTACATTTTGAGATTTTGGTATGTATAAAAATATGTGAATTTTCGAAAGGTACAGACAGTATATACAAGTGGAAGATATATCTCTTTCTTGCCAAAAATAGTTGTTGACGACTCGACGACGACGGAAGTGGCCTCACTTCTTGAATGGTGAAAGGAGCAAGAGAAAGAGGAATGTGTGGGCATTGGTTTAAAACTGAGGGGGTTCGCTTATATATAAGTTTTGGCTCCCTAAATATCTAAGAAATTTTCAAAAAAATAAAATTTGAGATTTTCTCAAAAAAAAGAAAAATCAAGAAAATTTTCTAAATATCTTAGATATTTTTCAAGAAATCTTATATATTTTCCAAATATCATAGATATTTTTTATAAAAAAAATCTAAGACATTTTCACTATTATTTATTTTGGCTATTGACGTTATTGTTTTCTTTACTAAGCATAAGCAAACAAATTACATAAAGTATTGAACGAGTTTATAACTATGCCTTCCAATTATTTGCATAAATACGATAGTTCCAATTGTTTGTATAAATATGCTAGTTTACATTTACTTATCAATATTGAATGACTTTATATGAGACATTGCTAAATTTGGTTATAAGGCTATCCTGTCGTCTCAGCCTGCAATTGCATAAATGTTTCTAATGTCGAAGTTAACACTAAGGTAATTATGTTTGGGTTATTACATGCTCAATCCTTCTTTGTTGAAGTTGTGGTTCCTTAAGGTGAGACACTAGGTTTGAGCTATCTTTACCACTTTAGCATGAGGATAAGTCAAATTCCTAATTCTTTTGGTCATAAATGTGTCATTTCATAATAACCATCAAATTGGGTTGAATATCATATACTTAGGGCCTATTCTTTTTCGCAATAAGATATAACTGTAAGCTATAAGAAAATTTAAGGAGCTTAAGAAGATGTAATAAGCTTTTAGAAGATGTAAGAAGCTATACGAAGATGTAAAGAGTTATAATGAGTTGTAAGAAACTGTAAGGATAGACGTAATTATTCAATTATTAAAAAGTTGTATAGTATAATTTTTAATAATGTCTGTATAATTGTTGGTCTTTAAATGTGTGAATTATAAAAAATTATTTCATGAAAATAAATTATGTGTATCACTGATAGTTACGAAATAAATTTTATAATGTAACTAAAATTATATTTTAACATTACAGAAAAAAATATACTTTTCTACAATTATCATTTTGGATAATACAAAATAATATTAAAATAATATAACTAATGAAAATGAACCTTTAAACAAGTCAATTAAATAGCAATAAGATAAATTCAAGTCGAAAAATATTTAGAACCAAATATGTTCCGCACTTAAGATGATTTTTTTTTTTTTGCATTAACATTAGTTTCACCTCCGTATAAACAAATTTAAAAAATAATAATTTTTCTCAACAAAATTGAATAGAACCCTAAACATGAAATCCTATTTGAAATTAAAATTTTGGTATTAAATTCAATCTAATGTTTAGTTGTACGATGATAGCTACCAAGTTGTCATAAATAAACTTATAGATAAAATAGCTTAAATGCTTTCGTCACCTAAAGTTTGACCATTTTTTTCATACATGATTCACATTGAAACTCAAACATAAATGCAATTTTTGTATTATAATTTTCAAACATGTTGACTTATTTTCTCTATAATGACATATTCATGTTGAAACTCAAACATTAATTCACATCGTTAAATTCTATTTTTATGTTTATATAAATATTATATTCACAAAAAAAGCTATAAGATTTGTCATGTTAGTAGTATATAGAAAAATATATACATATTTGTATAAATATGAAAAAAAAATAGATGACACGTTGAGTGTTATAAAAAAATATATAAGGAGGTTTAAGAAGATGGAGGAAGATATAAGGAGATATGAGGAGATATATGGAGATATAAGAAGTGGTAAGAAGTTGTAAGCTATAAGCTAAATCCTTTTAATCGCAAAAAAGAACAGCGTCTTATTCCCTTTCAGAGTCTGCATCTACTTTAGGGAGGGCTTAAACTTAGAATGCCTTAAAATTCGAATGATAACTATTAGAACGGAAACTATGCTGCACCTAATGTTAAAATAAACTCCTATTTAATGATTCCTGTTAGTCCTTCCTTACATTAGGTAATATCACCTACTATCCTTTTACATGTCATATAGGGTTGATGTAAATAGTTTCCAATCGTGAATATCCTTCAAATAACCTTACCCTTGTACAACTTTATTTAACTACTATGATTCCTCTTGAAAGCGTTTAGCCAAGTGTAGTCCAACTTGAGTATACAATAACAATTAATCCGTATGGCCCCTGTTTAACTTACTTCATTAATGGTCAAAACACCTATGTTAATCACCAATTTTGTAAGCGCTTATTTCCAACTCAAGGTCCCAAAATAGCTTATTAAGTGACTGATTAATCCTGAACTACTTCAAGTTAAACACACAAAATGCCAAACTTAGGTTAAAACTTAATCAAATAGCTTGCTTGAGTTCCTTAACAACTCAAATGCTTCATGAATACCTAGCCTTACATATACATAATTCCCTAAGAGTTCTTAACGTAACCCTGTTGAAGGGTTTGTCTATAGGGAAGGATTACATTAGCATCAGGAGCTATTATGGGAACATTTCAGAAAGGTTAATTCTCCATGGCTACATAAAGTTTTCACATCAGCCATGTATAAGGGCTTCTATTTCAAAAAGGTTAACTCTCCTTCTTGGTGACAATACCGTAACAACTAATGGGAGAAGCACATTTAACATGTTTTCGTTAATCTTTTTGGTTTGTTTTGATTCATACTTTATAATGCATACTGCATTCTATAAAATTCCCCCTCGTTCTTCTTCATAGTAGGATACCTAACTTGTGGTTCTATATTTTAATAATAATTTACTCTATGCTTACCTCATAAAACACTTGGAGCCCTTAACATTTGGTGTTAACACATAAATTTTAGGTTTTAATTTTAGTCCCCTTATGTCTCGGATTTTGGCATATGGGAATAATATCAATAAAAGTCTCTTATCAACCATATGGAGTTGAATAGTCCATGCATCCTGTATCCCAAGATCACATTCAAATCTAGTACAAAACCCCTTTTCTTCTTTATAGTGCTGACATCAAAGTAGACCCCTCTAAAAGCCATCCTTGAGGTTCATATCGCAACATGGTGATTGAATCATACAAGTTAGGTGTACCCTTTGAACAATTATATGCATAACTATTCGCTTATGAAAAAGGCTCCTTGATGGCATTTTGATATCATAGCCCAATGTTATCCATAGTAGGATAACCAGTAGGATGCCTATTGGTTACCACTACCTTTCCCATCAACCTATGAGACCATTCCCTGTGGTCAAAGCTTTTTCACACCCTTTGATAAGAGAACTTTTATTCTTCTTCTTTAACCTCGATGCTCTCTCTTTAAACTCTCTCCACCTCTCTCTAAAATCTCCATTAACACCCAGCTTTCCACCTTTAAGTTTTACTTAAATTCACTCAAATGTCTTCAATTTCTTCTTATTCTCTTCACCTTACCCCCAATTCTCCTTAAATTTTTACTTTTCTATTCTTCTTCCTCTCACATTCTTCTCATCTTTATACCTAAATCTACACCACCTCAACTACACCTTCTAATCTTCTAAATTTTCATCATTTCTTCCATAATTCTCCCCCATTACCCCTTAGCTGTATAAATTTTTCATTTTTGACCCTTTTCATCCATTTTCTTCATAGTTAGAAGTTTTAAGCATCTACACCCATCCACACTCCATATCCTTGGCACCCAAGAACAGAATAAGAACTACTCCAGGAGAGGGGATGTCGAGTTAAGTTCCACAACAGGTTTCCCAAACCTCAACTAATGCAGGAAACAGAGGTAATATTCCTAACCCACTTGGTTTAACTAATCCTAAGCATATTGCAAGATATAATACTTTAAACAGTAAACTTGTTGTAGATACTCGATACATTGATGAGGATTTGTTGACTCGGTTAGGATTGGTAGATGATAATCATTAGTTGTTTGCTCGTGGGGTATGGGTCAATTTACTAAGATTCGAGCTCAAACATATTCTGAACTTACTTTGGAACTTTTAAGTACTTTGCATGTTGAAGTCATGAGTGGTCCTCGATGTCAACAAAGGTATATATCGTTTTACTTGAACAGGGGGTTTTATGAGCTGAGTTTAAGTGCTTTTAATAGCATATTCTGTTTTCCACCTAGTTTGGACTTAAACCAACGACATATGCCTGGGGAATTTAATCATAATGCTTTTTGGTATACCTTAGCTGGTAATTATCACTATGCTGTTAGTCACTCCAAAGCACCATTAATCGAAACCCCTGTATTAGAGCAGCCCAACATGTCCTTGCTTGTGGATTGTTTGCTTGGAGGGACAATTTGAAAGTGCCTCATCTATCGAACCTATATTTCTTGCATAGTGTGCTGGAAAGGACACGACTTGACCCTGGTTCGTTTTTTGCCTACCAATTGTTAAATGCGGCTACTAGTTCAACAAAGAGGATAGTAATTGGAGGCCTTATCACCCCTATAGCTAGGTCAGGTGGTATTTAGCCTAACCTTGATGATAGATTGTTAGGTTCTGAGATATTAGCCTTAGCCGCATTTGAACAAACAAAATTTTGTAGGATAGAAGGAGGTAGGCTATGTTGGATTTATGCTGGAAATCGACTTATGCCTTTTTCAAATATTGACCATACTAATGTTTTGAACCTGGATAATCTTTCATTTATGTCAGGTGATGAGGAGCTAGTTCCTCATGCTCATCAATCTCCTCTTCCTCCACAATCATATTTCGGCGTCTCTAATTCTTCTCAGCCTTCCTCTTCCCAGGACAATACTGATATCCACGCCGCCCTTCGGCCTATCCAAGAGGAACAAGTCCCCTTACGGACTTAGGTCCACTCTAAGCATGCTGCCCTCTGTGACTTTGCTCAGGAGTAGTATGATGAGCTTCGTGGGATGATTGCTTCCCATAACTAATATTTTCAAGACTTTAGGGCTAGTTCAGAAACTTTGATTAATTGGCATGTATCTCAACCCCACACTCCTTATTCTCCCCCTCCTCATCCTTTCTAGTTTTTCTTCCCCATTCCCAATGATTATTTTGTGCTTTTGTTGAGGACAATGCCTTGTCCTAGCATGGGGAGTTGTGAGTTGTGTATTTCTTTTGCGAAAATGTGTTCGATGTGGTTGTGTGAATAGTTTGCATCTTAGATCATGCATTTAGGGTTAATTAGAAGCATTTTTAGTTGACCATTTAGTTTTTTTCATTTTTTTTCTATTTGAGGTTTCTTTTCTTAGTTTCAGTTTCATATTGGCTTTTTCAAATTTTGGTTGCATTCTAGGTTTGGCATGCATATAAAAAACAAAAACAAATTTTAAAAAAAATGAAAAAAAATCCTTTGATGATGAGTCTTAGACTAAGTAGCTTTCTTTGGCTTCATTTGACCCTTTCAGTTATGCCCGTTTGTGAATAAAATGTTTGATAACAAGTTTTTGAAATATGCCCCTTTTGACTATCAAGTTGAATGTGAATTGATTGCTTAAATGATATTTTACATGAATATTTGGCATGTGAGATTCAATGAGCTAGTGAGCTTTAATTTGGTAGTTGTCTCGTGAGACTTTGAGCTTGATTGGACTAACTTATCTATTTCAGTCTTATTTTTCATTTCATGTGTTACTCTTCCTAGATTTCAAATCTTGAGAACTTACTTTAACTCTTGTTCAAGATCACATTTAGGATGCGCATTTAGGCAACATCGTTGAGGCATTCTTTAAATTTATAAGCTGCATTGACCAAATAGCCACCCTTATTATGTATTATTTATTCCTTACTCTCCTTTTGAGCCTTGACAATGTTTATTGATGTGAACCTTTAATCTAGTCCTTGGCCAAATACATGTCTATCTTGTTTAGCCAAGACCAAAGAGTTCCATTTCTTGATTTCTTGTGGTTTGAGAATGATGATGTGATATGTGGTTTGTTTGGATCCATTTGGGTTGGTTATTGTGAGTTAGTTGAGAAGTGTGGAAAGGTACTCAAAGTTCTATGCCATGATCACTCTTTCAGAGATATATATAGAAAAAAAAGAAGAAAGGAAAAAACAAGCAGAAAATGTGCAATAAAAGGATTCGACATAGATGTTTTTGGGAACGACTAAACACTTTCTCTCGTTTAGAACCAACCAAGCGAATTGTTTATATCTTTTATATGTATTTGTTTGAATAGTTTGTTTTGTGCACTTGGGGGGCGATGATCTTGCTTTTAGTCTTTGGCTTTTGGCTCCACAAATCTCAAAATGTTTGTTCCCTTCCAAACCTTTACCCAACAGCCCCATTACAACTGTATTGAATTCCTCATAATTGCCTTGTGTCTTTTGCATTCTAATGATGGCGAATTTGAGAGCCTTGTTAATCTTATGGTAGGCTTGATTCTTTGGAATGAGATTTGAGGGAACCACATTATGTTTTGAAACACATGAGTGTCGAGTGCTTCATTACTAGAGTGAGGTTCTGCCGATTCTTTTGCTCAAATTATTCGTGTGTCAATGTGAGTTAAGTTAAATTGAGTAATTGATTTATTGTTTGATTAGATAGTCCTTAATTGTATTTTGAAAGCTTTATTCTCCTATCTATTTTACAATATTTTCAATCACTTTTGGGCTAACTTATTAAATTGGTTTGGCTATCATTGATGCTACTTATGCTTCCCTGAGCAAGTTCTTCATTATAATTCTAGTTTCACTAGTTGCTTTGGGACAAGCAACAGTCAAGCATGAGGAAGTTTGATAAGTGCCTATAGTGCATATCATTTTAGGGTCATTTTGATGCATTTTTGGGGAATTTATGAGTTTTATGCTTAGTTCTTTGATGACTTTTGCAGGTTTTGAGACCTTATTAATCAAGCATTGACCCGCAAAATTCAAATTTATGACTCACCATAGACGCCTCGAGTCACCTTGCCCATGGAGGAAAAAGAAGAACAAAAGAACTTCAAGATAGAGGCCCCCACGGACCATTTGTGGTGGTGGCCACGGTTCATAGCATGCCTGTAACTACTACACCCCTTTGTTTTCCTCGGCTTATGCGGCTGAGAAGTGACGGTATAAGACATATGAAGATATGCTCGATTGCTTGTACAAAAGACCTAGCATATCCACCCTCGAAATCTCTTAAAGTTTTGTAATGTTTATCACTTTTGGGAGCAAAAAAAAGATTGGAAAGAAGATTACCTACATTGGGAGTCTTGAAGATTGAAGAAGTTGTCAAGAAACTCAATTGTTGCTAAGCTATTCTCTTCCCTTCTTTAAATTTAGTAGATTAGCTTTATTTGATTGCTTTCCTTGATTAAACTATTTTGCTAGTTTTAATCATCATAAGTGAGTAGTTTCAACTATTTTGTTAGTTTTAATCATCATGAGTGAGTAGTTTCTTTGGTCTTGGGATTTGATAGCCAAACTATGAACATATATCCTTAATCTTCATCAATAATATGCTTATTCTATTTGAAATGTTTCAATCTATCTTGTGTTATGATTGTTATGAGTAGTTTTGGCCAAATTAACTTGCAAAATACCAAACAGTTGGATTGGATGAAGTACTAACAGGAGAAATCCCTATTGGATCGGTAAGTATAGACCTAACATAACTACTTTTAAGATAAGGTTGCATGTTAAGAGGAAATTTTACAGCTTGGACTGTTAATTTTAGACTAAATCAAGAACCCATTTGAAAGAATGGTAATACGTTTAGTCTAAATAGTTCATTTCATTTTGAAAGAAATGATTGGATATTATATGTTTGTTATCCATTGATTCATCCAAATTTGAGTAAGCATAGATATTATTTATCAAATCTAGTTCATAGCTAGTGAAATAAATCCCTAGGCACTTTTAATTAACAGAATTCTCAAGCCAATAATTAGCACTTCATTTAGTGAAGGATTAATTTGTTCCCCAAATTGACTTATATTTGCTTAGCTTTTTTTAAAGGATAAATTCAATAGATTGCGTTGGTATATGTGGGCACGATATTTTGACTAGACAACAACATCCGTGTGCTTACAGGCGTGTCAAGTTTTTGGTGCCATTGCCAGGGACCAAGTTTGTCAAATATTGAGTTAGTTCTCCGGAGATCGACTAAGCGTTTTTTTTTTTTCTGTTTTTATTATTTTTGATTTGCATTGGTAGTATTTGTGGTGGCTTTTGTAGGTCTTCTGCCCTTTTATGTGAAGTTCCTTCCCTTTCAAATTCGATCCAGAGATAGAAAGGACCTTTTATTTGAGGCCAAAGAAGCTTCCATTAGTGGAGCAAAGGATTAAACCCCAATAAGCATCTCCAAGTATGACAAGAGGTAGAGGAGATCAACGAAGGATGCTTTGGGACTTCATTAACCCGGGTGTCCATGGCATCACATCTAGCATTGCTAGGCCAATGGTAAAAGGCAATAATTTTAAGTTGAAACTGGCTCTTATATCTTGGGTGCAACAATCTCAATTTCAAGGCACCCCGATGGACGATCCGAATCTACATCTCGTGATCTTTTTAGAGGCGTGTGATCCCTTAAAGCTCAATGGACTTTCAACCAACGACATATGACTTTGATTATTTCCCTTCTCATTGAGGGATAAGTAGACCTGGCAAATGGGTCATTCGGTTCGGGTACGGGTTGGGTCAAGTTCGGGTTGGGTCATGTTCGGGTTAAGTGACATTTCGGGTCGTTTCGGTTTGGGTCGGGTATGGTTCGGGTCGGGTCGATTTCGGGTCAACCAATTTTTGGTCAAATACGCTCGTCATGCCAAAACAAACAACTTTGTAGAAAATTTCGGGTTGAGTATGGTTCGGTTTGGGTCAATTCGATTTCGGGTCCACTTTCGGGTGAGCATATTTCGGGTGTCGGGTCGGGTATGGGTCCGGGTCGTTCGGTTCAGGTTTCGGGTCAATTTTGCTAGGTCTAGGGACAAGGCGCGGGCGTGGCTTCACTCTTTGCCTTCGACGTGGATCAAATCACCACGTTTGCTCGAAGGGACGATGAGTCTCTCTATGAATCTTAGGAGAGGTTTAAAAACTTATTGTGGTTATGCCCACATGATAGACTCCAACGATGAATGATTGTGCAAACCTTATACAATGGGGTCACTCAACCGATAAGGTCTACAATCGATGCAGTAGTGGGTGGCACATTGATGAACAAGATGGAAGGTGAGGCTTATAACCTAATTGAGGATGTGGTGCTCAATAACTAACAATGGTCCAATGATAGAGGCCAACCTAATAGGCTCAGAGGTATGTTAGAGCCTGATGGTGTTACTTTGCTTTCTACTAAAGTAGATACGATGTCTCAAAGGTTGGAACATTTGAATGTCGATTTTTTGTTAGTTCGAATGCCCTTTCCCTATCATGTGTAATTTGCTAGTTTGAATTGCCAAGTTGAGAGTCCCTTTGCCCAAGATAATAGAGACCAAGTTAACTATGTAAACAATTTTAATCCTAGACCAAGCAATGACCCATTTTGTAATACATACAATACAGGTTAGGGAAATCATCCCAATTTCTCCTATAGGTCTAACGCCCCTCTTATGCCTCGATCAAATGCTAGACCACCCTCGAGGTTTCAAAGATCGTCGTACCGTTAACAAGGACCTAAAAAGTCTAACTTAGAGACCATGATGGAGTGTATGCTTTCAGCATAACAAAAGCAAGATGAATATATTAAGGAATTAGCTTCTAAGACTGATGTGCTTAGTACTCATAATAAGATGTTGGAAGCTCAAATTGCCCAACGAGCTACCTCTTCATCTACACCCCTAATTAGACTTCCTAGTAAGCAAGAGCCTAATCCCGTGAATAGTGTAACTATGTTATTTTATGAGGATGATTAGAGGATTTCGAAGGTGTGAGGCTTAAGGAAGGTGGAGAGGTGAATGGAGCTATGAGTGAGGAGAAGGTTGATGAGCTTGAGACTATAACTTTTGAAGAAGAGAGCAGTCTCGAGGTTCCTAAAGAGTTTCCCCCAAGCTCAAAGATCCAGGTAACTTTTCTATTCCCTACATGGTTAGAAATGTGAGCATTGCCATGGCTTTATGTGATCTTGGTTTCCAAGAGAGTAGATGTGAGGGAGATTAGGAAGTGAGAATGAGAAGAAGAAGAAGAGGATAACACAAGTGCCTTCAAGAGATAATCCAACAGAGCCACTCTTGTTGAACACTAGGGAAATCTCCTTAGATCAATTAGGATATAGAATCACCACCTAATTGAGATAAAGAGACATAGACACCACTTAAGTTGCCACACCTAAGATATAGAACTAGGAATTTGAGAGAGACAAAGCTCAAGTTTTGTATTCAAATTGGCAAAAGACCCTTGCAAATGGAAGAGATGGGGTATTAATAACCCATGCTTCTCTTGCACTCGACCAAGGGCTATTTACAAGTTGAAGTTGTGACTAAATGACATGGCCTAAGCTATCTGACAAGTACAAGTTGATAAAACAAGAGATTTAGCCTAACCTTGACACCTCATTAGCTTAATAATCTCCAAATTGAGGTGTCAAGCATCTAAATACTATAAGTACAGCAGCTTAGGGCCTTGAACCTGCAATTAGTACAAGTGGTACACCAAAACCTAAGGTGGCAGCTGGTTATACCCAAAAACCAGGTAAAGGAATTTCTTCCCTACTTTAGCTGGAAAAAAGTAACACAAGCTGGTCCCTTAGCTCAACTTTAGGTCATGATTTGATAAATATTTGGATGTTTTTTCATGCCCTAAAGTTTTAAAAAAGTTGGAGCAAAGTAGGTCAACCAAACAGATCCTTCTTTCGGACTGTGCTAGATTGCGTCCTGCAGTGCACTATCTTCGATTTTTGGCTTGGTTGGCTGACCAAATGAACTCCAAATGCTTTGCAAAAGGTCTTGTTGGAAAGCTAAGAACTCAAGCTTTAAGGGGGTGGTGCATGCAGGAAATTTCCCCTTCTATAATTTGCTCCAACCGAAAAAAAAAACCGGGCCAATTTCGGTATGAATTGGGCAACCCATCATCTTCTATGTTCAAGTGGTTTCTGACCTATGCCATGAACTTTCTTGATCTTCTTGGACTCCCTAACAGGGGTTGGATCATCGGGAAGGGTTATGAAAGGTTTAGTTGGATGGTCCCCATCAAGTCTCGAGGTTCCTAAAGAGTTTCCCCCCAAACTCAAAGATCCAGGTAACTTTTCTATTCCCTACATGGTTAGAAATGTGAGCATTTCCATGGCTTTATGTGATCTTGGTTCAAGTGTCAGTTTGATGCCATGTACCGTTTTCCAGAAGCTTGACTTAGGATAGCTGTAATAAACACCTACTTCACTCCAATTAGCGGATCGTTCTGTGAAGCACCCTTTGGGTATTTTGGAGGATGTGCACGTAAAAGTAGGTGATTTTTGTGTGCTTAATGACTTTATCATCCTTGATATGGCCAAAGACTATATACCTAGATTATTCAAGAAAGACCCTTGTTAGCCATTTCTGGCTATGAGATAGATGTGAAAGGGATGTGGTTAACATTTGATGTAAGGGAGTGTCACGTTGAATTTAATTTGTTGGGAGACCGAAATGTTTCCCCTTCTTCATTTTCTTGTGATGAAGTGATAATTTCTCCTTAGATTGATATGTGTGATGATTTGTGTCATGCTGACCCTTCTCTGTTTGATTGTGTTTCTACTAAGGGTCCCAACCTTGACTATGAAGAGGTGGAATTTGTTGCTCCTATGCAGCCTAGCGTAGTCAAGGATGAGCCCTATGCTATTAATGAGGATTCCACGAGTGATTATTGTATGTTTGCTTACATATTGACGTCTTTGCCTTTTGTGGACAAATTTGCGTATGATTTTAACTTACTAGTTAAGTTTAGTAGTGGCCCGTCTGATCAAGCCTACCATTAGATTATTTTGTATCCGGATCGCCCTACTTGGCACAACTTGATGATGAAGAAGGATCTGTATCCCAATTACTTGAGGTGGTACCTTATATTGAAAGAATTCAACATCCTGGTTCGTGACAAGAGGTCTTTGGGAGTTGTGGGGGAGCTCATTGAGAAGCCCACTAATCGTACCCTTTCTAACCTCGAGCCAGCATAGAAGTGAAGATCGATCTCTTAACTTTAAAGGAGTGCTTCTTGGGAGGCAATCCAAGTTGTCTTTAATAATTTTTCTTTTTATTTGATTGTGTTTAGTGCATTCCTCATTTTGAAAAAGCAAAAAAAAAAGAGAAAAAAACCCGAAAAAAACATGTATAATAAGAGAGTTTTAGAGACTCCAAACAAAAGCTATCATAGACCCTTAGTGGTGTCTGACTCTGTCCGTAGAGCGTTTGCCAAGAAATCAAAAAAATTTTGGAGACAGAGCCAACCACGGAGGGTCCGTGGTGTTCACCACGGTCCACGAAAGGCCTATTTCTCTATGGTCAATGGTGTTTCATATCCTTGGACTCCAGAACTTTCATTCTTCTTCTTAAACTTCGCCTGTATCTCTCACTCTCTCCAAACTCTGTCCATTTCCCTCTAAAACCTCCATTAACACCCAACTTCCCACCTTCAATTTTTACTCAAATTCACTCAAATTTCTTCCATTTCTCCTTATTCTCTTCACCTTACCCCCAATTCTCCTTAAATTTTCACTTTTTCTATTCTTCTTCCTCTCAGATCTTCCCATCTTCATACCCAAATCTACACCACCTCAACTACACCTTCTAATCTTTCAAATTCTCATCTTTTCTTCCATAATTCTTCCCCATTACCCCTTAGTTGCGTAAATTTTTTATTTTTCGCCCTTTTCATCCATTCTTCATAGTTAGGAGTTTTAAGCATCCACACCCATCCACACTCCATATCTATGGCACCCAAGAAGAGAACAAGGACTACTCCAGGAGAGGGGACGTCGAGTCAGGTTCCCTAACGGGTTTCCTGAACCTCAATAATGCTGGAAATAGAGGTAATATTCCTAACCCACTTTGTTTAACTAATCCTAACCATGCTGCTAGATATAATACTTTTAGTGGTAAACTTGTTGTAGATACTTGATACATTGATGAGGATTTGTTAACTCGACGAGGATTGGTAGATGATATTTGTTAGTTGTTTGCTCGTGGGGGTATGGGCTAATTTACTAAGACTTGAGATCATACATATTGTGAACTTACCTTGGAACTTTTAAGTACTTTGCATGTTGAAGTCAAGAGTGATCCTCGATGCCAAGAAGGGTATATATCATTTTACTTAAACAAGGAGTTTTATGAGCTAAATTTGGGTGCTGTTAATAGCATCTTCGGTTTTCTATCTAGTTTGGATTTAAACCGACAACATGTGCCTAGGGAGATTAATCCTAATGCTTTTTGGTATACCTTAACTAGTAATTATCAATATGATGCTAGTCACTCCAAAGGCACCATTATTCGAAACCCCTGTATTAGAGTAACCCAATGTGTCCTTGCTTGTAGATTGTTTGCTTGTAGGGACAATTTGAATATGCCTCGTCCATCCAAGCTATATTTTTTGCATAATATTTTGGAAAGGACATGACTTGACCCTGGTTCGTTTTTTGCCAATCAATTGTTAAATACAACTACTAGTTCGACAAAGAGGATAGTAATTAGAGGCCTTACCACCACTATAGCTAGCTCAGTTGGTATTTAGCCTAACCTTGATGATAGAGTGCTAGGTTCTGAGAGATTAGCCTTAATTGCCTTTAACAAATGAAATTTTACAGGATGAAGGGAGGTAGGCTATGTTGGATTTACCCTGGGAGCAGGCCTATGCCTCTTCCAAATGCTGACCGTACAAGGCTAAATAAACCTGGATAATCTTTTATTTATGTGGGTGAGGAAGAGTTAGTTAATCCTATTCCTCCACCTCCTCCACCTCCACAACCATATTCAGGTTCCTATAGTTCCTCTCAGCCTTCCTCTTCCCAGGAATACACTGATATCCACGCCACCCTTCGGTCTATCCAAGAGGAACAAGTCACCTTACGGGATTATGTCTACTCTGAGCATGCTACCCTCTAAGATTGATAAATGCTTAGAGTGCACTTCATTTGTGCTGCATTTTTAGGGAGAATTATGAACTTTATGTTATAATCTACACTCTTTTTTCCGTTTTAGGCTTGGGTATGGTTCTTTTCTGTATTTTGTAGGTTTTTGGACATTGTTTCCCTCACTTTGACCCCAAATTGAGTGTGTTTTGACTCCCCACAAATGCCCCCAAGTCACCATGCCCATGGAGAAGAAAGAAGAACTAGAGAATGTTGACACGGAGGCCACCATGGACCCTGTGTAGTAAAGGCCACGGTCCGTCATGAGCTTGAAACTGCTTGCTTCATCTTCCTTCATCTTGTGGCTGAGGATAGTTGAGTTCATGCTTAAATAGGGTTTTTTTGTCTGAAAGAGGTAAGAGCAAAAAAAGCCAAGTCATCTAACACTCACTTCTATCATTAGTTTTAGGATTTTTCAAGTTTTCTTTAGAGTAAGAGAGGGAATTAGAGTGGAAGATTGGCACTTGGAGGCTTGGAGTTTGGGAAGGCATTGAAGACCAGCATAATTGCTAAGTTTTCTTCCCCTTCTAATCTCTTCTTAAATTTTTGTTTAGAAGTTGATTATTTTAATTATGTTTGAGTAGTTTTTCTTAATCTAGGGAATTGCTAGCCAAAGTAATTATGTTGGATCTTTAATTTCTATTATTTGGGCTTTATCAAAATTGGTTTGATTGAATTCTACCTTGTCGATAAACTGCTATGAATAAATTTTGGCTAGCTTTGCTTGCACATACTAGATAGTTAAGTGAAGTACTAAAAGGTGAAACTCAATATGAGAACAACAAGTTAAAATCTAATTTAATGACTATTTGAAATAGAGTTGTTTGTTAAGAGAAAAATTCTAACAATCAAAAATCCATAACCAAGACTAAAACAAGGATGTTTGAAAGAAAGTTAATTGGATTGGTTTAGGCAATTCAGTTTGTTTCGAAAAAAAGATTGAATTCTTAGTTTGATTACGCACCTTTGAATCATCTAGTCTAGATAAAGTGCATATTTAAATCCAACGATCCAACTCTTTACTAGGTGAAATAATTCCCTTGATTTTTTTAATCCGATTGAATTTTCGATAGTGATAGTTGAGATAACCAATTGAAAAATTGGTTGCTTAGCCTTTTATAATAGGTTAAAAATCGATAAATTACACGTGCTCTCTGTGGGGTCGATATTAATACTATACTACAACCAGTAGCAACCAAGTTTTTGGCGTCGTTGCTGGGGACCAATTTGTGGTTAAGTTCGCCTATTTAGATTAACTAAGTATTTTTTGTGTTTTTCTTTTTCATTGTATTTTCTTGATTTGCATTTTAGTGTTTTGTGGTGATCTTTGCAGGATCTTTCCACTTATATGCGAAGTCCCTTTCTGTTTGAATTCGATCCGAAAATAGAAAAGACTTTTCGCTCGAGGAGGAAGAAGTCAAAGTTAGAGGAGCAAAGAGCAGAAACTTAAGAAGCCTCTTCGACGATGGCGGGAGGAGGGGATGACCGAAGGAGGACGCTTCGGGATTTTGCCACCCCAGGGGTCCAAGGCAATGCCTCTAGTATTGCTCAACACAACGTGAAAGCCCGCAACTCTGAGTTTAAGCCAGCTCTTATTTCCATGATGCAACAATCCCAATTTAGAGGCACCTCCCTAGAAGATCCCAACTTACACCTCTCGGTATTCTTAGAAGTGTGTGACACGTTGAAGCTCAATGGTGTTTCCACCGATGTTATACAATTGCGGTTATTTCCCTTTTCATTAAGGGACAAGGTGATAGCATGGCTACATTCTTTGCCTTCGGGATGCATCACAATGTGGGATGAGCTCACCAAAGTCTTTCTTACGAAATTCTTTCCTCCTAGCAGGATGGTAAGTTTGAGAAACCAAGTTACCACTTTTGCTCAAAGGCACAATGAATCGTTATATGAAGCCTAGGAGTGTTTTAAGGACCTATTGAGGCTATGTCCACATCATGGTCTTCAACAGTGGATGTTAGTGCAACCTTCTATAACGGAGTCACCTAACCAATGAGGTCTACTATAGACGCAGCAAACGGAGGTACACTTATGAACAAGACAGAAGACGGGGTCTACAATCCTATTCAAGAGATGGCACTAAATAACTACCAATGGTCTAATGAGAAAAGCCAACCTAAGAGGGTTGGAGGTAAGTTAGAACTTGATACTATCTCTATGTTTTCTGCTAAGGCAGATGCCATGTCTCAAAAGTTGGAATGATTGAATTTTAATTCTATTAGTTCAAGTACCACTTCCCCATCATGTGAAATCTGTGGGTCAGTTGATCATTTGACTGGGAATTGTAGTTGGGAGTCCATTTGCTTAAGATGTTAGTGAATAAGTCAACTGATGTATCTGACGAGGGTTTAAGCTAGGACGCAGTTCAAGAGTGAAAGCTTACCAACCAAAGGTAGATACAATCAAGGGAAACCAAGGAAAATGGACACATAATATGATGGTTGTAAGGCATCAAACATATGAGGGAGGAATGGAACCTAGAATCAAGTGATTCTAAGTGAGAAAGCAAAGGACATTGATGTGAATTGATGTATATCACAAGGTATGAATGGAACCAAGTAGCAAGTTACCAAGTACATGAAGCAACAAGTGAAAACTCACAGCTTATGGGGTGGCACGGTCGTGCTCTATGGCATGGTGTGGTCATGCCAACTTGCTGCCATGCACGCCTAGCTTAGTGTTGTTTCACGGTTTGAGATGACCTTTGTTTTGGGTTGCAAGCTAAACCAAAGGGGATACCTTTAGCCTTGGACAAGCATGGAAATGGATGTAAGAAGGGTTATGGATGTGTGGAATGAAAATAAGAATCAAAGTTAAGAATTACTAACTCAAAATTAAGCTAGCAAACTCACTTTAACTCTCTTTGAACACTTGAGATAAAACACCAAATTGGATAGAACTAAACTTGAAGAATGGATACAGAAATACCACCAAAATCAAGTTTAGGGCCCTTAAACAATGATTAAGATACAGATATCACCACTTAATCACGCTTAAGACTTCACTTGAACATCACTTAGTTCGGCCTAAACTAAGATAAGCAAGTTAAGTATTTGAAATGTGGCTAAGCACCGAAAGCACAAAGCTCTTAAAGGTTTGTTTGATTCAAATCTGAGTTATTGCACAAGGGAGGGGCGTGCATAGCTTATATAGACCAAGCTAGAACATAATCAAGCACCTCTAACCTTTCTTACTAGTTAGGAAAGGTATTAAGGCTAATACAAACTGATTTGTGCTAAACTAAATTACAAGCTTGCTTAAACTAATCTAATACATTCTCAACATGAAATAAACCAATACCAAAAATTATTATACATTAATAGACTCATAACTAAGCTTAACATATGCTGAGATGCTAGCTCAATTCCCATTGGTCAGCCGTAATTGCTTTTTGTCTAGCCAATAGCGTTCAAGGGACCAACTTTGCTGCCTTCTTCTCTCATTGGTTGCTCTTTTCTAGATATATTTCTTTTGCAGCTTCATAATGGAGTTTCTAGAGGCCTTGCTATGTGTTCCTATTAGCATTGAAAGGAGAAAACCCTTTGGAGAAGGTAAAAACCAAGCAAGCTGCTGAACTGCATTTTGGGCTGTTTTCTAGCTCTGATTGGAGGCCACATTTCTCATGCAAAATGTGGTCATATCTTGGATTGCCACATATGGTTTGAAATCCCTGGACGTCGTCTAACTCCTCCAAGTGGAATTACGCAATTTGGAGCTCATTTTCCTAGTGAAAAGATCAAAATGGCCATACTGGTCTGAACTGGGCTGAATCTGCACGGTTTGGAAGATTAGTCTGGTTCTTCATCTTTCACTTGATATAACTTGATTTTATCACTTGTCCCACGTAGCTAACATCTTGAGGACCCAAAATATGTAAACATTCAAGACTTAAGCCTTAATATAGCTCAAGTTATAAGATAAACAAAACTGAGTACATTCTGACCCTGTTGGCAGTTTTGACACCTTGGGTTTAATTGCTGATTTGAACGACCAAATCAAGTCCAAATTGGATGCAACTTGATTAGTTGGAAAGTTGACATCTTGAAATTCAAATCCATCAAAATATATCAGACTTAAACCTTGAATATGCTTGTTGAATTTTGCACACAAAAACGGGTTAGTGCTGGAACGAACCCTTTGCCCTGCAGTTTCAAAGCTTAAACAAAACTTGGATGAACTATTCATCCTTTAACCAGCATAATAAACTTACCTAATTGATTTGATTCTTTTTAAATCAAAGGGGATGGAGGGATATCCATCATCAACTATGTTAATAATTTTAATCTTACGCCGACCCATGACCTACTCTCTAACACTTATAATCCTAGTAAGAGGAATCACCCCAATTTCTCCTATAGGTCTAATGCCCTTTGTATGCCCTAAATGGATTTCAAAGACTGCCCCCGGATTTCAAAGACCACCTTATCCTCAACAAACACCTCAAAAATTCAACTTAGAAACCATGATGGAGAATCTGCTTTTGGCGCAGCAAAAGCAATAAGAGTATATAAGCAATTAGCCTCTAAGGTTAATGTGCTTCCTATTCATAATAAGATGTTAGAAACTTGAATTGCTCAACTAGCTATCTCTACATCTACAACCCCATGTAGACTTCCTAGTAAGCCCGAGGCAAATCCCATGAGCAGTGTAACTGTGTCACCTTGAAATTTCTCAAATTCCTTGAGCTAGTAACTTATTTATTCTTCAAATTTCTCAAATTCCTACAAAACAATTAAAAGAATATTAAATTTCTAAATTAATAATTTATTTCGAGAAAATAATAGATAATATAAGGGTATAAAATATCATAATTTATGGTTAAACAAATACCCCCACACCTAAGTTTTGCTCGTCCTCAAGTAAAATAAAACTAAAAAAGTCCTAGAAAAGAAAATAAAACCCTAACTCACTTTCGTGGGAATCACAGTTGCACTTTGCACGTGCCACAAGCCCTTTAAACCCTAGGTCACCCCTAGTAGACGAGTAACGTCTCGTGAAGGTTTGCAGAAGATATACCCACAAAATCTTTAAAAGAAAATATAAACAGAAACTTGAAAATCTTTTTGGTTTTTTTTCAAAAATTAATATGTACAAAACTGGAGAAAGATATATATACATTCTAATTAACTAAATCGCCCACGTAGCAAAGATATTGGCCTGCATATAAACTTAATGCACTCATCAAGGCTCTCTATCCATGGATGAAATCAAAGCACTAATGTTTCACCCCACTGTACATCAAGACTTTGAATCAAACTCAATGCTTGTGTGCAAGTGTATCATCATCCTAGGGCTTAGGCTTATCAGAATCAAACTCAATTCCACTTGACTGACACAAATTACATTATTGATTTAATAACATAAGAAGCAAGCTTTTCCATTAGCAATATTGCCTCAAAGGGTAACGTCCAGTAGCACGTGCCTCCAAGGGTAATGCCCAATAGCGCATGCCTCAAAGGGATACTTGTCATTCCAAATTTTATTCATTCCTTTTCTCTTCCATCTTTTTGTCTTGTTTCTGTCCTTTTTTTCGCGTTTTTTTTCTGAATACAAACAAAAAACTAAAGTAATTATGTCAAAGATAAGTGGGAGAGCCGATCATGGAAGACTTAAGACCTTAAGAAAATGATGATGGTATAAATAAGGATTGGATTACACGTCAATAATGAACAATTGGGGCTAGAATTAGGGCTTAGAATGACACACTGATGATGAAAACTTATCATGCATATCACACTTACATACAAACTAATAGTCAAAGCATAGGGGATTTAAGCTAACCAGAATAGCATGAAGCTTCCAAAAAAACAAAACAAAAATCTTTTTTGATTTTCAAATTTTTTTCATTTTTTTTGCGGTTTTTTTAGTTTTTCAAAGTTTTCCCACCCCCACACCTAAATCTCACAATATCCTCATTAGGAGTGAAAAGAAACAGAAAAGATAAAATAAAAACTAAAGAAACACAAATATACAAAATAAGGAAGAAAACTCAAAACTAAAGACAAAGACAAGACTCTAAAATTCAAACGAAAATAAAAAATAAAATAAAGCAACAAAAATATATACAAAAGAAAACAAATTAAAAGAGGAGATAAAAAGTAATGTTTATACCAGGTCAGGTGCAACAGTACACCTAAGCTATAGCCTCGTGAAATATGCTGAGATAGAGGCTTATGGAGTATCAACCACTCCATATCAAATGAAACATCGCTACTTAAATCAAAACTCGTTAGAGCACGAAGTAGCTTGTCAAAAGCAGAAGACCAACTCTTGATAAAATTAAGACAACGAACATGTAAGAGTTGGTACCAAATAAAGTACACCCACCATAATAATGCAGCACAAGTGAGGGGCCTCTTCAATTTGTCAAACTATTGGGCCCAATTAGAAATTAGATAGATGTACTTAAAAGTAGCCAGCAAGTGGGTAATCGGCCTAGAAAGTATATCATCATGAATGAGCGGTCTATGCAAAATAGGGGGTCCAAAGTCTACAAGTCTGTTAAGTCCAATATGCATATGAGTCTGATTTAAAGCAAAATTCTTAGTGGCAATGCTCTTAGATTCAATCAATCCAGACTTGCAAGATTCAAAAAGGAGGTCAATAAGGATGGGGTCAAAAGAAAAAGATCCATACTTACAACACAGATCCACATCCAAACTCACATTGACATCAAACCCACACAAAAAAAGATTCATATTTTATAGAAAGAATATCATCATCGAATTGCAAAATAGTGGGTTCGATTTTCACTCACATGTCTCCTGTGAACAAAAATCTAGCTCATCTAAATCATGAAGCTCATTAGTTGTGACACTCATATCTAACTCTCTAAGGTTCCCACATTCATCACCCTTCTCAAACTCAAAAGAATCATTTAAAGTGGTGGGTGGGTCGACAGAAACTAGGACATCCACAGTAACGTAGATAGGTGAGCTAGCGTGTGGTGCAAGTTCATGTGATAGAGATGTAGTGAGGTCACTCTCTTGTTCTAAACTAGGCAAAGGCAAAGAGTCCCCTATTTTCGGTCGGTTCACAGCCACACTGCCTTGCTTCCTCCTCTCTTTTCACTCAAATCCTCATTTAAAATCACTCCTTAAAATCATGTAACAATGCTTTGGTCCTTTCCATCACTATACAAAGCCACAATACTCAATTTCACTTCATAATCATGTACATCAAGTTTTCAATTCTTCTCTTTCTCAAAACCACTTAAAATACATCCATGATCTTATTTAGTTGCATTAATGAGCAAAATGATCCCTTATAACCAATTGGAGAAATTTTCATAATCCACCCTTTTTTAAGAATCATACCAAATCATTTTTTCTCATGTCAAAGAACACATCCAAGATTCATTTCGCATCAAAATAGAATCAAACAACATGCTTAATGCCAAAATAATTCAAGCCATGCATTAATTGCCAAAACCCTAGCTTGTAAACAACTTACTTCCTCTTCATCTTATCCAAGATCACCAAAAACACCCTCATAAACATTATTAGAGATTAAAACCACTAAATCAAATACAAACAATCCAAGAAAAACATACTGCCAACCGTAAGCTTGCATGATCATGAATAACCCTAACCCTAACATGATCCAAACTCAATCAACAATTAAAAATATCAAAAAAACTCTTGTTTCCATCCAAACAACATGATCAAAACTCAAATCAACATAAACAAGAATCAAAATCAAAAATCCAAAGAAACAATCTTAGGGTTACTCACTTTGAGCTTGAAAAAAGTAGAGATGGAGGTTGTGTTTGGTGGTTTTGAGGATGGAAGATGCCGCTAACGGTACTAGGGTATCGGGGGGTCAGAGGCAGCCAAGGTGATGTAAAGCTCAAGGGATTAAGCTTACAATCAAAGGAATGCAAAGAAACAAGCAAAGCCCTCATGGTTCTTCACTTTGGCTTAAATGAATCCAAAACTGAAATAGAAGTAAGAGATAGAACTAAACTTGAATTTTGGATACAGAAACACCACCAAGACCAAGGTTAGGGTCCCTCAACTTGATTAAGATACAGAAATGACCACTTAAACAAGATTAGGACTAAGCTTGAACACCGCCTTAACCGGTCTAATTAAGGATAAGCAAGTTTAGTATTTTGGTTTCAAAGAGCAAAGCTCTCTTTTCTCTCTTTCAATTCACGAAATATGATTGACAAAATGAAAGAGTACAAGCCTTAAAGGTAAGCTGGCAAGCAACCAAGCAGCTCTACCCTAAGAGGTGAGGTTCCTTCATCATTAAGAAACCTCTTAAATAAACTTAATTAACGGCTTAGGCTAATTCGCGAGATATTAACTAGTTTATAGCCCTAATCCTTGCTAATTACAATCTTTACCTCTATTTTAACCAATCAGAATTAAAGCTTACAAGATTATGAAGTAAATAAGCAAGCTGCTCCTAACATGTGATAGTAAGAGAAGAAAAGTAGCTTGTCTCCGGATCACTTTGTGGCTGTCCAATGGCTGAAGTTCTGCTTTCTCTAGTTGTTTTCCATTGGCTAGCTTGGTGGTTCTTCCATGATTGTGTCCAAATTCCTTCTAGAAACCAAATCATTCAGCTAGACTAGGATTGGATGTGGGTAAAGCTATCAACCACCAAATGCACCAATCAGGTGCAACTGGGCTGCTGTTGGCATATTGCAATGTCCGATTGGAGGCCACATTTCTTAGGAAAAATGTTGGCATAAATTAGCTTTCCACACATGGTTGGAAAGCTTGAGAAGTCCTCTAACACCTCCAGGTGGAATTACACCTTTTAGAGCTCATTTGACTGCTCAAAAGATAGTAAAATTCTGCCTGCCCTTACCGAGCTCTAAACTGCACCATTTTGAAGACTAACCTGGTTCTTCATCTTCCCCTTGATTTAACTTGGTTTAATCACTTGGACCAGGTAGCAAACATCTTGAGGACCTAAAATATGCAAAAATTCAGGACTTGAACCTTATGGAGGCCTACGTAATTAGAAACACAAAACCAGGCTTAAAAACTGTTTCACACCTGTTTGCATCTGTTTGTGTCTCTAGCAAAATGTGAGCCATATTTTCGACTTGGGACCTTGTTCTTGGACGTTATGGACTTATTTGATCTTGAAAATGGTCTTAGCTAGGTAGGGCTCGATCATCCTCCCCTTGTGAAAAAGATTTGATCATCAAATCTACTTGGGAGTCATCTGAATGGAATGGGCTCAAATTTTCCACATTGAACGTGGATGAACTCCATAATCTCCAGGAAAATCAACCTTGTATGCATTGTTATTTACTCTCTCCAAGACCTCAAATGGACCTTCAGCCCTTAGCATTAACTTGTTCTTTCTTTTAGAAGGAAATCTCTCCTTCCTTAAGTGGATCCATACTAGGTCTCCAAGGTTGAAATACAATCTTTCTCCTATGCTTGTTGGCTTGGGCTTTATAAGATGCATTTGTCTTCTCAATTTTGGCCTTTACCAACTCATGGAGCTTCTGAATTTCTTCCACTCTTGCTGCTGCATTCGCACTTGGTTTCTAGTCTAAGGGTCGTGAGTAAGATCAATGGGACTTAGTAGATCAATCTCATACACCACCTTGAAAGGAGATAGACCAATAGCCTTGCTAGGAGCCTTGTTCTATGCAAACTCAGTATAGGGCAGGAGCAAATCCCAAGCCTTGGCATGAGGTTTAATCAAAGCTCTTAAGAGAGTACCTAAGGTTCGATTAGTCACCTCAGTTTGGCTGTCAGTTTGGGGGTGACAAATGGTACTATAAATCAACTTAGTACCAAGTTTCTTCCAAAGAGTAATCCAGAAATGGCTTAAAAACTTTGTATCCCTATCAGAAACAATGGACTTAGGAATACCATGTAATCTGGTTACCTCTTTAAAGTACAACTCTGCAATGTGTGTAGCATCATTGGTCTTTTGGCAAGGTATGAAGTGTGCTATCTTTGAGAATCTGTCCACCACCACAAAGATTGAATCCTTGCCCCTTTTGGCTCTAGGCAAACCCAAAATGAAATCCATACTTACATCCACCCAAGGTAGAGTAGGAACGGGAAGACGAGTGTATAAATTGTGGGGTAAGGTGTGACTTTTGGTTGCTTGACATGTTCCATACCTTCTTAGAAGATATTGAACATCTTTCTCCATTCCAGGCGAGTAATAATGTTCCCTTAACATGGTTAAGGTCTTTGATTTACCAAAATGTCTAGCCAAGGAACCACCATGAACTTCCCTAATTACAAGCTCACGAGTGCTACACTTTGGAATACATAGTCATATCCCTTTGAAAAGAAAACCATCTTGAATCAAGAAATCCCCCTTGGGGTGCTTTAAGCACATAGAATAGAGATCCCCAAGGTCTTCATCATCAGGATATAAACTTTTAAGATGCTCAAAACCAAGAACAAGAGCATACAATTGGAACAAAAGGAGATGCCTCCTTGATAATGCATCGGCACCTTGATTTAATCTTCTAGACTTGTGCTTGATAGTGAAGTGGAATTACTGAAGGAACTCAACCCATTTAGTATGGCGTGAGTTAAGCTTGTGCTGGCATTGAATACACTTGAAAACATCATGATCAAAATGCAATATAAACTTACTAGCCACTAAGTAATGGCTCCAATGCTCTAAACACCGAATAATAGCATAGAATTCCTTGTCATCAGTGGAGTATTTCTTTCTTGAATCACATAATTTCTCACCAAAGAAGGCTAATGGTGTACCTTCTTGAGTAAGAACACCACCAATTCCCACTCCAGATGTGTCACATTCAACTTCAAAAACTTTCTCAAAGTAGAGCAAGGCTAAAACAGGTGCTTGAGTTAGTCTTTTCTTCACCTCTTCAAAGGCATATTATGCTTTGAGGGTCCATTTGAAGGATGTTCCCTTAAACACCTCAATCATAGCAGCCATTATAGTGCTGAAGTTTCGAATAAACCTCATATGAAAGGAAGCCAATCCATGAAAACTTCGAACATCATGAATGCTTTATGGTTGAGGCCAAGACCGAATAACTTTTAGTTTGCTCTCATCTACCTTAATGCCTTCTCCCGAAACAATGTAACCTAAGAATGTAACTTCTTGAGTGAAAAAGTACACTTCTTAAGATTACCATACAACTTCTCACGTTCAAGGACTAGCATAACTTAATTTAGATGATTCTGATGTGCTTGTTCATCTCTTGAATAGACCAAAATGTCATCGAAGTAGACCACCACATATTGGCCAGTGATAGGCTTGAATACTTGATTCATTAGCCTCACGAATGTGCTAGGGGCATTAGAAAGACCAAAAGGAATGACAAGCCACTCATATAAACCTCCCTTGGTCTTGAATGATGTCTTCCATTCATCTCCCTCTCGGATTCTGATTTGGTAGTATTCACTTCTAAGATCAATCTTTGAAAACACTTTTGAGCCATGTAACTCATCTAGCATATCTTCAAGTCTAGGCATGGGATACCTATACTTGATGGTGATTTTGTTTTTGGCTCTCCTATCCACACACATTCCTTGGCTACCATCTTTCTTAGGAACCAACAAGCCAGGTACGGCATATGGGCTTAAAGACTTACATACAAGTCCCTTTGACATCAATTCTTCGACTTGCCTTTAAATCTCCATGGTTTCCTTAGGGTTCATCCTATAAGCTAGCTTATTAGGAAGGATTGAACCAGGGATGAGATTAATGTGATCTTGGATATCTCTTTTAGGAGGTAAACCCGTAGGTATCTCCTCAGGAAACAAGTGACAGAACTTTTGTATGAGTGATTTGGCAATGGGGTGAGTAGGCATGGGTGTTTCTGGTTCGTCTTGGATGTTTAGGATCCATTCTTTAAAAGCCTTAAATTCATGATATGAGGCCTTTAAAAGAGGTTCACAAAATGATAGCAAACAACCAGAATGATCAGGCTTCTTTATGGGTTTATTTTTGAGGAGTTCGGATGGTGATAATGGCTTTAAGGTAATCTTCTTTCCTCCCTTAGAAAAGGAGTATGTATTCTATAAACCATCATACATTACCTTCCTGTCATACAACCATGGCCTGCCTAGCAAAACATGGCATACAACCATGGGTATAACGTCACACCAAAGCTCATCTTGGTAGCTCTTACCAATGGACAAGGAAATGAGACACCGGGAGTTAACTTGAAGTCCCTTGCTTTGGTTTAGCCATTGAATGTTATAGGGATGTGGATGGGCCACAGCTTGCAAGCCTAGTTTCTCAATCATACTAAGAGAAACTACATTAGCACAGCTCCCACCATCAATAATCAAAGAACAAACCTTGTCTTGAACCGTACATCTTGTATGAAAGATGTTCTCTCTTTGCTCATCTTTAGCTCCTTTCTGGTTATTCAAGATTCTTCTTAAAACCAACATTTCACCCTCATTAGCTTCTTCTTCTACCTCCTCTAGGTTTTCCTCAAGGTTTTCTTTACTTTCACCTTTAATTTCCTCTTCTTTCTCTTGTTCATCCACGACTCTCCATTCGGCTAAAGTGATCACCTTATGGTTTGGACAGTCTGAGGCAATGTGTCCTAGTGCTTGGCACATGAAACATCTTCTTGTGCTCATAGGATGGGGGTTAGGTCTAGTTGGAGGTGGTTGGCTCTTTTGAGAAGTTGGGGTTCTTTGTGGATTGGAGGGAAAAGGATTTGTTGGCTTAGAAGGTGGATTAGAACTCCCCTTGTTAAAGGGTGAGTTCCGGGTTAAGGGCTTGGAATCCTGAGGTTTAAAGGGCTATTTAGATTTCTTTTGTTGTTCCACTTTGTGAGCTTGCATGCAATCCTTATCAAAAGAAGTATAAGCTTGTAATTCAACAACATTAGAATACCTAGGATCAAGTCCTCCCAAGTATCTAACTATTGTTAGTTCTTCTGGCTCTTGTAGATCACATTTAATCACAAGCTTTTCAAACTCTCTTGTGTATTCTTCAACACTCAGATTGCCTTGGTTTAGATTATGAAGTTGAGAATAGAAATCTTGTACATATGTAGGAGGAAGAAACATAGCTTTTAGCTTAGATTTTATCTTTTCCCAAGTTCTGATTTTGGACTTCCATTCTCTCACTTTTTTAGCACACAAGTTGTTCCACCAAAGAGAAGCATACTTATGCAGTCTCAAGGCCACTAACTTCACTTTCTTATCTTCAGGAACGTTCTTGTACTCAAATACTATTTCCACCATGTGTAAATAATCCAAGAACTCTTCTGGATCAAGCTTGCCATCATATTCTGGAATTTCAACTCTGAAATCATTAGAGTTTGCTTGCATCCGTGGGTCTGGCCTAGCCATTCCTACTGGTTCATCCTCACTAGATGAATAAAAAGTATGGCTAAACACTTGTTCTTGCCTCCTTGGTTCTAATTGGAGAGGTTCTTCACACATCTTTTGCTTTTGCTTCAAAAAAGTACCCAATTGTTTACGTAGGTACTCATTCTGAGCCTTCAACTCTTGATTAGAACTCTTAAGTTCTTGATTAGAAGTAGTAATATCATGATTACTTTTCAAAACAGCATCAAGTTTCTCTTCTAAACTCAAACTAGTACTCATGATGCAACTAGTTTATGGGTAGAACAGACATGGAGTTTGTGTTTGGGAAGTGTGTTTAGGAATGAATCTGGAAGTGTGGGGAGTATACCAGGCCAAGGAGAAACTTAGCTATGATACCAAATATGATGTAAAGCTCAAGGGATTAAGCTTACAATCAAAGGAATGCAAAGAAACAAGCAAAGCCCTCACGGTTCTTCACTTGGCTTCAATGAATCCGAAACTGAAATGGAAGTAAGAGATAGAACTAAACTTGAATCTTGGATACAAAAACACCACCAAGACCAAGGTTAGGGCCCCTAAACTTGATTAAGATATAGAAATCACTACTTAAACAAGTTTAGGACTAAGCTTGAACACCACCTTAGCCGGCCTAGTTAAGGATAAGCAAGTTTAGTATTTTGGTTTCAAGGAGCAAAGCTCTCTTTTCTCTCTTTCAATTCACAAAATCTAATTGACAAAATGAAAAAGTACAAGCCTCAAAGGTAAGCTAGCAAGCAACCAAGCAGCTCTACTCGAAGGAGTAAGGTTCCTTCATCATTAGGAAACCTCTTAAATAAACTTAATTCACGGTTTGGGCTAACCCGTGAGATACTAACTAGTTTACAGCCCTAATCCTTGCTAATATAATCTTTGCCTCTATTTTAACCAATTAGAGTTAAAGCTTACAATATTATGAAGTAAATAAGCAAGCAAGTACACAAGCAAGCAGCTCCTAACATGTTATAGTAAGAGAAGAAAAGCAGCTTGTCTTCAGGTCACGTTGCGGCTATCCAATGGCTGAAGTTCTGCTTTCTCTACTTGTTTTTCATTGGCTAGCTTGGTGGTTCTTCCATGATTGTGTCCAAATTCCTTCTAGAAACCAAATCATTCAACTAGACTAGGATTGGACGTGGGTAAAGCTATCAGCCACCAAATGAACCAATCAGATGCAACCGGGCTGCTGCTTGTAGAATGCAGTGTCCAATTGGAGGCAACGTTTCTTAGGGAAAACATGGGCACAACCTAGCTTGCAACACATGGTTAGAAAGATTGAGAAGTCCTCTAACACCTTGAGGTAGAATTACACCTTTTGGAGCTCATTTGCCTGCTCAAAAGATAGTAAAATTTAGACTGGTCCTTACAGGGCTCTAAACTACACCGTTTTGAAGATTGACCTGGTTCTTCATCTTCCACTTGATTTAAATTGGTTTAATCACTTGGACCAGGCAGCTAACATCTTGAGGACCCAAAATATGCAAAAATTCAGGACTTAAACCTTATGGAGGCCTAAGTAATTAGAAACACAAAACCAAGCTTAAAAATTATTTTCCACTCGTTTGCATCTGTTTGTCTCTAGCAAAATGTGAGCCATCTTTTGGACTTGGGACCTTATTCTTGGATGTTCTGGACTTGTTTGATCATGAACATGGTCTTGGCTAGGTAGGACTCCATCACAAGGCTGGCCAAAAAACACCAAGAAGTAGCAGCGGCAGCTGAGGGAGGGGGCTGGCCATGGGTTAGAGAGGGATAGGAGAGAGATGTGGGTTGAGTTTGGTTGTATTTTTTTGACTTATGCACATGCTTGGCTACATTTACACCTCCCAAAAATAGTTTTTACTAACCATGGTTAAGTTTAAATCATGGTAATTTAGCTAGGTTAGTAAAGCAAACTTGTTGGGCTTTAGATTGGGTCGAAATAAATCGGGTTCGGAAATAAAACGCTCTGTCACAATAATGTTTTTGCATAACTCGAAATTAAATTTTTGTAATGTTATGGAAGACAAAATAAATCACTTAGATTAAACTTGTTAGGGCTTACTATCAATTCTCCTAAAATTTTTGTGAATAACTAAATAAATAAATAAAACCCAAATTGCCAAGTGAGGACCCAAATGAAATTATTATATTTTTTTTCCACTGAGATGATGAAATGCGATAAATAAAAATGAGAAAATCATTAACATGAGGTAATTAAATAAATAAACATGATTTAGGGTTGGACTATTACAGTCTTCCCCCCTTAAAGAGTTTCATCCTCGAAACTTATGAACTTTATCATGTCATGCAAGATTACCTCAAATAAATGTCGTTACTTGGCTTACATTTCTTCTTCAATCTCCCAAGTGGCTTCTTGGGAGGTATGGTTTGTCCAAAGCACCTTGAATAAAGGTATCGGCTTGTTGCACAGCTACTTAATCCTGCGATCTAGTATTTGGACTGACGCTCCTCATATACTAGATCCTCAGTGATTTCAATATGCTCAGATACAATAGTGTGGTCCAAATCTGGAATATAATTTCTGAGCTGAAAGATATGAAACACTTCATACACGTTCTCTAGTTCTACCGGCAGTTCCAGTCGATATGCTATGGGATTTAACTTTTCGATGATATCATAAGGTCCTATATATCTTGGACTCAATTTGCCTCGTACTCTGAACCTCTTGATACCCCTGGTTGGTGAAACCTTCATAAACTTCAGTGTCCCTCTTCTGTTGTCTGCATAACTCTTTTGCCGACTTTGGGCAACCCTAATATGCTCCCGAATTTTTCTTATTGTTTTAATGGTTTCCTGGATCATTTTGAGACCGATGACCAATGTCGCGTCCAAATCACTCTAGCACAGCGGGGTTCTACATTTTCTCATGTATAAAGCCTCAAACGGGGCTATTTTGACAGTGGATTGGTAGCTATTGTTGTAAGAAAACTCCACCAATGGTAAATCATCTTCCCATTCCCCTTGGAACTCCAATACACAAGCTCTTAGCATGTCCTCTAGAATTTGATTCACTCTTTTAGTTTGCCCATCTGTCTCAAGGTGATAAGAGCTACTAAGTTCAATTTGGTCCCAAAGGCTATTTGAAGTGCTTACGGAGAACGGATTTGGAATCTTTGATCCCTATCTGATAATATATCTAAGGGGATCCCATGCAGGTGGACTATCTCCTTAACATATAATTGGGCTAGTTTTTCAAGTCCCCAAGTATCCTTAATTAGCAGAAAATGGGCCGACTTGGTAAGTCGATCAACTATGACCCAAATAGCATTATTCTTCGAGACAGAAAGGGGTAAACCTATAATGAAGTCCATTGAGATTGAATCCCATTTCCAAGTAGGAATTTCTAGAGGTTGCAGTTCACCCATGGGACGCTGATGCTCTGCTTTAACCTTCTGGCAAGTTAGACACTTGTTTACAAATTCTGCTACCTCTTTCTTCATATTATTCCACCAGAAGTATTATCCTAAGTTTCTGTACATCTTGGTGCCTCTTGCATGCACTGAGTAGTGAGTATTATGAGCCTCCTCTAGGATCTATTTACTTAATTCCTCATTTTTGGGTACACATAGGCGATTTTGGAATCACAAGGTTCCATCTTCATGTACTACAAACTCAAGAGACTTCCCTTTCTCTAAATTTTGCTTTATTCTTTGGAGTTCAGGATCACTTTCCTCGATCACCAGAATTTCTTCTACTATGGAAGGTTGTAAGGTAAGTGCTGATAATTGAACATTTGGTTGCCCATGGGACACTAGTTGAATTACCAAGCCCTCAAGCTCTCTCAAGAGACTCAAATGAGTAATCACCACAGTGCTTGAGCTATGTTGCGCTTTCCCACTCAGGGCATCCGCTACAACACTTGCTTTTCCTCGATGATATTGAATCTGCAAATCATAATCCTTAAGCAACTCGGGCGAATGCCGTTATCTCAAATTGAGCTCATTTTGGGTGAACATATACTTCAAACTCCGATGGTCAGGATAGATCTTACATGGTACCCCACATAAGTAATGTCTCCAAATTTTCAATGCAAAGACCACGGCTGCTAACTCCAAGTCATAGGTAGGGTAATTTTTCTCATAAGGCTTGAGCTGTCGAGAGGCATAAGCTACTACTTTGTCTTCCTGCATCAGTACATTCACTCAAATTTATTCACTTTCTTTAACATATTAGTCAGGGGCGAAACTATTTTCGAAAAGCCCTTGACGAACCTTTGATAATAGGCCGCTAAACCTAGAAAGCTTCTAATCTCAGTGACGTTGGTAGGCCTTGACCATTCCGTGATTGCCTTCACGTTCTGGGGGTCAACTTTGATTCCTTCTTTTGTAACCACATGTCCCAAGAACACCACTTCTTCCAACCAAAGTTACACTTCTTTAATTCTCCATAAAGTTGATGCTCCCTCAAGGTTTGTAGCACCATCCTCAAATGATCAGCATGTTCCTCCCTGTCCTTAGAATAGATAAGGATGTCATCTATGAATACCACAACAAAATTGTCTAGATAGGGTCTGAAGACCCTATTCATAAGATCCATGAAGGCTGTAGGGGCATTGGTGAGACCAAACGGCATCACTATAAACTCATAGTGACCATACCTGGTCTTAAACGCAGTTCTGGAGATGTCTTCAGATTTAATCCTAAGCTGATGGTACCCTGACCTCAAATCAATCTTAGAGAAGACTCTTGCTCCTCGTAGGTGGTTAAACAAGTCATCTATTCATGTTAAAGGGTACTTGTTTTTTATGGTGATCTTGTTCGACTCCCTATAGTCAATATATAGTCTTAAGGTTCCATTCTTTTTCTTTATGAACAACACTGGGGCACCCCATGGTGACACACTTGGTTTGATAAATTCCTTCTATAACGGCTCATCTAACTGAATCTTCAGCTCCTTAAGCTTAGTTGGGGCCATACGATATGAGGCTTTAGAGATAGGTTGGGCACCAGGGATTAATTCAATTTCAAAATCAATTTCCCTCTACGGGGTTAGTCCTGGTAACTCTTCAGGAAAAACATCTCCAAATTCACAAGTTACAGGAATATTTCCTGCTTTCTCTTCTTTTGTTTACGTGTCAATAGCATAATGCCAACTTCTAATACACCCCTGACATAACAGCTTACTTGCTTTCATAGCAGAAATCAAGGGACAAGGTTTTTCCTCTCTCTGCCCATAGAAACATACTTCTCTCCCTTTGTTATCCCTTAAAATAACCTTAAGATCTTCATAGTCAATCTTAGCTTCATAAGTGTGCAACCAACTCATTCCCAAAATGATATCAAAGTCAGACAAATCAAGTTGAATCAAATCCACAGGGAAGGTGGCTGCACCAATGGTAATGGGAACAAGTTTATAGAAGATAGGGCACTAAATCACAGAATCATTGGGTAGCTTAATCCTATAATTGGTTTTCATCCTCTTACCCTCCAAGTTCAATTGCATGGAAGATCGTGTGGATATAAATGAATGAGTAGCACCTGAATCAAATAATACACAAAATGGCTTTGAATTTAAAAAGAGAGTTTCAATGACTAACGTACCAGATGTGGTAGCTTCCTTCTTGCTCATTACATATGTTCGTCCTACCGCTGCACCTTGGTGGAGGGTTTTACTGCACCCTCATCCACCACCTTCAATCTTCATAGGCAGGCAGCAATGAGGTGTTCCGGGCTTCCATACCACATGCATTTGTTCATTCTTACTCGGCATTCAGCGGTGGTGTGATTTGTCCTTTCGCATTTCACACAGGGCTCTGCTGAGCCTGCAAGACAGCTCTTAGGAGGAGCAGGAGAAGGTTTCTTCTGGTTCACACTCTCACTCGGAGTTCCTTGCTCAAACCCTTTTCTCTTTTGGTTAATCGGGTTCAGGGTTCTCAATTTTGTCTTCACTCGCTCCACTTCAGCATCTCGCTCATATAGCTCTTGGTAAGTCAAGATTGGTCGCTTAGCTAACTAGTTTTGAATGTAGAAGGCCAAACCCTCTTCAAACCTCCTCATCTTTAACTTTTCAGTTGATAGAAATTCAAGGACAAACCTAGATAATTATGTGAACCTACTGACATACTGCATCACAGTCCTATTACCACTCATCTTCAGCTCCATAAACTCTTTCTCCTTTTATCTTTGGACCACAACTGAGTAAAATTTTTCCTTCAACTCACCTAGGAGTTTACTCTAGGTGAATTCAGGCCCTACACGCCTGCCCTTAACAGTTTCCCACCAAATATCCGCTTCATCAGTTAAATAATACGTCATAATGTTTACTTTCTTTTCTTCTGGCACCTCTACCACTGTGAAGATTTTCTCCATTCCCCTCACTCATTCCTCTAATACTACTGGATCATAATTTCGGTCATACACTTTAGGGTTGCATCGTGCTACCTTATCTGCTAATTTATCATCTTTAGGATGAATTTCAGTAGGTACTTGGGGAATCTGCTTCATCAATTCAACTACTACGGTCGGCCAATAGTTCGAGTCCCCAATCCCAAATGATCAAGGCGTTGCCGGCGTCCAAAAAGGATAAGGCTTGGCTTAAAAATAATTAAACATAATTAAACTAAACATCATTACCACCACACAGCATTTGTAAAAGCAAACCATCAAACCAACATAAACAGTAACTAAAGATATCAAAGTTTACACGAAAATAAAGTAACTCTTAGCAGAGTATATAGTTCTAACATCAAAATATCTCACACTACAGTGCTCAAAACATTTCAGCACTAAAACACCACTATTCCTTTCACACTTTCCCACCCACTTATCATCTCCACTCAGCCTGCCAGCCGGATGGCGATTCACTGAGCATTCCCCTAAAACAAAACATGAAAACATTTTGAACTGTGAGCCGAAACTCAGTACATGCATTTCTGTATTGTCAAGTGATCTTCGAAAAACTGATTGGGCCAACATTGCAATTTATTTTAATTTAGAATAGGGAATGAGATAAATATAAAACTGCATTGTCCATTATTATTTAATAGTGAACCCCTAGTAACTGTTACGATCTGAAGATAGGTACACACCTACCAAGCCGATCGGGGGACTTGGCCTGAAACTGCATGGATAATTAAAGGGTAATGTCTTGTAATTAATAACTGATGGGGTCACTAATTATGTGACAAATCACTAATTAAACTGATGCATTGATGTACTTACCAAAACATTATGATTTTGATAAATACGTACTGATTTATAAAGATACAGACAATGAACGTACCTATGACTTTTAATGAAATGTCATTAAGTATGATTATGCACAAAAGGGGACAAAATGATAGATTAGGCCCTTATTCTACACAAGAATATCGCTATAGGAACATATAGTTAGCAATTGTATTTATTTTTATAATTGATAGTTTAGTAAAGGAAAAAGTAAGGTCGTGATAGGGGCTAAAGTAAATTACTCATAACCTGATCTCCCAACCCCCACTTGGGACCTAATTCCCCAATATAGAAAGCTTAAGAAGTTTCAAAAAATTTTCATTCGAAAACAAAACATGATTCCCACAATAGGGTTCCCAAAATGGAGCTAGAACACAAGTGTGCCAGTTTTGGTCTAACCTGCGTAGTTCAAGTAAAACGGCTATAACTTTTTCCACAGACATCAAAGTGAGGTGATTCAAAAGGCATTAGGATGCTAACACGCTGATCTACCTACCCACCAAAAACCATAATTTTTGGCTGGGCCGATCGTTACTAATTTATTGGCAAAAGTTCCCTGTTTTCTATCAGTTCACAGCCACACTGCCCTGCTTCCTCCTCTCTTTTCACACAAATCCTCATCTAAAATCACTCCTTAAAATCCTGTAACAAAGCTTTGGTCCTTCCCCTCAACCTAAAAAGTCATAATACTCAATTTCCCTCCATAATCACATACATCAAGTTTTTAGTTCTTCCACATGCTTGGCTAAATTTATACCTCCCAAAAGTAGGTTTTATAACCGTGGTTAAGTTTAAATCATGGTAACTTAGTTAGGTTAGTAAAGTAAGCTTGTTGGGCTTCAGATTGGCCGAAATAAATCGGGTTCGAAAACAAAACGCTTCATAGCAATAATGTTTTTGCGTAACTCAAAATTAAATTTTGTAATGCTATGGAAAACGAAATAAATCACTTAGATTAAACTTGTTAGGCCTACTATCAATTCTCCCAAAACCTTTGTTAATAACTAAATAAATAAATAAAACCTGAATTGCCAAGTAAGGGCCCAAATTAAATTTTTATTATTTTTTTTTCCACTGAGATGAATAAATGTAATAAATAAATTTGAGGAAATCATTAACATGAGGTAATTAGATAAATAAACATGATTTAGGATTGGGCTATTACATTTGGCCTAACTTCTTGGGTTGGTAGGCTATTGATGTTGTTACTTATGTTTACCTGAGGAGATTTTTCATTTAGTTTTGGTTTTCGTAGTTACTTATGGACAAGCAACATTTCAAGCATAGCAGAGTTTGATAAATGCTTAGAGTGTACTTCATTTTGGGGCCATTTCGCTACATTTTTAGAGAGAACTATGAACTTCATGTTATAATCTATACTCCTTTTTTCATTTTAAGCTTGGGCATGGTTCTTTTTTGTATTTTGCATGTTTTTACCTTTTTGCCCTTATTTTGACCCCAATTGAGTGTATTTTGACTCTCCAAGGATGCCCCTAAGTCACCATGCTGAGATAGAGGCCACCATAGATAGTGGCATTCACCACGAAGGGTCCGTGGTGAGCTTAAAACTACTTGCCACTTCATCTTCCTTCATCTTATGGCTAAGGACGACCGAGTTCATGCTTAAATAGGGGGTTTTTTTTGCTGCAAAGGGGTGAGAGCAAAAAAAGCCAAAACATCTAACACTCACTTCTATCATTAGTTTTAGGATTTTTCATGTCCTCTTTAGAGTAAGAGAGGGAATTGGAGTGGAAGATTGGCACTTGAAGGCTTGGAGTTTGGGAAGTCATTGAAAACCACCATAGTTGCTAAGTTTTCTTCCCCTTCTAATCTCTTCTTAAACTTTTATTTAGATGTGGATTATTTCAGTTATGTGTGAGTAGGATTGATTGAATTCCATCTTGTGGATGAACTGTTGTGAGTAAATTTTGGCCAAATTTACTTGTACATACTAGATAGTTAAGTGAAGTACTGAAAGGAGAAACTCAGTATTAGAACACTAAGTTAGAACTTAATTTAACGACTATTGCAAAGAGAGTTGTTTATTGAGAGGAAAATTCTAACAATCAAAAATCTATAACCAAGACTAAACCAAGGATGTTTGAAAGAATCCTAACTGGATTAGTTTAGGCAATTCAGTTTGATTCAAAAGAAAAGATTGAATTCATAGTTTGATTGGGCTCTTTTGAATCATCCAATTTTGATAAAGTGCATATTTAAATCCAATGATCCAACTCTTTACTAGGCGAAATAATTCCCTAGATGTTTTTAATCAAATTGAATTTCTAATAGTGATAGTTGAGACAACCCATTGAAAAATTGGTTGCTTGTCCTTTTATAATAGGTTAAAACGCGATAGATTACACTTGGTCTCTGTGGGATTGATATTAAAGTTATACTACAACAACCATGCACTTGGGGTAGCAATTAGTGACTTTATTCAAGAGCGACATGATGAGCTCCGTAAGATAATTGCTTCCTAGAACCAATATTTACAACACTTTAGGGCTTATTTAGAAACTTAGCGTGATTGACATATATCTCAACCCCCACCCTCCTTCTCCCCCTCCTCCTCCTTTCTAGGTTTTCTTCGCCCTTCCCAATGCTTATCTTATGCTTGCATTGAGGACAATACTTTATCCCAGCATAGGGGAGCTGCGAATTGTGTGTTTCTTTTGTGAAAATGTGTACAATGCGGTCTTGTGAATAGTTTGCATCTTAGATCATGCACTTCGGGTTAATTAGAGCATTTTTAGTTAAGCATTTAGTTTTTTTAAAAAAATTTCTATTTTAGGTTTCATTTCTTAGTTTCAGTTTCATATTGGCATTTTTAATTTTTGGTTGCATTTAAGGTTAGGCATGCATATAAAAAAAAAAGTAAACAAACAAAATGAAAAAAAATCCTCCGGTGATGAGTCGTTAGACTAAGTAGCTTTCTTTGGCTTCATTTGACCCTTTTAGTTATGCCCATTTCTGAATAAATTTTGATAATGAGTTTTAAAATGTGCTTCTTGATTTGACGAAAAAGTTGAATGTGAATCGATTGCTTAAATGACACTTTGCATGAGCATTTGCCATATGAGATTCAATGAGGTAGTGAGCTTTGGTAGTTGTTCCATGAGACTTTGAGCTTGATTGGACTAACTTATCAATTATAGTCTCATACTCTTTTTTATGTGTGACTCTTCCTGAATTTCAAGTCTTTAGAACTTGCTTTGATTCTTGTTAAAGCTCACATTTAGCATGTGCATTTAGGCAATATTATTAAGGCATTCTTTGAATTTATGAGCTACATTGACCAAATAGCCACCCTTATTATTTATCCCTTGCTACCCTTATGAGCCTTCACAATGTTTATTGATGTGAACCTTTAATCTAGCCCTTGGCTAAATACATGTCTACCTTGTTAGCCACGACTAAAGAGTTCCATTTCTTAATGTAGGGTGGTTTGAGGATGATGATATGAGATGTGGCTTGTTTAAATCCATTTGGGTTGGTTACTATGAGTTAGTTTAGAAGTGTTAAAAGGTATATATACAAAAAGAGGAGAAAGGAAAAAAATAGAAAATGTGCCATAAAAAGGATTCGGCATAAATGTTCTTTGGAATGACTCAACATTTGCTCTCGTTTAGAACCAACCAAGGGGATTGTTTATATATTTTATATGTATTGGCTTGAATAGTTCGTTTTGTGTATTTGAGAGGCGATAATCTTGCTTTTAGTCTTTGGCTTTTAGCTCCACAAATCCAAAAACATTTGTTCCCTTCTAAACCTTGACCCAATAGCCCCGTTATAACCTTATTGAAGTCCTCATGATTGTCTTGTATATTTTGCATTCTAGTGATGGCGAATTTAAAAGTCTTGTCAAGCTAATGGTAGATTTGATTCTTTAGAATAAGATTTGAGTGAACCGCCTTATATTTTGAACCACATGAGTGTTGAGTGCTTCATTGCTAGAGTGAGGTTCTACTGGTTCTTCTTGCCCAAATTATTCATATGTCAATATGAGTGTTAAGTTAAATCGAGTAATTGATTTAATGTTTGATGGGATAGTCTCTAATTATATTTCGAAAGCTTCATTCTCCTATCTATTTTGCAATGTTTTCAATCACTTTTAGGCTAACTTATTGAGTTGGTTTGGCTATCGATGATGCTACTTATGTTTCCCTGAGGAGGTACTTCATCATAATTTTGGTTTCATTAGTTACTTGGGGACAAGCAACAGTTTAAGTATGGGTGAGTTTGATAAGTGCCTATAGTGCATATCATTTTAGGGTCATTTTGATGCATGTTTAGGGGATTTATGAGTTTTATGCTTAGTTTATACCCCCAAAATCTCTTTTTATGCTTGGGTATAGTTCTTTGATGACTTTTGTGGGTTTTGAGACCTTATTGATCAAGCATTGACTCTCAAAAGTCAAATTTATGACTCACCACAGACGCCCCCAGCAACCATGCTCGTGAGGAAAAAGAAGAATAAGAGAACTCCGAGACAAAGGCCCCCATGGACCATCAGTGGTGGTGGCCATGGTCCATGGTAGGCCTGCAATTGTTACACCCCTTTGTTTTCCTTGGCTTGTATAGCTAAGAATTGACCATGGCGGCTATTTAAAGATACGCTTAGCTACTGGACAAAAGAACTAACATATATACCTTAGAAATCTGTTAAAGTTTTGTAATTTTTTTCACTTTTGGGAGCAAAAAAAAGATTAGAAGGAAGATTGCTTTCAGTTGGAGTCTTAAAGATTAAAGAAGTTGTCAAGAAACTCCATTGTTGTTAAGCTATTCTCTTCCCTTGTTCTTTAAACTCAATTGATTAATTTTGTTTGATTGCTTTTCTTGATTGAACTATTTTGTTAGTTTTAATCATCATGAGCAAATAGTTTCTTTAGTCTTAGGATTTTATAGCCAAACTATCAACTTGGATCCTTAATCTTCATTAATAATATGCTTACTTTATTTGAAATGGTTCAATCTATCTTGTGTTATGATTATCATCAGCAGTTTTAGCCAAATTAACTTGCAAAATATCAAATAGTTGGATGGAGTACTGAAAGGAGCCGCTATTGAACCGACAAGTATAGACTTAACATAGTTACTTTTAAGAGAAGGTTGCATGATGAGAGAAAATTTAACAGGTGGGACTCTTAATTTTAGACTAAATTAAGAACCCCTTTGAAAGGATAGTAGTATGTTTAGTCTAAACAGTTCGATTCATTTTGCAAGAAATGATTGGATATTATATGTTTGTTATCCTTTATTCATCCAAATTTAAGTACGCATAGATATTATTTATTGAATCTAGTTCATAGTTGGTGAAGCAAATCCATAGGCGTTTTTAATTGATAGAATTCTCAAGTCAACAATTAGCACTTCATCTAGTGACAGATTAATTTATTCCCCAAATCGACTTTTATTTGCTTAGCATTTTTGAAAGGATAAACTCAATAGATTGGTTTGGTCTCTATAAGAACGATATTTCAACTAGCTACAACAGCCACGCACTTACAGGCTTGTCAATATCTCAAGTTGAGCTTGCTTGATTACCCAAATCACATGGCACCATTAGTGGGTGAGTGTCATAAGAAGACTTGGTCTCCAACCTCATACTCCAAGGGTCGCCATCGCTTATTCGCATTGCTTTTCTAGTGGCTCTGGGCTACCTTCATCCTTTCTTAGATCACTCTTATGTTCTATGTTGCTACCTGAATGAGTTCAGGTTCAACGGTGAGTGCCTCTTTGATCTCTTGCCAGCATAGGGGGCTCCACACCTCCTACCATATAAAGCTTTAAGTGGAGACATTTCTATACTAGAGTGATAGTTGTTGTTATAGGGGAACGCAATCAGTGCCAACTGCTCATCCCATGCCTTCTTGAAGCCCAAAATGTAGGCTCATAGCATGTCTTCTAGTGTCTAGATAGTACGTTAGGTCTGACCACCCATAGCAGGGTGAAATGTCATGCTAAAGTTCAGCATGGTCCCGAATATTTCCTGTAGTTTCTCCCAAAGTCTTGCTTAGATCCTTGTGTCTTGTTCAAATATTATGGAGCTAGATAACCCATGTAAGCACACAATCCTATCTAGATAAGCATAGGCTAGTTGATCTGAGGTCCATGTTTTTGCCATTGATATGAAATGTGTTGATTTAGTCGACATATCGTGAATTACCCACATGGCGTTATCCTTACTCATTGTTTTTCATAGCCTCATCACAAAATCCTTGGAAACTAAGTCTCATTTCCACTCAGGGACCTCTAACGGTTGTAAGATTCCTACAGGGTATTGTTGCTCCACTTTCATTCGTTGACAAGTCAAGCACTTAGACATACAATATACGACTTTCTGCTTCATATTACTCCATCCAAAAGTCTGTTTAAGGTCTTTGTAGAGCTTATTCCTGCAAGGATGTATAGAATATGGGGTATTGTGACCCTTATCGAGATTCTTCCTCTTAAGCGTGTCTACTATCAGGACACATATTCTGCTATGGAAGCTTACAGTCCTATCTTCCTCGAACACGAATCTTGGTGCTTTTCCTTCTAACACCTCCATCTTTAACCTCACTAACTGCGAGTTGATTTCCTACTTAGGTTGGATCTCCTTGGTGAGGGTGGGTCACACTTCCATAGTAAATAGTAAAGAATTCCTCTTCCTCATAGCAACATTGATCTCTAACCTTTTAAACTCCTCACACAACTTTGTTGGTATAGTAAGTAGATGGTTGAGAGTAGGGTAATGTCTACGGCTCAAGGCATCGGCCACTACATTCGCCTCGCTAGGTTGATATAGGAAGTGTACATAATAGTCCTTGAGAAACTCTATTCACCTTGTTTGTCTCAAGTTCAAATCCTTCTAAGAAAAGAGATGCTTGAGACTTTGATGGTTGGTGAAGATCTCACAGTGCACACCGTACAAGTAATCTCTCCAAATTTTGAGAGCAAAGACTACCACTACCAGTTCTAGGTTATGGATTAGGTAGTTCTTTTTGTCTGTGTTTAGTTGCCGAGACACATATGCTGTAAGCCATCCATTTTGCATCAATATGCACCCTAAACCATTGTGAGATGCACCATTACATACTACAAGCCCTTCAGTTCTGGAGGCCAATGCCAACACAGGTGCAAACGTGAACCTCTTCTTAAGTTCCCAGAATGCTAGGTCACATCTATTTGTCCACTCATACTTCACTGTTTTTTTGTCAAATTAGCAAGGGGCATCACTATCTTCATGAAATCTTAAACAAACCTCCAATAATACCTTGCTAGTCCCAGGAAACTTCATGCCTCTATAGCATTTTTCGGTGTAGGCTATTTGCTAAATGCCTACATCTTTTATGGATCAACTGACACTCCACCCTTAGATATTATATGACCTAAGAAGGCTACTTTCTCTAGCTAGAGTTCACATTTCTTTAACTTGGCATAGAGTTCATGTCTCCTTAATACGTCAAAGACAATCCTTAAGTGCTGAGCATGCTCATCGGGAGTTTTCGAGTAACCAGTTTTACCACAAACAGGTCTATATATGGCTTAAAGACTCAATTGATGGATCCATAAAGGTGATTAGAGCATTAGTGAGTCTGAAAGGCATCACAATGACTTCAAACTGCCCATATCAGGTTTGGAAAGCAGTTTTTGGGATGTCTTCCTCTTGGATGCAAAGTTGGTGATAGTCGGATCTGAGGCTTACCTTCAAGAAGGTTGCAGCTCCACATAGTTGATAAATGAGATCACCAATTTGAGGTAGAGGATATTGATTTTTGATGGTGATCTTGTTCAACTCCCTATAGTCTATGCACAACCGTAAGCTATTATCCTTCTTCTTCACAAATAACACTAATGCTCCCTGAGGTGATGTACTCGACCTAATATACTCCTTTTTTAGAAGTTCATCAAGTTGAGTTTTTAGTTCCTTGAGCTATGCTTGGGCCATCGTATATGAGGCTTTAGAATTGGGCGCAACTCCTGGGGCCAAGTCAATACAAAAATCCACCTCTCTAGATAGAGGCATGCTAGGGTCTTCTTTGGGGAAGATATGTGGAAACTCACACACTATTGGTGTACTCCCTACTTATGGCCTAGTTGTAGTTGAGTTAACCACATTATATAGATAGCCCTCACATCCTCGTTTCAAGAGTTTATGTGCCTTCAGTGCAGAGATCATCCTGACCCTAGTTTCAAGTTGGCCCCTTTATGCACTACCCTATCCCCATTATGACCTCTTAAGGTCACCTTCTGCTTAAGGCAGTCTATTTAGATATGATGGTTTATAGCCAATCCATACCCAAGAACTCATTAAAATCGATCAAGTCAAAGTGATGTAGGTTAGCTGCGAACTCTTAAAGCTATTAGGATAGGGCACTCTCTAAACAACGTCCCATGGCTCATTGTGTCTCATGTAGATATAGTAACATATATACCAGGTGATACTGGGCAAGGAACTAACTTTAACTTATTAACAATAACAAACGTAATAAAGTGTGTGTAGCTCTAGAATCAAACAACACAGATGCTAGGTAAGAGTGGATAGGAAAGGTACTCGTAACCACATTAGGAATGTCCTCCACTTCATCCTTCTTCATGACATAAACCCTACCTCCCATGTTATGAGGCGGCAGGTTTGGTAGTCGGTGCTAACTCTCTTAGGGTAGTCGAGCTGGATTGAACTAGTTTCTTTAAGGCCTCTCTTGGCCCTTGTTGGGAGATTAGGCCCTACCACGGTTGTCAGTCCTTCCTTGATCAGTTGTCAGTGGTGGTAGAGGGCAATCCCTCAATTCATGTAGCAAACTCTCATGTCTAAAGCACCACCCCTTCTTTGAATGGCCTTGTAATTGTGGGCAGAGTTACTAGGCTTTCTGCAAGCTTAACATATCACTCCTTAGTGGTACCCTCCTATTTAGTTGCCTTGTGGGCCATCCTATCATGGGGTCTTGTGCTTGGGTTGTTGGATGCAGTGGTCTTATTGAAAAAGACATCCCTTTCATTGTGAGCATGCTCTACATTAATGGTGGTAACATACTTCTCCTGATAAGAGTTGTATATACGTACTCACATAGAATCCTGCAGCTTATGACCCAATACAGACTCAAACCAGTTGATCTTGAGGTTCTCATTAACTATATAGATTGTGGTAAAGCGGGATAGTTCCATGAATTTAGAAGCATATTGTAAAACGGTCATGTTCCCTTACTCTAATTCGAGGAACTCTTTCTTCTTTGCCTTCTAGAGGGATATAGGATAGAAATGATTCTTTATGATCTCCTCGAATAGAGCAATTTTACCTCCCCTTTATAATGGGCCACCATAAATCAACTTCCCCTTTGAGGTAAAACCCTGCGAATCCCACTATCCACTTGTTTGGGCATTGGAGAGCATCAAACTTTCTCCATATCTCAAATCCACTCCTTGAAATCTTTAGGGTCAGCTACCCTGTTATAGGTGGGTGGATGAAGAATGGAAAGCTTCTTGAAGAGATTAGAGCTATCGTCCTTATCCTTGTTTTCTTTCTTCTCGCTCATCTTCTACAACTGCTCACTCTACTTCTATCAGCTCGATGAGGAAGAGGTTGGTGAGATTCTCCCTAATAGCACTAGTCAAGGGGCCTCTATTTCCAGGACGAAGGAGTTCTAGATGCTTTCTCGGGTCAACCATCATGGGCACATTCCCACGGTAGTGAGATTCCTTATTGTGTTCAGACATTATGAGGAAAGTAGTTTTAGATTTTAGTTTCTTACCCTACAATTTAGCCCTACTTACAACAAATTATAACTCTCAACCTTAGGCTTATAGGCCCATATATGTTGAAAGAATCAAGCATATAGTGCACATAAGGTAATAACGATAGTTTACATACACAACCAAACTGCTCAATGTCATCTATCATCCATAAATCCAGACTTCATTCAATACCCACCTAATCTTATACAAACACCAACAAAATCTCATAGTAAAGTTCACAACTAAAGTTCTCCCCTTCACTAGGGCTTTTGGAGGAAACAACCCAACCATATTCAGCATATAGTTCAGATTAGTCCTATTGATCACTTCCCTATCTTAAGGGTTCTAACAAGTCCTACCATGCTTCCTCCTATCATTAGAGGGTGAGGGGGGTGCAAGTGACTTTGAAGCTAGTTCCCTTGCAGTCCCTCATCTTCAGGCTCTTCTTTTTCGGGCTCTTCTTCCTCTTGGTCAGACTCCTTGGGGGGTTCCTCTTCCTCAAGTTCCGACTCTTCTGATCGAGGGGATATTCAATGTTGAAGACCCTTTTTTACTCAACCCCTAGCTCTTCATCTAGTCCTTCGTCAAACTCGTTGAGAGGATCAAGGTCACCCCTCCTCAGGGTTACTTGTATAATCATACCAAACCCTTTTCCTTAATCCCTGGTTGGTCTCACCATTTGAACCATCCTAGTTGAACTCAATAGGGTTGCCCTTAGATTCACTAGTTGCATCCTCATGGCATGATGACTCTTTTTCTTCCTTTACAATATCCTTCTTCTTAGCAGGGGTATCCTTAGCTTCATCCTCGTTGATTGGACCGTCCTTATCCAATGACTCCAACAACTCCAATAACTCATTAGTAGAGCCTCGTTGTGCTAGGAGATCAATCAGCTCATTGAGATTCATGATAGGTCATTGATGATCACACCAACAACATCTACCACAGTTATCTTGAGGGATCTCCAAGGTAAGGAGCTTGTCATACTAATACCGCCATACTCGGTCCTCACATAGCGTCAAGAGAAAGCAAGTTGCCTGGTTCAGCTCATCAGGTAAACAATTGTTTGGGAAGTTATCTAAATGACGGTTGATAGCACACTGAACCTAAATAGTATGATCAAGAATGGAATGCTCTAGAAGCTTGGTCAGCCTTCGATGAAAATAATGTGTGCCATGAGAGTGATAGTGTCATACGCAATTCATCATCCTGCTAAGTACACAAGGAACTTATGAGTTCCTAATGCAATCTAAGAACACATACAACCCTACCATTTAACCCCCGCTCACGCTACGGTAATTTTCTACATCTATAGATTTTTAAGACTCTACCTCAGGGTATAGTACCCCAAAGAAGCCGCCAAATCAAACCTGGAGGTTTGATACTACTCTGTGACACCCTCAAAATTCTAATCTATTTTATTGCTAATCCTTACCCTATTTAATGCAGTGAAAGAAAAATATAACCTAGCAAGCATCATTATCGTTTTTCATTATGAAATACAAGGCAAAAAGAAAATTTAGATTAAATAACCAAAAACAAGATTCATAGTCAACAATCCAAAGTCAATGGTCAACTTAGTTTACTACAAGTACACATTATTCCATGCCGAAGATTAAACATTCAACTACATATAATACAACCTTGCTCACATCCCCATGCATTACATTGATACCTAAAAACAAAACATTTCGAAAAGTGAGACAGAGCTCAATAATGTTTACCCCTAACTATAAAACATCTACTCAAATTCATTCAAACATTTAAGGGTGAGAGGGAAACATTCAAATAGTTTGAAATAAGATTTGTTCCGAGTGATTTCAAAAAATTTAAACTGAAAATTTCTTATCGATCATCACAATCCAAAACAGAGTCAATTTTACTAGCGAGTGACCCCACTAGAGGATCTCATGGCCTTTCACCGAACAACCTCATGGTTACTAGAACCCATCTTGGTATACATCCATCAATAATGGCACGTACTCGAGCGATCTTATGCTATAACTCGGGGATACTAACTTGTCTTCATATCAAGTTAAACTTACCCTGATCTTAGGAGACACCCTCCCACAAATTTGTCTTAATTTTCACTTTAGGATCTAGTATTTTATGAATAGGTTTGTTTGGCTACCCGTAAGCCCATCTCAATCAAAACTTATATTAACTTAGCAAAACTCTTAAAAAGTATTAACATTTACTCACAACTCCATATCACAGATTCAGAACTTCATAGAACACATTTCACCATTTAAGTTTTACACGTAAGGTTCTCTTGGCGTATAAGATCACAAAAAAAACTTACAAACATCCAAACACATTTTGAAAGAGCAAATAAGGGGAGTTAGGGCATATACATTACCTCAAACAAGCGTAAAGTACCTAGATTGAGCTTGAGCAAGAGGATTGAGCCCAAGCGATAAAATTAAAATGCCACAACATGAACTAACTTAAGTTGTTCCTTACACCCTATGACCAATATTTTCAACCCAAAAAGCTAAGCAAGCCACTAGAGTCTCATGGCTAAGATTAATGTCCGTAGAAGCTGACTTTTTAGCACATAAGAAAATCTTATAAACGCAATTACTAAATAAAAGCTAATGCTAAAATATAAACTAATTAGGGTGTGAAGGTCATTTTTCTAGCCTAGCTTACAAAGGCTATCACTTTAGCTACGAATATTGGATCGAGGTGTATCAGCACAATCGAGAGAGCCCTTTATGTATACTATGACTTTCGTTTTATGAGAAATCACAAATAACAACAATGCGTATCTCAAAATTTCAGGTTTTTCTATTTAGTTAGTTTCAAGTTAGAATTACACACTCATGGGAGAAAATTCATTTCGCCTTCGTTTTAAGCACAAAATTGATAATTTAAAATTCTTAGCAAAATAGACTCATTGATCTCCATGGATGATTTTTCAAGATTTTTGACCTACTATAACAATGCTGTTTATTCCTGAAAATTAGGTTAGTGCATGGTCGGTTTTTGGTTTGACAAAACTTATAATTCATTCATGAAATCATGATACCCACTCAAGTAAAATTTACAAAAAAATATCTAAAATCATTCCGAACCACAAACACTACCTCTAAATCCAATAAAACCTATCCAAGCCCCCTCCAAGAGGGATTTTGAAGAGAAAGTTCATATTTACCTTGAAGATAAGAGTGAAGGGCAAGGTGCTTGTATGGGTGTTCTCAAACCACTCCAAAATATGAGAATTTGTTTGCAACATAAAAAAGAGTAAAACTAGGGCTAGAAGGTGAATCTAACTTTTGTAAAAAAAATTCTTTGCATGAATATAAATTTTAAAACTTGATATAAACAATCCTCTAAGACTTCTTACCGAAACCCAAAAGGATCGAGGAAGGTGGCTTGGTGGGCGGTCGGGTGGCGATATGGTGTAGCTGGGGTGAGCGGTGGCTAGAAGTGGGCCATTAGAGGACTGGCCACTAGTGGTGTTGGTGGTGGTGGTCGGCTGAGAGGAGAGAGAGATTGAGCGCGGGAGCAAGTAAGAGAACGTGAGCAAGAGTGGGAAAATTGTGAAGTGAGAGAGAGAGATATTAGGGGGTTGCTGCTCATGTAAAGTATGTACTACAAAAAAAAAAAAAATCTTGGCTGCCACAAGGAGGGAAACGAGAAAGGCATTTAGGGTTTTAATATCTCTTTCCCAAAATACTACATCGTTAATTTTTTCCTTTGAATTTGAAACTTGATAGGGAACTCTTGATCATTAAACCAAAAAAATTTCAAATAAAATTAATATTTTGAAAATTAATATTTTATTTTATAAACAAGAAATATTAAAATTGGAATTTGAAATTATTTTCTTCATTAAAAGTTTGGATTAGTTCAAAATACGAAATGAGCTTGGTCCGAGGTTGTAACTATATGAAGGCGCACACTAAAATATTACCTACGAGCTCATGCGACTAAGATCAGCTTAACCATTCTTTGAGGAATATATATATAATTTTTCGGGGTTTTACAATGTCCATATATGTTAAGTATAATTATCGAAGCAAACCCAGCAATTAAGTTGCACGATTGGCTTTATGATTGGGTTACCTATCTCAATTCTTGAGACAAGTATAATAAAAACTCTATCTTAATTTCTACTGCAATTATTGGAGTAATTGGATATGTAGCAATAAATTTTGTTGTAATAGATTGGATAATCCTGGATGTTATGATGAAATAATTTAATGACATAATTAAGGGAGTTCTACAAGCTGCACATACCAAGGAATTCCACAGTGACAGAAAGTCATTTGAAGTCCCAAGGAATTTAGATTACACTAGTTACCCTTGGGCCAATGTAAAGGCACATGATTAGAATTTGGAAGCCGACAAACTATAAGGGAGGAGTGAGAACAATTTTGTATGATTTAAGAGGACCTCACGATATATTTAGCAAGTCAATCCTTTGTTCTTCTTTGCTGGTAGCAAAAGCAATTTCTTTAGAAACAACTTTACAAATAGCATCACAGAAGGATGGACGAAAGTCCTGATTTAGACATATTGCCTTGATGTATATTTTTTTAGAGACCAAACTCACAAAAACATATACAATGGGTAGAACGGAATAAGATAGAACCAAAGTAACCAAGAATCAAGATAGAATTCAAGTGGACTAGCAAGGGTGATTGAAGACCCACCTTGGTTTGCACACTTGGGCAATCTTCTTCCTTCAACTAAGTTACAGAAATGAATCACCTTCTTAGTTGAGTTAATAAGACCAAGAGACCCACTTGAGCTTGCCAAACACTCAAGATATAACACTAGAAATTTTGAGAGAGAATGGAGAGAGTTTTCACAACTCAAAGTTTAAATTCATTCAAAAGTTGCTTCTTACAATCCCAAGGCCTCCCTTATATAATGGGAGCCTCTAACAAGATGAAACAAAGGAAAGCAAAGGAGCCTTACACGTCCAAAAAGCAAGAGGAGACCAAAAAACAAAGACAAAATATGAAAAGTGGTTTATGCTTTTCTCAGCAACTTTTAGGTTGACAAGGGTCAACTTCAAACAGTTATATCTCCTAGGTTTCTTACTCAAATTGGCTGAAATAGACGTTGCTGGAAAGCTCAGGAAGTTAGATTTCACGTGCCTCAAGTTTCCAGCATTTGGAGCTACCGTTTGGGAGATATGGGGCAAAAGGTACAACATATACAGACTGTGGCAGTTTTTACAGCATCTGGAAAAAGGCTCCAATTGACTTATTTCCTAGTGCCTTAATCTAGAACTCTTAATTTGTCCTCAAATATGACATATTAAGGGTTCCAAAAAGTTTATTTTCAGCTTCTTATATCCATTTTAAGCTTGAAAAATCAAGTGCACAAAATCGGGTTGCTGCGCTGTATTCTGGGCAGATTGTATAGCTGAACTTTGACAGCTGAGTTGGACGGGTAAATGAAGTTCAAATGACTTAAAATTTTCTTTATTGGAAATATAACTTTCTAAACTTAAATCCTAAAGAACTAAAACGGACTTAAACCACCTTGAAGCTGGGTGATTAGGGTCACCAAGTTGCTGCACTTACTGTCCGGAACTGTATCTTTTAAAAATGGCATTTTGAAGTTCAAGTAAAACTCCATAAAGTGCCTTTTACCATGGAATTCAAACAATGGAGATGAAAAAAGATCTTGCTGAACTTGGATTTGAAATGAAGTTACCCTACAAGGATTGGATGAGCAAGGTTGTATGTAATGCCCTAGAAGATATGCATCATACTCCCCTTGTTGGGAAAGAATTGCCCTCAATTCTTGTTGAGAGTAAGGACAACCTCCTTGAGTTGAGCACCGCTCAAATCCTTGTACAATCGTCTCTTGCTTCAATTCAAAATTTTGTGGGCCGCCCAAGATAATTAATACCTCACAAGAGCCTTGGCCATCTTCATGCTCATCAAATCTTGGAGGTAGGTCAGAGATAATTTCATTGTCTTCATGATGAAAATCCCTATAAAGAGGAAGATGAAGTTCTTCCTTGGAAACTTGTCCTTCCTCCTCACAAGAAGAAGAAGGAGTCGTAGTTTTTCCTAACTCTTCACAGTCTAAGAGCTCTTCATCACCATAGTCTTCAAGTTTTAAGAGTTGTTCATCACCATAGTCATCAAAGATGGGAGGCAGATCAAACCGATTTAAATCTTCCTCCCCTTCGTTTACTTCTTCATCTTCATAGAAGATGATTTCCTTCAACGACAGCAAGGTAGGAAGGCTAGGAGTGTGATGACTTTTTGGACTCCCCTTGTTGAAAAGGATGTCCACACATGAGGGCCTTGAGCCATTCTTCTGAGGAAGTAGAGAAACATGTTTGAGCACATAAGTGGGTGCGCAAAAGACACCCATCAACTTACCCCTCAACTTCTTCCAAGTTCTCCCCTTCTCTTTCCCTTTCTTCCTTCTCTTAAACTTATAATTCTTCCACCATTGAAGTGCAAAACCTCTCAATTTTGAAATAACCACCTTGAAGTTCTCTTGGTCACTAAGGTTGTGACAATCAAAGGCTTGCTCTATCTTAGAAAACCAAGTTGTAAACTCATCGTTTTGGCCATAAAATCTTGGGATTTTTAGGCTAATCAAATCGATGTCTATCAAGGCTAGCTCTTTCCGGAAGTTCCTCAATGAAGGCATGATGGATGAAATGTAAGGGTTCTTTATGGGATGATTTTGTGTTTAGGTTAAGGGGATGTGTTTGGCGAATGGAATCTTGGCCAAGAGGGTAACCAAAGCTCTGATACCTATTGATGTATATTTTTTTTAGTCCAAGCTCACAAAAACATATACAATGGGTGGAAGGGAATAAGATAGAACAAAAGTAACCAAGAACCAAGATAGAATTCAAGTGGACTAGCAAGGGTGATTGAAGACCCACCTTGGTTTGCACACTTGGGTAATCTTCTTCCTTCAACTAAGTTACAGAAATGAATCACCTTCTTATTTGAGTTAAGAAGACCTAGAGACCCACTTGAGGTTGCCAAACACTCAAGATATAACACTAGAAATTTTGAGAGAGAACGGAGAAAGTTTTCACAACTCAAAGTTAAATTCATTCAAAAGTTGCTTCTTACAATCCTAAGGCTTCCCTTATATAATAGGAGCCTCTAACAAGCTGAAACAAAGGGGAGCAAAGGAGACTTACACGTCCAAAAAGAAAGAGGAGACCAAAAAGCAAAGACAAAATATGAAAAGTGCTTTATGCTTTTGTCAACAACTTTTAAGTTTACAAGAGTCAAATTCAAAAAGCTATATCTCATAGGTTTCTTACTCAAATTGGCTGAAATAGACCTTCCTGGAAAGCTCAGGAAGTCAGCTTTCACGTGCCTCAATTTTCCGGCATTTTGGAGCTACCGTTTGGGAGATATGTTGCAAAAGGTTCAGCATATGCAGACTGGGATAGTTTCTGCAGCATGGAAAAAGGCTCTAATTGACTTATTTTCTAGTGCCTTAATCTTGAACTCTTTATATGTCCTTAAGTATGACATTTTAAGGGTTCCAAAAGGTATATTTTCAGCTTCTTATATCCATTTTATGTTTGAATAATCAAGCTCACAAAACCGGGTTGCTGCGCTGGAATCTGGGCAGATTGTATAGCTGAACTTTGAGAGCTGAGTTGGATGGGCAAATGAAGTCGAAATGATTTGAAATTTTCTTTATTGGAAAGATAACTTTCTAAATTTAAATCCTAAAGTAGTAAAATGGATTTAAACCACCATACAGCTAGGTGATTAGGGTCACCAAGTTGCTGCACTTGCTGTCCGGAACTGTATCTTTTAAAAATGACATTTTGAAGTTCAAGTAAAACTCCATAAAATACCTTTTACCATGGAATTCAAACAATGGAGACGAAAAAAGATCTTGCCGAACTTGGATTTGAAATGAAGTCACCCCAAAAGGATTGGATGAGCAAGGTTGTATGTAATGTCCTAGGAGATATGCATCATACTCCCCTTGTTGGGAAATAATTGCCCTCAATTCTTGTTGAGAGTAAGGACAACCACCTTGAGTTGAGCACTGCTCAAATCCTTGTACAATCATCTCTTGCTTCAATTCAGAATTTTGTGGGCCGGCCAAGATGATTAATACCTCACAAGAGCCTTGGCCATCCTCATGCTCATCAAATCTTGGAGGTAGGTCAGAGATAATCTCATTGTCTTCATGATAATCCCTATAAAGAGGAAGATGAAGTTCTTCCTTGGAAACTTGTCCTTTTTCCTCACAAGAAGATGAAGGAGTCGTGGTTTCTCCTAACTCTTCACAGTCTAAGAGCTCTTCATTACCATAGTCTTCAAATTTTAAGAGTTGTTCATCACCATAGTCATCAAAGATGGGAGGCAAATCAAACCAATTTAAACCTTCCTCCCCTTCGTTTACTTCTTCATCTTCATAGAAGATGATTTCCTTCAAGGGCAGCAAAGTAGGAAGGCTAGGAGTGTGATGACTCTTTGGACTCCCCTTGTTGAAAAGGATGTCCACACATGAGGGCCTTGAGTCATTCTTCTTAGGAAGTAGAGAAACATGTTTGAGCACGTAAGTGGGTGGGCAATCCACACCCATCAACTTACCCCTCAACTTCTTCCAAGTTCTCACCTTCTCTTTTCCTTTCTTTCTTCTCTTAAACTTGTAATTCTTCCACCATTGAAGTGCACAACCTCTCAATTTTGAAATAACCACCTTGAACTTCTCTTGGTCACTAAGGTTGTGACAATCAAAGGCTTGCTCTACCTTAGAAAACCAAGTTGTAAACTCATCGTTTTGGCCATAAAATCTTGGGATTTTTAGGCTAATCAAAGCTCTGATACCAATTGATGTATATTTTTTTGGAGTCCAAACTCACAAAAACATATACAATGGGTAGAAGGGAATAAGATAGAACCAAAGTAACCAAGAACCAAGATAGAATTCAAGTGGACTAGCAAGGGTGATTGAAAACCCACCTTGGTTTGCACACTTGGGCAATCTTCTTCCTTCAACTAAGTTACATAAATGAATCACTTTCTTAGTTGAGTTAAGAAGACCTAGAGACCCACTTGAGGTTGCCAAACACTCAAGATATAACACTAGAAATTTTGAGAGAGAATGGAGAGAGTTTTCACAACTCAAAGTTCAAATTCATTTAAAAGTTGCTTCTTACAATCCTAAGGCCTCCCTTATATAATGGGAGCCTCTAACAAGCTAAAACAAAGGGGAGCAAAGGAGCCTTACACGTCCAAAAAGCAGGAGGAGACCAAAAAGCAAAGACAAAATATGAATGGTGCTTTATGTTAGTAAAAATAAGAAGAACAATGGCTGGAAGACAAACAGAATAAACTGAGTTGTGGATAAACCACTGCCTTGAAGGCAATTACGGCTCGACTACAGTGCAAATCGATTCAGCCGGTTGCTCCCCAAGGTTAACTCAGCACACTCTTGAACGCGTGCACTTCGCGGGCAAGAGTTTGGAGTATGTAGCACACGAAAAATCCAGAATGCAGAGGAGAGGAAGGAGAGAGGAGAGAAATGAGAGAGTTGGTGTATGGAAGCCCTGCGGATGAAGCCTCTATTTATAGGGGAAAAGTGGCTGTTACACAGCCATTAAAATGGCGTGAGTTGAGGCAAAATATCTGGGCATTAAGAGTAAGAATGATGTAGAAGATCTGGCAGCATTCAAGGCGGAGTGGAAAATCAGGAAGTCTATAACGGTTGAGAGTGATTCATGGAGAATTTAGCGCAGTCTGGTACGAAAAAGTCTAAGTAAATTCCTCCCAAAAAGATATATTCGACCCACAACCCACGACGCGCGCCTAGCCCGGACCGGACGGGCGGGCGGCGGCGGCGGTGCGCGCGTGTGTTGGCCTCAGACGCCCTCAACCCTATAGAGCCTAGTCTTAAGTTATTCAACATGGGCAAGGAGAATGAGATATATGAACCCCTCAAATTACCACCCAAAAGTTCCATGTGGGACAAGTGTGAAAGAGATAGAGGGGGAAGAAAAGTTTAACTTGTTTCCATTATTCTAACAGTCCTCCACTAATGGCATACAAGGCAAGATGGTTTAAGAAAGGCATTCTGGGCAAACGTGGGTCAGATACTTAAGCATCAATATCTTTCGATTTGAATTGACACATTAGTGGTGTGAGGCAATAGCCAATAGTCTGACTCGTGAACTAAGTCTTGAACTAGAAAGACTTTGATTGAGACCCTCACAACACATATCAACCCTTAAGATACTGCATACTCCGCGATAGACACACTGGTGTTTTTATGGCCATCCGCACACCTTGGGTCTCACACGTGCTCTAGAGAGACAGCCTAGGTCTCTCATAGAAGGTGGCCAAACCTTCACACTTACGTAGGTAATCCCATCAAGTCTATCTCAGCATAGACCACCATAGCTATGGCTATGGTTTTATTAAGAGCATAATATAGCTCAACCTTACAGTCATCAATCGGTGAATTCATCAAGTGCTTATCACTAGCACCCCCACAATGGGTATGAATCCATTAAGAGTGTAAGCTCATCCTCTACGCACTACCACACGCCATAGGGATAGGAATGTAGTGCCCCTTGAAGATTAGTATGGTTTCGTTTGACCACTAGTGGGTATCCACCATACCACTTCAAGCGATAGGCTTAAGTCCCATCCCCCTCGACGTTTCCAGCACCACTCGCCTTGTCAACCCTTTAGTAAGAGGATCCGCCAGATTTTTCTCGGATCTCACATATTGTAGGGATATGACACCATGTTTTAGCAATTGTTTCACTGCACTGTATCTAATACGGATGTGTCTCCTCTTTCCATTATAGACACTGTTGTGCGCCACTCCTATTGCTGCCTGTGAGTCACAATGTAGGGAAATAGGTGTTTCCTGTTTTCGCCAGAGTGGCACGTCTGCTAATAGAACTTTAAGCCATTCTGCTTCCTGACCTGCCAACTCAAGAGCAATGAATTCAAATTCCATGGTAGAGCGGGCTATACACGTCTGTTTGGCATACTTCCACGAAATAGCCCCTCCACCTAGAGTAAATACATAACCGCTAGTAGAACTAACTTCATCGTTATCAGAAACCCAGTTTGCATCACAATATCCTTCCAATACAGCAGGAAATTTGTTAAAGTGCAAACACCAATCAATAGTACCTCTAAGATACTTAAGCAAACGAAGAAGTGCAACCCAGTGTTCTTGGCTAGGGTTATGTGTATAGCGACTTAACCTACTGACGGCATAGGCAATGTCAGGACGAGTAAAGTTCATGAGAAACATTACACTTCCTATGATTTTGGCATACTCAGTTTGAGACACACTAGGTCCTTTGTTCTTTTTCAGATGTATGCTAGGATCATAAGGAGTTCTCACGGGTGTTACATCAAAACAGTCAAATTTCTTTAACACTTTTTCAATGTAATGTGACTGACATAATGAAAAACCAGTGTTGGTTTTTCGTATCTTAACCCCTAAGATCACATCTGCTTCTCCCATGTCTTTCATTTCAAAAAGGGAAGACAGTAGCTTCTTAGTCGCCTTAACAACGTGCAGATTTGTACCAAAAATCAGCATATCATCAATATAGAGACATATAAGTACACAATCGGATCCAATCAATTTTGAATACACACATGAATCGGACAAATTCACAACAAAGCCATTTTGCACTAAAGAGCTATCAAACTTTTCATACCATTGTTTGGGAGCCTGCTTTAGACCATAAAGAGACTTTTTCAGTCTACACACTTTGTCATCCTGACCAGGTACCTCACAACCCTCAGGTTGGGTCATGTAAATTTCTTCCTCTAAGTCACCATTAAGAAACGCTGTTTTGACATCCATTTGATGTACAACAAGATCAAAAATTACAGCTAAAGCAATTAGAGATCTAATGATGGCTATCTTGGTCACAGGCGAGTAGGTGTTAAAATAGTCTATGCCCTTTCTTTGGTCAAAGGCCCCTAATAACCAATTTGGCCTTATATTTGTCAATTGACCTATCAGACCTCAACTTCTTTTTGAAGATCCACTTACTGCTAATGGGTCTACAACCCTTAGGTAGGTCATTCAATTCCCATGTTTTGTTTGACTCGAGAGAATCTATTTCACTTTTAATAGCTTCTCTCCAGAAGGCGGCATCTATGGACCTTACAGCCTCTTGATAGGTTTTGGGATCTTCCTCAATCAGGAAAATGGACACCAATTCTTCAGTTTTGACATCTATGTCCAAGTTATCAAAGGTTTCTACTAGGAATGCAGTGACAAAGTCGGGTCCAAAGTTTGTTTTAGTTCTGAGTCTCTTGCTCCTTCTAAGTTCAGTCACTACGACTCTAGCATCAAAACTAGAAGTAGGCAAGTTCACATTTTCAAGCATAACATCAGGTACCACATTAGACGCTTTCTTTTTCAAAGGAAAAACATGCTCAAAGAATTCTGCATCTCTATATTCAGAAATAGAATAGTCACTCAATGACAGGAATCTATAAGCAGCACTGTTTTGAGCATAGCCAATAAAAACAGCATCAAAGGTCTTTGGGCCTATGTTGGTACGTTTATGACTAGGTAAGACAACCTTCGCCAGACACCCCCACACTTTCAAATAATTCAGATTAGGAACTCTATTAAGCATCAAATAATTCCACAGTTCATATGGGGTCTGATCTAGTGTTTTGTGAGGAACTCTATTGAGGATAAAGCAAGCAGTTAGTACAGCTTCTCCCCACATATAATCAGGCAATCCAGAGCTAATAAGTATAGCATTCATCATTCCTTTAAGGGTACGATTTTTCCGTTCTGCTATACCATTTCGTTGAGGGGTATAAGGGGCACTAGTCTCATGTATAATGCCATTTTTCTCACAAAAATTGTCTAGAGAGTTGGTATCATACTCCCCTCCTCTATCAGACCTAAGTCTCTTTATTTTTCGGTCTAATTGATTTTCCACTTCAGCCTTGTATTTTAGAAACATTTCCTCAGCCTCATCTTTAGACTTGAGGAGGTAAACTTTGGTATATCTAGAGTAGTCATCTACAAAAGTAATATACTATTTCTTTCCTCCCTTACTGACTGTGTTCTTAAAGTCTGCTAAGTCCAAATACACAAGTTCAAGCAATTCAGTCTTTCTAGTTGTTATGGACTTGAATGATTTTTTAGCAAATTTTGCTTCAACACAAATGTCACATTTTTGACATTTTTCTGTGATGATGTTAGGAATTAACCTCAAGTTCTTTAGCTTATTTATCGAAGCATGGTTAACATGACCAAGTCTACCATGCCACAGGTCCACAGACTCAGCAATATAGGCAGAAGAAGAAGCATTTCCATTAAAAGCATCAGAAGCAACATTCAGAACAAAAAGCCCGCCACTATGATATCCCTTCCCAACAAAAACCCCATTGCGAAGAATAATAATTTTCCCAGCTTTCTGGTTCACCTCAAAACCAACAATATCAAGAAGACTACTAGAAACTAAGTTTCTATGAAGGGAAGGTACATACAGCACATTGTTCAAGCATAGAGATTTTCCAGAAGTAAATTTAAGGAGTACTTTCCCTTTACCCATGACTCCAGCGGTGGCAGCATTGCCCATGTAGACATGTTCGCCATCAGGAGTATCTTCGAAGCCATGCATCAGATCCTTGTTGGCGCAAAAGTGTCTTGTTGCTCCAGTATCCAGAATCCACTCCATGGAATTTGACACCAAGTTGACCTCCAGTGTTACTGCACAGAAGATCTCAGTGTCTTCGGTTAGATTTGCTTGTGCAGTAATCTGTCTAGTAGGCTTCTGGTTTGTATGATTGGATCCTCCTTTGCGAAAGTTGCACTGATATGCCTTGTGGCCTGGTTTGCCACAAACATAACAAACAACCTTCTGCTTCTGGATCTTGTTGTTTGTTCTTTTCAACTGACTTTGGGGTTTTGATTGCTTCTGATCCCTCTTAATTTTCCCTTTGAACATGTCTCTGTTTAAAGGCACAAAAGATTCAACAAGGTTAGCTTTAGATGAATTCAGGGACAGGGAAGACATCTTATCTTTTAGCCAATTCGCCTCTTCAGTCCTCATATGGCTGATCAGTTCTTGCAAGGTTAGGTCCTTCTTTTTGTGCTTCAGGTGATTTCTGTAGTCGCTCCAAGAAAGGGGAAATTTCTCGATCAGTACATTTGCTTGTAAGATGTCGTACATCTTCATGCCTTCGTTCAGCACCTCAACACACAGGTTCTCGTACGCATGAACTTGTTCCATAATCGATTTGTCATCTGTGATTTGGAACTGCAGTCATTTGCCAATGACGTATTTCCTTTTTCCAGCATCATCTGAACCATATTTTGCCTCCAGTTTGGTCCATATGATCTTTACAGATTTGGAGTTGACAAACAGATCAAATAAAGGGTTCGACATGTTGTTCAGCAAGTAGCTTCGAGCCAGTTTATTGTCTTTTTCCAGCTTCTTTTTAGCAGTCTCATCTAGTGAAATGACAGGCGTCTTTGGGGCAGTAGGAGTGGAGATCTCAGTATCAGTAAACTGAGATCTGTTATCTTCGTCAAGATGTTCTGAGAATAGAACATAATCAATCTCGAGTTATTCAAAACATAAAAGTAATTTTTGGGACCAACGTTTGTAGTTAATTCCATCGAGGGGCTCGATTTTGTAGAGGTCAGGGATATTTTTTGGGAATGATGCAGCCATTGTAAATAATTGCTTTCAACTTGTTAGTAAAAATAAGAAGAACAATGGCTGGAAGACAAACAGAATAAACTGAGTCGTGGATAAACCACTACCTTGAAAGCAATTACGGCTCGACTACGGTGCAAATCGATTCAACCGGTTGCTCCCCAAGGTTAACTCAGCACACTCTTGAACATGTGCACTTCGCGGGCAAGATTTTGGAGTATGCAGCACACGAAAAACCCAGAATGCAGAGAAGAGAAATGAGAGAGCTGGTGTATGCAAGCCCTGCTGATGAAGCCTCTATTTATAGGGGAAAAGAGGCTGTATAAAATGGCGTGAGTTGAGGCAAAAGATCTGAGCATTAAGAGCAAGAATGATGCAGAAGATCTGGCAGCATCCAAGGCGGGGCGGAAAATCAGGAAGTCTATAACGGTTGAGAGTGATTCATGGAGGATTTAGCACAGTCTGGTACGAAAAAGTCTAAGAAAATTCCTCCCAAAAAGATAGATTAGGCCCACAACCCACGACCCGCGCCCTGACCGGACTGGACGGGCGAGCGGCGGCGGCGGCGGCGGCGCGCGTGTGTGTTGGCCTCAGACGCCCTCAACCCTATAGAGCCTAGTCTCAAGTTATTCAACATGGGTAAGGAGAATGAGATATATGAACCTCTCAAATTACCACCCAAAAGTTCCATGTGGGACAAGTGTGAAAGAGAGAGAGGGGGAAGAAAAGTTTATCTTGTTGCCATTATTCTAACACTTTATGCTTTTGTCAGCAACTTTTCAGTTTACAAGGGTGAACTTCAAACAGCTATATCTCCTAGGCTTCTTACTCAAATTTGCTAAAATAGACCTTGCTGGAAAGCTCAGGAAGTCAGCTTTCATGTGCCTCAAGTTTCCAGCATTTTGGAGCTACCGTTTGGGAGATATGGGGCAAAAGGTACAACATATGTAGATTGGGATAGTTTCTGCAGCATCTGGAAAAAGGCTCCAATTGACTTATTTCCTAGTGTCTCAATCTAGAACTCTTTATATGTCCTTAAGTATGACATATTAAGGGTTCCAAAAAGTATATTTTCAGCTTCTTATATCCATTTTAAGCTTGAATAATCAAGCTCACAAAACCGGGTTGCTGTGCTGGAATCTTGGCAAATTGTATAGCTGAACTTTGAGAGCTGAGTTGGATGGACAAATGAAGCCGAAATGACTTGAAATTTGCTTTATTGGAAAGATAACTTTCTGAACTTAAATCCTAAAGCAATAAAACGAATTTAAAGCACGTTGAAGCTAGGTAATTAGGGTCACTAAGTTGTTGCGCTTGCTGTCCAGAACTGTATCTTTTAAAAATGGCATTTTCAAGTTCAAGTAAAACTCCATAAAGTGCCTTTTACCATGGAATTTAAACAATGGAGATGAAAAAAGATCTTGCCGAACTTGGATTTGAAATGAAGTTACCCCAAAAGGATTGGATGAGCAAGGTTGTATGTAATGCCCTAAGAGATATACATCAGCCTGACTTTAGTGCAAAACTTTTCCGAGAATACGGTAGCTCCAATAGAAATCACCTCTGTCCTTGATCATTGCAAACAAATTTTGATATTATTTGAGTCATTTATAATTCAAACAGTTAGGAGAAATAATGTTAGGAATGCGCATAAATTAGCCATGAATGCTAGTCGAAGAACTATGTAACTACTTTCAATCCTTATAGTTATTATTGTGTTACTGCTTTGACACAATAAAAATAATAATAGCACCTTATTAAGGGCCATTAAACTAAAGGCATTCTCGAATACAATATTATCAAATGCATTATTTTTTCATTGAAGCTACAACAAAATAATGGGACAAAAACCAACATACACTTCATAAGCTATATTAAATGGGATAGAGAATGCATTTATAAAAGCATAAAAAAATATTGACCATAGGTTTATCATTTTGAAGAGTTGCTAATGCACTATGTTTTATCACTTGTACATTACGTTTGTTTTATCATACACCTCAAACCGTATACTTCCTACATGATACAATTTTTGTCACCTTCTAGAGCAAATATTTTACAATATTATATTTGTCTACTTGTTTTAGGAGAAAATTTGTATAATTACTACTTATTATGTATATTGATAATTTTCAACTAGATTTAAGCTTCGTTAATTTTTTCTACAATAATTCTCCTTTACAAATATATAACCCCGTTAATGCAAGAAGCATACGACCTTATTCAAATTATGTGGCGTTGTTGTCAGAGTACTTTTTCTAAAATTGGAAACAAATAATAAATGACAATTTTTATTATGAATCATGCTTTTGCGTAGTCTGAAAAAATTCAAATGTAGACAGTCTTACCTCTACAAATATGACTGTCTATAGAAAGACTGATTCTGATAGACCTACAGGAAAATTTTTTAAAAAATTGGAGTTAATTTAATTTTCTCCAAGTTTTTCAATTTTTGTGCAGATTTTCTTTTACCGATTTTATACGGGAAAAAAAAGAAAAAAGAAACTGGTGTTTGATACGAAGAAAAATAAGGTCCTGCAGGGAGTGAGACCTACACTACATGACTGCACTCATCTAAGGGCCTGTTTTATTTCGCATTTTAGATAGATAGATAAATATAAGGAGATGTAAGGAGCTAGAAAAAGCTATAAGGAGCTGTAAGGAGATATAAGGAGCTGTAAGAAGCTGTAAGGAGTTGTAAGGATAGATATAATGAGTTGTTGAATTGTAGAAGAGTTGTATAGTATAATTTGTTTTACAATGAACGTTTTGAATGAAAAATAATAATATTAAAATAATATATTTATTGAAAATAAAAAATTAATTAAGTTAATTACACAACAATAAAATATATTAATCCCTATAAATTTGGTGAATAAAATTTCGTCCACTTGAGGTAATTTTTTATATGAACATTAGTTTGATTGAATAAGCAGAGTATAACAAAAAAAAACAAATTTTTTTTGACAAAATTGAATACAACTTTTCAAATAAATTCCTATTTTAAGTAAATAATGTTTAATATAATAAATGTATGGTCATCTATAATAATATATATTTTATGTCGAAACTCAAATATAATTTACAGCATTATATTATGTTTTTATATTTATGTAAATGTTGTGTTCATAAGATATTTATAAATTTTGTATATTGGTAACATTATTAAAAAATATACATATTTCTGTAACTAAAATAAATAAATGTTATAGAAAATCTATGAGATATAAAAACATATAAGAAGATATAAGGAACTGAAAAAAAACGTAAAAAACAGTAAAAAAATGTAAATTTTTAACTAAATCAATCCTTAAAAAAAACAAAATACGAAATAGAACATGACCTAAGTACTCCCATGCATATCTTCATTTCTACCGTTCTGTTCCTTTTTGCTGGCCTCTCTTTACCGCTAGCTCAGTCTCGATCAATGTTTCAAATTTATATCTTCTGGTTGCTTTCGCAGCGTCTCAAATCTCCTTGTTGCTTTCGATTCCTCCTCGAGAGGCTCCGAGAACAGTTCGAATTTCCCGAAATCCTGACGATTTCGGAAGTTCCTTTCCTGCCCTCTCTGCCTGCGTTCTGCCAAAAATGGGTCCGCTTCTGGGTTCTCCACCGATTTCTCCAGCAAAACAAGCGACTAAAATAAGTTTGATTGAGGTGAAATCACTGAAGTCGTCGGTGCTGAATCAGTACATGAGGTACTTTTCTCTATAATTCATCTTTATTCGCTTGCCTTCTTCAAATCTCTTTGCATTTAAGCAAAATTTTAGTTAATTCAGACTTGAAAATTCCAATTTCGTTAATGCCCATTTGAATATAATGCTGTTTATCTCTGACGAAGCGTAAGTTCAGATGAACTTGGAGTCGAGAAGGCCTTTATGGGTCTTATTGATCTTTGGTGATGGTGGCCAATTACATACATTATTCCAAGAATTAAGTCAAAACGGTTTTAGCATTTCTGCCACCTATGGGTGTGGGAGCCACCTCCCTGTAGCAGGCTCAATGTCGGATGTTGTTATTCGGATGGTACTTGGTAGAGTACAAAGCGAAGTGAATCTGGCCTCAAGCTTGAATGTAATTATTAGTTCCTTCCTAACTTTATAATGGAATCTAATCAAATATTAGGGAAATGAGCAGCTTATGCTTGAAAAGAATATTATGTGATGTTTGGTTGAATGTAATATAATACAATTAGCCTTGTAATGTAATCATGATTACATAGTTTGTGGCAATCATAGTTACAATGTAGTTGCCATTTGCAAGACTTTCGTACAACTACAAAAGATAATAAAAATACAATTACAAACTTGTTTAAATCCAACTAAACATAACCTTAGAATAGTAAGGAAAGTAAGGGAAGCAGAGGAAACCAGTGAAAACAAAATTGTTTTTCCCTTAATCATTCAATCTTATTTGAACTTTTATCATGCTGTTAGCTACAGAAGCCTTTCAGCTTTGGCTCCAAGTGGCAAGTGCCGAGCTCTCAGTTCCTGTAAGAAACTTCTAACTTGTTCTATCGATATCAAGAACAACACCGAAAAGCAACTATCAGAATGGACAGAGCCATCTTACCTATGCATTGTAAACTTCTCCAAGGTATCATCCTCCCCTTATATCTCCTTGGCAGTTCTCAGCAAGGGGAGGATGGTTACCTCTGCATTGAAGAAAAGAAGAAAAATGGGAGAACTGCCAAGTTTATTGAAGAAAACACCAATTGTTTCTTGAATGTCAGTTAGCCCCCTGTCCAAGTCACAATGTGCTTGCAGGCTAAAATATGGTTGTCTAAATGTAAGCAACTGTATTGTGAGCTCCATGCAAAGTGCATCATTGTTGAGTGGCCAAGAAATCATTGAAACTTGCATAAACTAACTCAATGCTAGATCTGATGGTTAATGCCTACCTGGTGAGTGAAAAAATTCAATTCCACTGTTGTGTTGATGTGCCAAGCAAGGAAATGGAGAAATTAAGTCTCCAAGAACCAAAGCAAAGCATGAACAATGGTAAAAGAAAGAGAAAACCGTAAACTAGCCTAAACTAGTTTCGGTTCAAGCAAAGAGAAAGAAGGATAATCTAGTATGAAGAAGGATAAGACACACCACCTTGATTACAGTATCACATTAGGGCTCTTAATCACACTTGGGGATAAGACACACCACCCTAAGCAAGATTAAGACTCACTTGAACACCACTTTGATTAGCCAAATCAAAGATAAGCAAGAGATAATTTAAATGAGAGAGAATGAACTCTATCTTTTCATATATGTCAAATCTGAATATTGCAACCTTGAATGAGCATATATATAGAGGGGGAAGGCCTACGGGATGAATACAAGCTGCATTGGGGTTCAAATGGACAGCCAATGGGAGCAAAGAACCAAAAAGTAAGCAAAGTACAAAAGGTAAAAGTGACAGGCTGCCTGTCGCTTTCAGTGCACAACCTCCAACTTCTAACAGCTATAACTTCTGCAATTCTTTCCCAAATCAGCTCCAACGGGTGTTGTTAGAAAGCTTGGAAAGTCTATTTTCAGATGGCTCAAGTTAGAATGGATTTGGAGCTATCGTTTGAAAGTTGTGGTCCAAAATGTCCAGGTTGGCCAAACTGGATCAGATTCTGCAGCATTCTGAAAATGACCCTATTTGACTTATTACTCAATGACTTAACTTAGAACTCTTTATATGTCCTTAAAACTGACATATTAAGGGTTCCAAAAAGTGAATTTGCAGCTTCTTAAATCCAATTTAAGCTTGAATAATCAAGCTCACAAAACCAGGTAGCTGCTCTGGAATTTGGGCAGATTGGGCGGTCATGATGTTCTTGATCATTTGAGCTAATTCTTGTGCCTTGGACTCCTTCTCTTGACTTGGTTGGACAGTAGGGATGTTGACTTGATCATTAGAGGCTTGATCCCCATCATCTTTCCCCTGCTGAGAAGAATTTGCCCTCAAATTCTCTAAGGTATCATCTTCTAAGTATGGTGACAAATCAGCCACATTGAAGGAGGCAGATACCCCGTACTCTTCGGGCAAATTGATCTTGTAAGCATTGTTGTTAATCCTCTCCAAAACTGCAAAAGGACCATTGGCTGTAGGCATGAGCTTTGACTTGCGTTTGGAGGGAAAACGCTTTTTCCTCAAGTGCACCCAAACGAGATCACCGGGGTTGAAGATGACTTGCTTTCTATGCTTGTTTGCTTGGGCTTGGTAGGAGGTATTGAATTACTCAATCTTACCCTTGATCTTCTTATAGAGCTCTTGGATATCTTGCACTCTCTTGGTTGCCTGCACATTAGGCTTGAAGTCCATGGACCGTGGGGTGAGATCAAGAGGGGAGAGTGGCTCAATCCCATAAACCACCTTGAAGGGGGACATTCCCGTGGTCTTGCTAGGAATCTTGTTGTAGGCAAACTCGGCATGAGCAAGGAGTTGATCCCACGACTTGAGGTTGGACTTGATCAAGTTTCGCAAAAGCACTCCCAAGGTCCTATTGGTAACCTCGATTTGTCCATCCATTTGGGGGTGGCAAGTGGTACTATACTTGAGCATAGTCCCTAATTTCTTCCACAAGGTGACCAAAAAATGGCTCAAGAACTTAGTGTCCCTGTCCGACACTATGGACCTTGGAATCCCATGGAGCTTAACCACCTCATTTAAGTACAAGTCGGCTATGTAGGTGGCATCATGGGTCTTGTTGCATGGGATGAAGTGTGCCATCTTAGAAAAACGATCAACCACTACGAGGATGGAGCCCTTGTTCCTTTGAGTTCCTGGCAACTCAAGTATGAAGTCCATGCTAACATCTTCCCATGGGAAACTTGGAACCGGCAAGGGTGTGTAAAGGCCTTGAGGAAGGGTATGACTCTTGGCCATTTGACACACTACACACCTCTTGATTACGTCTTGTACATCCTTATCCATGCAAGACCAAAAATAATGCTCTTTAAGCATGATAAGGGTCTTCTTTTCCCCAAGGTGGCCGGCTAGGGAACCTCCATGGACCTCACGGATCAAAAGCTCCCTTGTTCCACAATTTGGGACACAAAGCCGTGTGCCCTTAAACAAGTACCCTTCTTGAACTAGGAACTCTCCCTTGGGGTGTCTCTTGCACTCTTTGAACAATTACCCAAAGCCCCTATCCTCGACATATAATGACTTTAAATGCTCAAATCCAAGAACAAAAGCATCAAGTTGAAATAATAAGAGATACCTTCTTGAAAGAGCATCGACACCTTTGTTCAATTTTCCGGACTTGTGCTTGATGGTGAAGTGGAAGGTTTGCAAGTACTCTACCCACTTGGCATGGCGAGAGTTGAGCTTGTGTTGCCCTTGGATGTACTTGAGGGCCTCATGATCGGAGTGTAGAATGAACTCATTTGCCACCAAGTAGTGGCTCCAATGCTCTAGTGACCTAATGATAGCATAGAACTCCTTGTCATAGGTGGAGTACTTCCTCTTAGAATCACAAAGCTTCTCACTAAAGTAGGCGATGGGGCGGCCTTCTTGAGTGAGAACCCCACCAACACCAACTCCACATGCATCACACTCCACTTCAAAGATCTTTTCAAAACATGGCAAGGCTAGCACCGGGGCTTGAGTGAGCTTCTTCTTGATCTCCTCAAAGGCTTGTTGTGCCTTTGGGTTCCAATTGAATGATGCTTGCTTGAGTACTTCGTTCATAGGGGCCATGATTGTGCTAAAGTCCCGAATGAACCACGTATAGAAGGAGGCTAGTCCATGGAAACTTCGCACATCATGAATGCTTGAAGGTGTAGGCCATGACCGAATGGCTTCAATCTTACTCTCATCCACCTTGATTCCTTGAGCCGTGACAATGTAGCCCAAGAATGTGACTTCTTGGGTGAGGAATGGACACTTCTTCAAGTTACCATAGAGCTCCTCTTTCTCAAGGACTTTTATGACTTGGGTGAGATGATCAAGGTGTTCTTTCTCACTTTGGCTATAAACCAAAATGTCATCAAAGTAAACCACAACAAATTGCTCAATGAATGGCCTAAACACTTGGTTCATTAGTCTCATTCATGTTGTGTACTTACCTTGCCACTTGCAAACTCTTTGCCTCTTTGACTCGCATTCTGAATGCTATGAGTATCCCTGCCTTGAAGTTTTCTCTACAACACACAATGGCACACTATAGCTCTTCACTTGCAAAATAGAAAGAAGAGAAAGACTCCAAAAGGGGCTTCATGTGATATAATCCATTATTACATCCAGTTGATCTATAAATGAATCTTTCTTCAAGTGGCAATAAGGGTCCTCATTATGGTCCTTCTGAACATTTTATACCGGTCTATGCTCTTTCTGGGTATTGACTATGGTTACATGTTCGCCACGTCTACTCATTTCTACCAGTGTTATGCAGTAGGTGTGTACCTCTTTGCACACTATCGTTCTTTTTCAAGTGCATAATTTTAAGATGCGTCAAATGTTATTGATTTGTGAAGCTTAAACTCTTCGGTCATAGCATATCAAATAGTCAAATAGATCCCTGGGTTGCATATGGACTGAAATAGTTACTAATTATTCAATGCATTAAGGCAGATATCCCTCACAGACTGGAATGGGTGTTGGTTATCCTCTACATTAAGACAAATATGTGTATGACTAGGGAGTGGTTTGTGAGAGAGGCTAAATATGTTCCACTGTGATACTCCTTCGCAGTTAATTTGTGAACTTTATTCACTTTCACAGTTTCATGTACCGTTTTGGATCAGAGGGTGGTTTCTATTGTTCATAAGATTTTCTGGCCGGTTTAGGAAATGAACTTGATGAGGTAGTGATGGAATAATAATTGAGGTGATTTTATTAGAGTCATACTTGGATTTAGGTTATAGTCTAGTATGGTTTCCTATTTCTATTAGTATTAGTATTATGGTATCCTATTCTTATTAGGAATATTATGTTTTTCAACTCCTATTAGGAATCGTATTAGTTCATATTAGGAAGGTTACATACCTGTAAATATGGGGTCTATGTACCTTTGTTAATTATCTATTATCTATTATTGAGTATCGATTATTGAATGAATATTTGAGCATAGAATACCAATCCCTTTCTTCCCTCTTTCTCTCTAAATTTCGCCCTTCTTCCCTATTTTTCTACCCAGTCTCTATCAACTTGGTATCATAGCAAGTTCCACAACCAACCAAACCAAGGGTTTGAGACAGTTGGGGGGAGGGGAATCGCTATCTCAAGCTTTTGGATCGCTGCAAACTGCCTTACATCATCACTGACCTCAACCCACAACCCCCCAACCTGGCATCAACGTCATCACTGCTACCACACGTTGCCACTGCTGCCATCACTCATTACTGCTGCTGACACGTCGCTGATACTGGTGAGTGTTTCACAAAGAAGCAGCTTTTTGAAGTCTCTAGTTGCTGCCTCCTGCTTTGAGGAGCTTAATCCTGAATCAAAGAAAATCCGTATTATTTCGCTAGTAAGGTTAGGCAAACTACGGTACTTCTTAGATCTCTTGTTTTTAGAACTTAAAATTATTAGTATGTCTCCGAAGTACCATCACGGGTTTCCAAAACTCTTTAGGTGGCATTTATGGAAGTATTACAAAATTGATATAGAAACTAGAGTCTCACTTGTCTCAATGTGTGCATAATGTGGCTAGTTCTAGCAATGTCCATATTAGGTGACCCAAAGTTGTTGACTCAGCCTTAATCTAAAAAACTCTACTTTTGGAAAGTCTAATATGACGCATGTTCCAAGGAGGATGGAACCTGAAGGCCTTAGATTAAAAAAGCCCGAGGCGCAAAAAAGTGCAAAAGGTCCTGGAGCCCGGGGCGCGGGCTTCGAGGCGAAGGCGCGGGCTTTTCAGACGCAAGGCGCACTTTGGCTATAAAATGCTCCAAAATCATTCCCAAACCATATTTCTTTGAAAATAAAGTAGATAATGACATTAAGTAGGGAATTAAACATGAAGATAATCACGAATAACATTGCAAATAGTCATAAAATACGAGAACATAACATTATAGTGTCTCTAAGCGCACACCATGAGATAGTAGAAGTTTTAAAAGGCACCAACTAGCATAGCCATAGAAGAAAAGCATAAAACACATAGCACATAAAGCAAAATAACTCATGAAGGTAAACTAAGCATCCTCCTCCTCATCATCCAACACCACATGCTCGGCATCTTCATCGTCATCCACCAACTCAACATCATCTCCAATATCATCTTCCTCTTCCTCTTCAAATTCCTCTTCCTCATCTTCATCAAACAATTGAGTACGAGCACGAGAGGATTTAGAACCAGAGGCATGAGCGGGAGCTTTTCCTTTGTCCCTTGCTGAAGTTTTAGCGGTGCTAGTGCTTGTTGATCCTCTACGCCTAGTGCTATAGCGGGACTCATTAGCGCCGCAAGCTTGAGCAACAGCTGCCCAAGTCAAAGTATCCCCCTCAAACACAAGATCATCATCATCTGAATCATCTTCCATTCTCCCAAGCAACCACTCATTACTTTTATCAATTTCTTTTAAGAGAATGGGATCTCTAGAGCTACTCTCTTCACGTCTGCACCTTAATGCACGATTTGATTTGACAAAAACCAAATCGTTCAGTCGGGATTGTGCTAGCCTATTTCTCTTCTTGGTGTGAAGCTGTTAACAAAAGTAAGTAGGTTTAATTAGTTACTAATACAACAACAACAACAACAAACTCCCAAAGTGGGTCCCGCTTTCGCGGGGTCTGGGGAGATCCAACTGTAGGCAACCTTACCTCTACCGGTATTCCTACCCATAGAGAGGTTGTTTCCATAAGACCCACAAAAACAGTTTTGAGAAAAGGTTTGGAGGGAAACGAGTGCAAAAACCATCTACCGAGGAAAGAGAAGTAAGGGAAGTAAGAAAAAAGGAGGGGAGAAAAGGTTCCGGATAAGCGAATAAAGAGGGGGTGGAGACGTACCTGGGCAAATCTTGGGCGCTTGGTGTCGTGACCATCCAGAAAAGTTTGACCTGCAATCAGCAAACCAAAACCCGCTCCACCCCACCCCACCCCACCCCAAACCGCCTAGGCGGATGCCCCCTATGGAGCCGGTCCCCTACAATCAGGGACCTTAATCCTGTCCCGCCACACCCTCCTATCCTGAGCCATGTCCTCCGTGAGACCGACAACTCTCAGGTCCTCTCTAACCACCTCTTCTAGGTTCTTCTTCGGCCTACCTCTCCCTCTCTTACCACCGGGTGGGCTGATAGTCTCGCAACTTCGCACCGGGGCGGTCACACTTCTCCTCTTCACGTGGCCGAACCATCTAAGTCTCGATTCCCTCATCTTCTCCTCTATGGAGGCCATTCCAGCTAGGCCCCTAATAACCCCATTCGGAATCCTGTCCAATCTCGTAAAACCACACAACCACCTGACCATCCTCATCTCAGCTACCATCAACCTCTAGACCTGCGCCTTTTTTAGAGGCCAACACTCCGATCCATAAAGAACCGCGGGTCTAACTACCATCCGATAGACTTTGCCTTTCAAACCCATGGGCACTCTCTTGTCACACAGCACCCCTGACGCTGACTTCCACTTTTGCCAGCCCACTCTAATCCGCTGACTAATATCCTCGTCAATATCCCCATTCTGCTGGATGATTGAGCCCAGATACTTGAAATTGGCGACCTTCGGTATTGCCCTCCCATCCAGTACAATATCTCCCCCCTCTTTTATCCTTCCACTGAAACAACAGTGAAGGTATTCCGTTTTTGATCTACTCAACCGGAAGTCCCTAGCCTCCAGTGTATGCTTCCAACTCTCCAACCGGTCATTCACCCCCTGCCTAGTCACATCGATAAGGACGATGTCATCTGCAAAAATCATGCACCAAGGCACCTCGTCCTGGATACCTCTAGTGAGCTCATCCAAAACCAATGAGAAAAGAAACGGGCTTAAGGCGGAACCCTGATGAAGCCCCAAACTAACAGCAAAGTCCTTGGAGACCCCTCCCGGTGTCCTAACATTCGTCCGTCCTCCCTCGTACATATTCTTGATTACCCGAATGTACTCGGGCGACACCATTTTATCTTCCAAACACCTCCACAAAACCTCCCTTGGAACACTATCATACGCTTTCTCCAGGTCAATGAACACCATATGGAGATCAACCTTTCTGTCCCTGAACAGGCCCATGAGCCCTCTGAGGAGGTTGATCGCCTCAATAGTCGACCTACCTGGCATGAAACCAAATTGGTTCTCTGAAATCTCTACTACCTCTCGCAGCCTTCTCTCAATCACCCTCTCCCACAACTTCATAGTGTGGCTAAGCAGCTTGATGCCCCTATAGTTATTACAATCTTGGATATCCCCTTTGTTTTTGTACAGTGGGATGACTGTGCTGGCCCTCCACTCTCTGGGCATCTTAGCGGTTTTGAAAATAACATTGAAAAGCTCCGTGAGCCATTCTAGACCCACTTCCCCCATAAACTTCCACATTTCCACTGGTATCTGGTCTGGACCCACTGCCTTCCCATGCGCCATCTTCTTCAAGGCCTCCCGGATCTCCTCCTTTGATATCAAATCGCCTGCCCGCTGAACGCTACACCCTCCACCCCTACTACAGTCGTCTCCCCCCCCTTCTCCATTGAGGAGTTTAGCAAAGAACCTTTGCCATCTCTCCTTAATTTCAGCATCCTTAGTCAACACCTTACCCTCTTCGTCCTTGATGCACTTTACCGCTCCCAAATCCCTAGTCTTTCTTTCCCTCGCCTTAGCCAGTTTAAAAACCTCCTTCTCCCCTTCTTTCGTCCCCAATCTATGGTACAGTCTATCGAACGCCTGACTCTTTGCTACTGCCACCGCCCTTTTGGCTACCTTCTTGGCCGCCTTGTATCCGATCCTCTTTTGAGCCCGCTCGACTTCTGTACTGCTGCTCATGAACTCCTCATAAGCCTCTTTTTTTGCCTTGACTTTCTCCTTTACCTCTTCGCCCCACCACCAGGCGCCCTCCATCCTGCTGCCGCCTCCCCTGGAAAGGCCTAAAATTTCCTTAGCCGACCTACGGATGCAATCCGCCACAACATCCCACATCGAGTCGGCTTCTTCTGCCCTCCTCCAAACTCTCTCCTCAGCTAGTCTCTCTGCTATTAACCTTGCCTTCTCCTCTGTGAGAGTCCACCACTTAATTCTGGGTTCTTCTGCTTTCCTCTTGGGCCTCTTAGGATACTTGAACTCTACATCCAAAATTAGCAACCTGTGTTGAGTTCCCAACCACTCGCTGGGAATAACTTTGCAGTCCTTACACGATCTCCGAGTTTCCTTCCTTGTTAGGAAGTAGTCAATCTGGGTCTTGCACGAAATGCTCTTAAAGGTCACCAGGTGGTCGTCCTTCTTCTTGAAGAAGGAGTTGGCCACCACCAAATCAAAGGCCACCGCAAAGTCCAGCACAGTGACCCCTGCCGCATTTCTCTCTCCGAAACCGAGGCCCCCGTGGACCCTATCGTATCCTGCTGCCTCCGCGCCGATATGGCCGTTAAAGTCTCCTCCTATGAACAATTTCTCACTTTGAGGTACGCCTTGAGTGACCTCATCTAGGTCCTCCCAGAAGAGCTTTTTAGTTTCTTCCGGCAGGCCTACGTGGGGCGCGTACGCACTCACCACGTTCACGAAAACTGAACCCACCAAAACCTTAATGGCCATGATCCGGTCGCTCTTTCGCCTCACTTCGACCACCTGGTCTGCCAAATCCTTCCTGACTAGGATGCCAACTCCATTCTTCGCCTTGGCTGACCCCGAGTACCACAGCTTGTACCCATCAATCTCTCTAGCTTTCGCCCCGACCCACTTCGTCTCCTGGACACACGCTATACTAACTTTACGTCTATGCAGCGACTTAACTAATTCTATCGACTTACCCGAGAGGGTCCCGACGTTCCAGGATGCTAGGCGAACCTTCCGCAACCCTAACCCCCTCCTAACCCCAGAACTCCCCGGAGGACAGGCTGAAGCAGCTACATGGCCCGCCACAGAAGACGACGTCTACGCGGCCAACGACCACCCTAAAAGTCTACACACTAATGGACACCCGAGGAAGCTGGTCCACTACCCTCCAACCACAAAATAAAATAACAGCAGGGCTAAAACAACCAAGAAGCTAATAAAACGCAGGGCAAACCAACCAGACAAACAAAATATGAAAAAAAATAATACTAATATTAGTAAAACTACTAAACGAAAAAGATCACACTCACTAGATGGACCCAACTAACAAGGATGCTAATGACCAGAGGCTAGAAACTCTAAAGGATGTTAGCCAACACAAATAAAGATAATAATAATAATAATAATAATAATAATAAAAATAAAACTAATAAATAAAAATAAAGATAATAATTAGTTACTAATAAATTAAAAAAATTATATGAGTTGATAGTTTTTGTAAGTTGCAACTTATATGTTGAAACACACCCCAATTCCTCTTGCATCCCGTTGCACTACAAGTAAGGTTAAGGATTCTTATGGCAAACTTCCTCAAGTTGGGTGCCGAAGATCCATATAAACTCCACCATTGAGCTATTAAAAAAAAAATTAGAATAAACATTTGGTTAAAACAAAAAAGAGAGAGAACTTGAGAAGTTTTGTATGAATATTTAATATTCTTACCGGGAGCTAATGACTTTCTTTGCCTTATTGCCATGGGCATTCCAAACAAACTTTGAGAAATTTTGTATGAATTCAATTCGGCAAGAATCTTGTCTTGAGTCTCCAAATTCGGAACCATCCTTGCAATGCAATCAAACAAACCCTTCATCACTTCGCTACAATCTTCAATAGATGGGTTTGAATAGTAGATTTCCGGATTCAAATAATGTCCCGCCGCATGTAAAGGTTGGTGAAGTTGGCATTCCCATCTTTTGTCAATATAGTTGAATGCCTACTCATAATTCTCCTCCTTGTTTGAAAAGCTCTTAGCAATAACTTCCTTAACTCTATCCATAGCCTCATAGATATAACCCATAGGTGGCTTTTTGTCTCCATCAACCATGCGAAGAACCTTGACGAGGGGACTTGTCAATTTAAGAGAATAGAGAATATTCTTCCAATAACTCTTGCAAGATATAGGATGCCATCTTCTTGCCCCCTGTATCCTTTGACCATTTGCTATTGCTCCATTCTTGAGAAGTCACCATCTTTATCAAATTGTCTTTTTGTTTGTGAATGGAGGAAAGAGTGATGAATGATGTAGCAAATCTAGTCACGGTAGGCCTATGCAAGTTCCTTTGATTAGTGAATCGCCTCATCAAGTTCACAATGGCAACAGAGCAATGGATATAAGCATTGATAGCCATGCTCTTCTTTAGAGTAATCTTGACTTTTAGAATATTTTTTTCAATGTCTTCCAATATAAGATCAATGCAATGTGCGGCACACGGAGTCCAAAAGAGGTGTTGCCTCTTAGCCATTAATAATTTTTCTACATAAACATTTTTATAAAAATTAAATTAGAAATTACAATTTATGGAATAGGAAATTAGGAATAGAATAAATATGTAGCTAACATATGAAGAATGTAGATGAGTAGATGATGCTTAGTTTCTTTCTAGCTTTAACGTAGTTAGATGCATTGTCGGTCACCACTTGGACCACATTCTCCCCTCCAACTTCCTCCACCATATCATCAAGAACCTTGAATAAAAGGTTTGCATCCTTTATAACTTCAGAGACATCCATTGATCTAATAAAGACTGAGCCTTTTGGAGAGTTGACAATAAAGTTAATAATATCCTTTTGAACGGTAGTGTCACGCCATCCATCAGATAATATAGAACAACCTATATCAGCCCATTCTTTTTTATGCTCCACTATTGCTTTCTCCGTATCTTCAACTTCTTTTTTGAGGAAAGGGACTCTCAACTCATAGATCGAAGGCGGTTTCAATCTCGGGCCAAATTGACCAATAGATTCACAAGCAATAGCAAAACTATCAAAAGTAGTGGCATGAAAAGGAATCCCGGAATCATAAAACCACCTTGCTAGGTCTCTACAAGCCTTTTCTCTTAACTCTTTCCTACATAGCTCATTTAGTGTTTTTTGCCTCCCTTGGTCCTTTCGAGCCTTGACAACATTTGCGGGATTAGGAGTATAGTACATATCCAATGGACCTTTTCGCCTAGGTTTCTTAGAAGGCACATTATTTCTTCCCTTTGTTCCACTTCTACTACTTGCATGTTTTCCGCTTCTAGGATTCATTTCAACACATTCATCATCTTCGTCTTCATCAACAAAGTAGCCTTGCGACATTTGTCTAGACATGTCATATGCTTCATTTGTTGATTTTTTTAGCTCCATATAGTCTTGGATTTCTTTTCTAACATGCTCCGGCACTTTTTTACAACCTAGAGTATTATGATATCCTCCCGCTAAATGTTGCTTAAGCCGGAAGATTCCTCCCATGGTTCTCACTCCACAAAAGTTGCAATAGAAATTATTTTTATTATTTTCATTTTGCCTACCATACTTTCTTCCCGGATCTAAAGGTTTAGAGGAGACCGAACCCGTAGGAGTACCGGATGTATCCTCCATTCAATTCAAGTAATTCAAGTATTCAACCCAAAAATCAATACCACAAATGAGTTCACTACAATTTTCAGCCAAAAAAAACACACACAATCAATTAGACAAAGAAATATATAATTAAAAATTTAAAACTGAGAATGTGATTTTAATTAAAACTTGCATCCAAAATAATAAATTAACCAGACTCAATATAAGATTAGGCCCACAGTGATTTTAATTGTTAATTAAATGGAAGTGCCCTGCCTTGCCCGTGGCCATTTTAATTAAAACTAGTCAGTCTGGCTTGGGGGGGTATTCGAGAATCCAGAGTCAGAGACAGAGGTGAAAAGAAGAGGAGAAGGGCCTGGTACTGTAGCAGGGAGGGTGTTGCGACCAATTCATGCCCCCAAAAAAAAGGAAAGAAAAGCTCGAAACCACTGCTATGGTGGTCGAGATGCAGAGAAGGAGGAGGAGGAAGAGGGGGAAGATGAAAAATTGAAAGGAGAAAGGAGTAGAAGTACTTACATGGCCCGGTGGAGTCTAGGGTTTTACTGAACAAACAGAGAGCAGAAGAAGACCTCACTACTCACCAGCCCAGATGCACCAGAAAGTACGAAAGAGCACGGTCAGTTGCAGTGGAGGGCCTCGACCCCCTGAAATTGGCCTTTGTATTAGTTTTTTCCTTTTTTTTCTCTAACGACACTTTAAGATCAATAAAGCTCAGAAAGCGCACGCCCCGCGCCTCACCCAGAAGCCCTGAAAAGCCCCGAAAAGCCCACGCGTAAAGAATGGGCTGCGCCTGACCCTGCTCAAGGCGCAACAGTGTGCGCCTAGGGCTTCTGTGCGCCTAGGGCACGCTTTTTTAAACACAGTGAAGACATTGGTTACATTCATATTCGTAGTGATCTAGGGATGATGAGTACTACCATGACGAAACTGATGAGCCGCTACCTTACCTCCTTGGAGATAAGTACCGAGATTGACCTTATAGGCACCCTTCACCTAGAAGAGACCAAGGATATCCTAACAACCAAAGACATGACGATCCTTATGACGTGACTAAAAGTCGAGGTTGATGTGGCTGACCTTGATGGGAGGTATGATCCTAATGTTTTGTTGATTGGTTAGACCGCCTAGAGAACTACTTTGAATTTTATAGCATGATTGACATTCATAGAGTTCGTTTTGCTAAAATAAAAGTTGTTGGTTCTGCTACGAAATATTGGCAAAGTGTGCAAAGGGAGAAAGATTACCCAGGTGAGCCGCCCATTACTTTGTTAGATGAAATGAAACAAAAATTGCAAAAAATAAAATAAAATTGCATTCATTCCATATAAAAGACAGATGATGAATAATTGGTTGAACTTGAAATAATTGAATACTAATGTGTCTGTCAGATTATTGTGCCCAATTTGAGGAGATGAAGCTTAAATGTGTTGTTGGTGAAGAACAATATTGAAACTGTGAGTAGCTTTATTAATGGGCTTAGAGATGACCTTAAAGGAGAAGTGAGCTTGCACCATCCTGAGTCTTTAGTAGAGGAAGCACCAAAAGGCCCTAGAAATGGAGAAGTATAGAAGTATTCCTATTCTCATAGGTGGGCTTACCAAGCTGGGGAGTCTGAGCCCTTTAAGGTGGTCACCTTAGTATAATCAGTTTGCTATGAATGACCCCCACCCTAGTTAGCCATCCAACTTTGGCAAAGGTAGTTCCATCGCCTTACCTTTAGGCCACTCTTCTTCTTCATCCATAACGTGTCATAAGGGTCATAAGAGAGGCCATCCATCTTCTCGTTGTCCCCATCGCGCTCTAACCATAGCATTAGGAAATCTTGAAGAAGATGAACCAGTAGATGAGAATGTCTATCATGTTGTAGGTGATACTGCCACTGAGAGTGAGCATGAAGAGCATGAGGGAGATCATCACCTTTTTGTGATGAGATGTCTTCTTGTGTTGATCGTGATTCTTGAGAATGTACTGCGATCTTTGAGGCTAAAATGCCATGTTAGGATAAAATTCTTCGTTTAGTCATTGACAATGGTAGTTGTATGAATGTGATTTCAAAATCTGTTGTTAGACTTCTCAACCTTAAGCCTTAAATCTGAACCCTTAAATTTGAACTTTGTTCCACTTCTATAAAAGTTGCTTGGGTTGATAAGACATCATTGACACTTTCTGAGAAGTGTGAGGTCCTTCTACAGTTAGGTGCATATTCCGAGAAGGTTTGCTCTAATGTCTTACCTGCAGATTTTGCCCGTGTTTTGTTCGGTCGTCCCTAGATTTATGATAAAAAAATGCTACTAATTTGGCAAGGATAACACTTACGTGTTCAGTCATAACGAAAAAAGAATTACATTCATGTTTTGTTCGGTTGTCCCTAGATTTATGATAAAAAAATGCTACTAATTTTGGCAAGGATAACACTTACGTGTTCAGTCATAATGAAAAAAGAATTACATTAGCTCTTGCCCCACTGCAAGATTATAATAAGGATAAAGGAACTACATCTAAGTTATCTCATTCTAACGAATAGCCTAAACAGTTACATTTTTTTATCTAAATATGAATGTGAAATAGGTGGTCGACAATCTTAAATTATCTTAGCTCTAGTGGCCAACATTGATAATCAATTGAAAGTTGCGGAGAGTAATGAAAAAACTTGCTGCCAATGTGCTTCGTAAAAAGCTTGAGCGTAATGAGGGTCATTCTGTGATGGTCCGAATTCGTCTTGAGCAATTTTCAAATCGTTGTTTCCAAAAGCTTGTTAGTCGAGCCTTTGGACCTTGTGACATTTTGTAATGTCTTAGCTCAAATGCACGTTTGACTGACTTACCTCCTGATTTATCTGTTAGTCCTATCTTCAACGTTGAGGATTTGACACTACCGAATTATGTTTGAGCCTCCCTCATTTTCTGCGAGTGTCATAGGTGGTTCCGTGACTCCTTTAGTTTTTGTGCCTAAGCTGCCTCCTTTTCCGCCATTGGTGGTCGATAACGTTGAAGTCATATTGGAAGATGAGATTGTTAATATTGGTACTGGAGGTTTTCAACAATTCTTAGTTCGTTGGAAGGCTGTCTCCAATCCGATGATTCTTGGTTTCATGAGGATGAGTTGCGTCGTATCACTCCTGATTTGTTGGATGAGCATGTTCATGTCAACTATCCTGTGGCATGTTTTTACAAGCCAGAAAGAAATGATGGAATCATAAATAATTAAGGAGATTTTATTAGAGTCATACTTGGATTTGGATTGTAGTTTATTATGGTTACCTATTTCTGTTAGTATTAGTATTACGGTATCATATTATTATTAGGAATATTATATTTTCCAACTTCTATTAGGAGTCTTATTAGTTTGTATTAGGAAGGTTACATACCTATAAGTAAGGGGTCTATGTACCTTTGTTAATTATCTGTTATCTATTTTGAATATTGATCATTGAATGAATATTTGAACACAAAGATACAACCCATCAGGTAGTTAGTCTCATAGGATGTGATTTGTCGTGAGGACTGAAAAAGTTGTTGGATCATGATGTTCAATTTAGAGAAATAGGTATATTAGCTTTGCAATAGTTGCAACAGAGAAGGAATGATGGTTTCATTGAGCACGACATATCTGGAAGTAACTCATTTCTTAGTTGAAATCCTTCGTAGTTTCTTATCATATAACAAGAGAAACAACCCAACACTATCATTTTATCTTTGTCTTAGGAGGACGGAAATGTACGATAGCCATACATAGGACCTAAGATTGTGTTCTCTTCAGGGAGCAGCAAAGCAGCTTATAAAGTGTTCACTTGTTGAGGAATTTGATGGGAATTCTAGCCTTCAAATATATCGCTGTGAGTACATACTTCTCCCTATATTTGGGAGGTTGTGTGGATTAGACTGGTGGACGACCTTTGCGTTCATTTGGGTACTTGATTATGGCCTCGTATATTTTTGGATGATGCTTTGCTGATAATCTAAGAATGGAATCATTGCTTAAAGTGAAGTAAGGGTGTCATCACTTTTTTCTAGTGGCGGAGCTAGGATTTTAGGGGGGTGGGGGGCATAATAATATAATATTTTTCACCAAGTAATATTGGCGCCTCTAACTTGTAACATTAGAGACCCCAATTCTTACTCACAGAAATGTGAAAACCAAAACCCCAGCACCCCATACCTTATGAGATTACTTGATTGAACGTGCATCACCTGCTAATCCTACCATAGAAACCTAACACAATAAACATACATCTCGTTAAACTAGATAAAGACCATTGATCAGACTAGACTTGAGAAAGTTCAAATTTCAAGACAACAAAACATTCAGGATCAATTTGCAAAGAGAATCCACTTTAATTTACAATTGGAATACTCACTGGAAGATATGGGCAGTAAGGAAGGGAATGGCCAAGGAAATTAACTATTACCAACTCAGTGGATGTTATTCGGGCACCCAATAAGCATTTAGCCATACCCATTCAAGCATCGGTGATTTTTGTCCATTGTAAGTTATATGGTCATAGATTTAGCGTTGTATGGTGTCCGACATCTACCTAGCTGGAAAAGGCAAGTTTGGACTATTTTTTCAGCTTGGATTGTATGGACTAAAGTAAAATACTTCTGTAAACTTCCCCTGTACCGTTTCTATGGAGTGGTAGGTAGTCTTCAGTTTTTCAATTTAGGGTAAATCGGAATCAATCTCTCTAACATTTTACATTAAGAGGGAAGGCTGCCACATCAGATCCCCCACACCCACAGCCCCCTTGGTGGCAGATTTTTGGGTATTGGATTTGGATTTGTATTTTAGATTTAGCGTTGTACGGTTTGCCAAGGTAGCTAGATTACTTGTTAGAGAAGCTCATGAAAAGGTTGTATCATAGTTACCCGGGTTGTCATTCGTTCCTATACGTGGTACGGGGACGGGAACGTGGGACGCTACCTACAAAGAATCGGGTACGCGAGGGTACAATCTTGGGTACGTGGTTCGATGTTGGGACGATCGAATTAATTTGTAAATTTTTTTTTTGAATGATATATTGGTAAGACTAATTAATGGCTATATAGAAGATACCAACTAGCGAAACCAGTTGTGGGTATAACTTCTATTAAAGGCTTGTACTTGCAATTAAAAAAGGGACTTCGGTTCCCAAAAATTAAAATAAAAAAGGACATCAAAAAGTAACTTTGGCACCTTCTAGAGCGTGCCTTTTCATCTCCTCTTTTACCATCCATTGCAATAATGATTTGATTAAAAATAGGGAAGAATCTTTTGCAGACTTCTAGACTTCTCTCTTCTACAATATCCGTTCTCCTTGCTTCTTCTCTAGTTCAATATCAAAGAGTTACAATGTTAATCAAAGAAATGATAAGGAAGGAAAAGCTCATAGCTCTCTAATTCAAAGACCTCGCCCCATCTCCTGCCTCCTCTAATCACCTGACATCTTCTCATCCACCATTCATCTTCAAATTTTTTGGTTGCAAATGCTGTGGTTCATGGTATCTTGCTTGAATTTAGCACTAATCTTCAAGATTTGAGATTTGCTCATTAGATTTTGCTCAATTTCTAGAGTTACGTTTTTATTGCTTTGAATGTATTCATTCTTGGCTTAGTTTTGGCCAGAAAACTGAACCTCTTCTCATGGCTTCTGGGTTGCGGATTTTGCCGAACTGGAATGCGATCCACCTTGATCGGGATTGTCTTCGACCCGCGCTTGGGGACGAACGAACCGGGACGCAAATCCATAGCTCGACCTGCGATCCGGGTAACTATGGGTTGTATTAGAATGTAAAAGAAACATCTTATGGTAGTATTTTTATTATTGATTATGCATTACCAATTGAATAAAAAAAAGAATTGAAAAGACCCAAATTAAAATTTGCAAAGATGAAACTGGCAAAGCGTGGACAGCATGTGAACAACGTTTTATGGAGTCAGTGATTTGGAAGCAGTACAGTGCATAGTGAATTCTGGTTTGGCTGCTGGAACTGTAGCTCTTGGTATCTGGTTTTCCCAGATCTCAATGAGGAAAGTTTTCCCTTGGGATTCTTTGGGATTTGCCCCTTTGATAATCAAGCTGGAAAAGGGATCTTCCGTTGTTTGTCTCTGTGTGTGTACACACGCGCGTGGCTCACAGAGAGAGAGAGAGAGAGAGAGAGAGAGAGAGAGAGAGTAAGAATATACACAAAGAGGTAATTCTTTTGTGCTGATGTTGATGTATCAGGCAAACGTAAACTTTTTTTAATGGGTTGACATCCTTCCTTTTATAGACTCCTCTGGGGGCATCTTGCCCTTGCAGATAAGCTGCCTGTGATGTGTCAGGCTGTCAGCCCTAAAGCGGTGGGTATCCTGCCATATGTGGCCTGTTTAGCTGCTAGACAGAGATTTGATTTTGAGGAAGATGGCCAATCTGTGATGCAAAAGAACAAAATGAACGATATGAAACATCCCATGGTTCTGGGCTGAGTACTACAAGCCGAGGATTTATAAGCTGTAAAGAAGGATGTCAGTCAGATTTTCAGAGTGCATGTCTAACAGATATAATGACTTTTGGACTCTTCATGAAAGGCCCTGCCACACAAGATTGAAGGTTAAATGTGATGATGCACTCGGGGTGTTCTACATTATTTGTTTTTGTGCAAAAGTTATATTGAAAATCTGGAAGATTATGCCATTGTGGCGTCAAACTCATTCGCCAATGTCACGCCTCCAATTTGCTTTGCTTGACCTGCCCATTATGATTTATGTACTGTGGTGAGGTATGCTTGACAAGGTTTTTGTCTGGGTATCATCAAATTTTATATGTTCAGAGGCTCCTGGCTGTGACTCTAGTAAGAGCTTCTTCCTACTTGGCGATGGTTATAGCATGAAAAAGTACTTTCAAACGAGCTTCTGTGGAGTGAAATTCCCTTTGCTATAGGCACGTGGATGATGCCGTATGGTTTCTATCAATCAGTGCATTAAGGACGTCATGAGGTCATTGCACCTTTACTAAATCTCTCATTCAGTTCAATAAAAATATCCTTTGATGTAACACGTATAGGATGCCTTATATTTTCTGTCACCATTGAAGGCCCACCATGTCACGAGGTCATGGCACCTTTGAGGACAGGAAAAATTCAAAATCTGGCATCTCATGTGCTCTAGTTGAGAGCCCTAGCTCCTTTGTTTTCTTCTTGGTTAGTATTTTTATTTACTTAGACATGATAGAAAGCCAATATCATCAAAGACACGGGAAACCAAGATCAGTAAATTATAACATGGGTTGATCTTAAGAGAATTTCCGGAATAGAAGAAAAAAGATGCTCTGGCTGAGATAGATGAGAATGATACACAAAAGAAAGAGTATTCTCTGCAGATTGAAGATTAATCCTGCTCTGATAATGTGAAGGATGGGTTTGTGCTTGGAAATTAGTAAATTAGTGAAGCAGAGCTAAGAAAGAAGAAAAGGAAGATTGTCAATTAGTGTAACAAACTTCTAAATGATTTTAGCGACCAAGACTGCCAACAACAGTAACAGAAAGTGTGCACGAAGTAACAAATCATCTTGCCTATGTCTCTTAAAAATATTAATATGTTATCTTCTCAAATAAAAGTTTCTAAAAACCTTTAATATGAAGACTTTGATAAAAAGAGTTGGCAAGTATCAGACATGTTGCAGAGATTCCTTCACTTGGATGCCTTATCAAGATCAGGCAAAATAGTTTTAGGCCTCGTTCTTTTGGGTCGGTTGTCATCACTTCTAACTCCTTTTAGCTCCATTCAGCTTCTATCAACGCATTCTAAAAAACTTCATTCAACTTGTTCCAATTTTTTCCCATTTTAAAAAAATTTTAACAATTTATAAAATGTGGGTGTGTTTGATAGGGGGAAAAATCATTTTTCCGGAAAATAATTTTCCCATTTTACGCCGTTTGGTAAAACAAGGAGGGAAAAATCATTTTACCCCATTTGAAGGAAATTGTTTTCCCTTGAAAAAGTAGGGAAAATGATTTTCCAAGCCCAATTTTCGTTACCCAATTTTATCTCTCGTTCTATTTTCTTTTAATTGTGCCTAGAATCACTCTATTTTCATTTTCATTTTGTCTCCCATTCTTCCCATCTTCTTCATGTTCATTATGTTCATCGATGATTTCCATCGTTAATCTCTGTAATTATTTTTTGAGTTCTCTTATTTCGTTACAGTTGCCCTTTTGAAGAACTTCGCAATCTAAGACACCTATCGTCTCCCCGTTCATCATTTTCTTTAATCTTGATTTAATATCACTCAAAGTCAACTGGATAATATTTGGGAATAGTGAAAAAATTGAGATTCATTAATGTTGACTCTCTCTTTTGTTGGGTTTGTTATTGGGTATATTTCTTACTGATACTTTGGGCTTGATTTTGAAGATGAGAGAAACAGAATTCGTTGACTGAGTCGGGTCAGAATAGTGAGCAGAGAAGATGGTTGATGGTAAAAAGAAATTAAGTGAGGACGGGAGGTTCATTCTATCAAATAGCAAAAAATAAAGTGGAAAGAAAATGATTTTCCATTATACCAAACAGCCACAAATGTAAGTGGAAAATGATTTTCCTTGGGAAAATATTTTTCATGGAAAATGATTTTCTGGGAAAATAATTTTCTCCCCTACCAAATACACCCTGTATATGTGAAAATTATTTACTTTTTTAAGCAATATTTCAACATAAGCTCCTTATATATATATATGTCTGTATGTATGTATATATGTATGTACATATGTATGTATGTATGTGTGTATATA
>JACYFF010003369.1:43736598-43759483 GCA_017589665.1 Selenicereus undatus
GTGCGAAATTATTTATAACCTCTTTGTCTTTGGAAATTATAAATTATTAATATGGGACAAAATGAAAAATCTTTGCTAAATAAGGAAAAAATAAAGAATAATACAATTAGAAATTCCCTTTTATTAAACATAGTTAAAATAACTGAAAAAATTTCAAAACAAAGAACAATGTGATATAACTTATTTAAAATAATTAAATCAAACATTATCCTATCAAATTTGATTGAAAGAGAGAAAAATAAAGACATAGAAGTTACAAAAAAACGGTTATAAATCATTAATTTTAAAAATTATGATGATAACTTTAATGTAATTTTATTAAGCAATAGAAAGAATTAAGTTTTATTTATAATTACAAGCACATGACGTAGTTGTAGCTAGCCACCGAATACGGGGTGTCTGTGGGATTAGTGTTCAAATATCGGAGTCGACTTAAGTTTTCAAGCTAGGTGATCCAATAAATATGAAATCATGAATTAAACTAAGCTTGGAAAGACAAAAGGGGTCGGAGTTGTGATTCACCACCTAATTGGTCAACTAGCCTAGTCTAAGCCCCTAATCTACCAGTCTAGTCTAGCCCCTAATCTACCCAAGCTATATAAATAGTTAGGAATGTTCGGTTGCACCATTAAAACCCATCTAAACTCTCTTTCAATGGTCAAATGCTAGTTGAATTAGCTTAACTACATATTTTCATGGGTTTAGCCATATTAGACCACACGATTAGCAACTAAAGACTTAGCTAGGATTTGAACTTTTTTTTTTCCTTGTCCAAATCCCACGCATTATTCATTCCCACACTAGGAAATTGGGCTCACCCTTGTGCAGTAGCCAACCATTGAAAAATATGAATGAAAAAATTTTCAAGCATTTTTCTTCGAACACTTGGCGAGCATAGAGAAATTGTCTACTTCCGAGCATAATCAAGAGGGTTTAGAGCCAAAGGAAGACTAAGTTGGCCTTATGGGGCTATTCACAGGGTCACACACTGAGCAACACAAAATCTAGCTGCAAATCATCACAAAAACACAGTGAAACCCAAAATAAACTATACTAGCAACTAAGAAGCATGGCATAGAGGAGCACGACATAGAGGAATAAGCCTTATCTAACATGGATTAAACTAACTAATGAACACAAAATCACAGTAAAGATCAAACATTTCTACTAAACATAGTATACACTATCACTGGTTTGGCAAGGTGAACAAGCATAAAAATATAAATTAGAGGTAGGGAAGACGGAAGTTTAGCCATTGACGCTGGAACACTTCAAAGTCGACAGTCCTTACACCAAGATCAACTTAAACTAATCCGCATCTACCTAATTTATTCCCCTAATGGGGTTTAAAGAGGTGAATCCTAAACCCTAAAACTGAGCTCTAAAAACCCAAAAGAATCACTCCCAAACCAATTACAAATAGTGCTTAATATCACCCAGAAAGTAGGTGGGTGGCACAATCGCCGGTGTCGACTACCAGATGTCGACAGAAAAAATGGCAGGAACACATGGGTGGCTGGCATGATCATGCTGGCCAACACGGTTGCGCATGCCGAGGCACTGCCCTAGTGGTAATGGTGGAACCTGACAGGGATCCTGGCTGGTGGACTATTTAGTTGCGGCATGGCACGTCTTGGATGCTACACAAGGTTGTTTGGACGTCAGGCTTGCGGAAGGTCTTTTGGGGCAGTGACAAGTACATGAGTGGATGTCTGTAGAGTCTTGGAAATGCAGGTTCGCTACCCTGGTCTTGAACTTCCGTAACACTTGCGGAAAGTGCATGATGAGTTATGCAAGATTACGGGCATAGCGGAAGGCTCTTCAACTTGGGCAACTTCCAAAACACATTCGTATAGTTCCTAGCTTGCATCAGGATGCGTCTTGGCTTTGGCATCAATGCTCGAAGGAGCCTTGGATGCTCATGGCTTGAATGTGTAAGGACTCGGCTTCTCTGTTTTTCAGGACTTTTAACCAACTGCTTGTCGCTTGCTTGGTTTGAGTTATTGTCTGCAAAAATAAATTAAAACAAGTAAAAATCCTAAATATCACAATTTATTATGAACAAAATCTAGATAAATGAGGGTATAGAAGTACGATATTTTGGGACTGAACATTAAGAAACAATTACAAAACAAAAAACCTTCATACTGTATTCCTTTATCATATATAGCTAGAGTCCAGAGAAATGATGTTTGATCGATTATGATTAATCAAATACTGTTCGATATTTAGCTCCTTTTAAGGAGAAGATTGTTTGATGTCATATTCCGAAATTCAAAAGAGGTGTTGAGCCGCAAGGAATTAAAGGGATGTTTTAAGTATGACCACGCCTTTTCATGGTCAGATTTAGCAAACATCTGGATTCTTAAAGATGACATGGAAGACATATTAAATGGCAAGATGCCTCACAAGGAACAACATATTGAACCTATTATTGCACCACATTGAAGTTTGCATCAGGCTAACCCACTACCAGAGGAACACCAGATGTCATGTTGTTTGGTGAGCACACGCAATATGCCATGAAGCAATTTAGGAATGAAGTAGCTAATGATTTTTGGCATTATAGTTCTAAGTAATAATCAACACGCGTGTGATTTTCACAAGGCTATTTTCTATTGTCTTTGTATCAGTTACTTCTATAAGAAAGCTTTCTTCATGTTTCTATGAGCATATAAATATTGTCATATTATTCAGAACTGAAGGATGTAATTAGTTTGATATAAAAAATACACTAAGTGTCTTTATATATGTTAATTGTTTACACAATTCAATTATTTGGAAAACAACCCCATTTCAATTATAGTCACCAAAAAAAACCAAGGTAATTCAAATAACCTTTGTTGACGTACAAAGGTTGTCAATAATAACAAAATAAAAATATTACAACATAACTATGATAAAAAATTATCATATTATACAAGTATAAAATTTATTCCAATGTCTTCTAACTGCTTCAAGTTCATTTCAACTTCTTCCAACATTTAACTCTATTTATCCATCCTAAAAAACAGGGCCTTAGACATTTGCAATGAATGGACCTTTTATAGCTGCTCAAAAGACCTCTTTGCAGCAACATAGTGTGCTGATGAGGTTTAGTTTTTCCTTGTTTAGGATTCATGGGATATCCTTGTGTCAAATGTGTAGAGCAACTGGTATAACTTAGTGTATTAATTCATATGTATCAACATCCCTCCCCCAAAAAAGGGAAATATTTGACAGATTCTCAATAATTCTACCAGTGAACTTTGCAAATTCTCTAATTCAATGATTAATCCCAACTTCCCCATTTTGTTCTTTTTTTTTTTGGCTTTTAAATAGGGGATTGCTTGTAAACTAAGCTCTGTACCTTGTTGTGCTTATCAGGTCACAAGCTCACGTCGGTGTAAAAGTTGTCTTTTGTTGGGCCAGATTTGGTAAGCTATCGATATTTACATTTTTACTCGTATTATTTTCATTATTTCAATCGGACAGACCTAAGTCCTGAGTATACCAATATTTTATTAACACAGGAATAGCTGAACCACGAACACAGAGTGCTCTTAGCACAAGAGCTCTTCGCCCAACTTTATTGGTGGCAGAGAGGGAAGAAGCCAAGGCTGTCTTGACTTTGTTCCTGAAGAAACAAGGCCTTAGCACTGCCACTGCAGCAAGGACTCTAAACAAGTCAGATCATTTCATTGACCACCTTGTATCCAAGCTTCACTCTATTCATATATCTCGTAATCTCGTAGGTTCGAATTCAATGGAATACATTTGTTAGTCAATTAACTTATTTTTTAGAACTTAGAGGGCTGATCCATTATGAAATATTTTCTTGTCCTAGCAGGTCGAGAGCTCACGACCCTCGAAATTAGAGATGCTCTGATTCCTTATCTCGAAAACTTGCTTAATGAGCATGGAAGTGCTTTCGTTGACGTGGTGGAGAACTTTCCAAATATGCCAGGCAACGAAAAAACAGCTGAAGTTGTCTCCCCAACTGGAGTTTTGGAATCTAAGAAGTTGCCTAATGTGACAAGGGAATCCTGCAAGCTCAGAGCCATGGCCCGAGTTAGTGGATCTACCCCAGCAGAGAAGCTTCCCCAGCATGTTGTTTATCTTATTGATCTTGGAATGGAACTGGAGAAAATCCAGCAGGTTACTCGAAAGTTCCCTGCATTTGCCTCCTACAGTTTGGAGGGGAAAGTTAAGCCTGTGGTTGAGTTTCTTCTTGACCTTGGAGTGTCAAAGTCGGACATTCCCATTATTATTGGTAAGAGGCCACAACTTTGTGGAATTAGTCTTTCTGAAAACTTAATACCCACTATGAAGTTCTTGGAGAGCTTGGGCTTGGACAAAAAAAATTGGGCTAATGTGATATACCGCTCTCCCCCTCTTCTTACCCATAGCAGGCAAAAGTTAAAGTCTACAGTAGATTTTCTTCATAACATGGGTCTTACTGTTGAGGACGTAGGGAAGGTTCTGACACGTTGGCCAACCATTATAAGCTATAGTGTGGAGAATAACCTGCGGCCCACAGCAGAGTACTTTCAAATGCTGGGTGTCAATGTGTCTGCTCTTCTGCCTAGATCACCACAAACTTTTGGGCTTAGCATTGAGGGTAATCTGAAGCCTGTGACAGAATTTTTCTTGCAACGCGGTTATACCTTGGAGGATTTGAGGACCATGATTCAGCGGTGTGGAACCTTGTATACCTTTAGTTTGGAAAAGAACCTGACACCGAAATGGGAGTTCTTTTTGACTATGGACTACCAAAGATCAGAACTGGTGAAGTTCCCTCAGTATTTCGCGTACAGTCTTGTGGAGAGGATTAAGCCAAGGTATGCCCTTGTTAGGCAGCGTGGGGTAAAACTACTGCTAAACCAAGTATTGTCCTTGTCTGACAAGGAGTTTGATAAGGCTTTGAAAAGAAAGTTGAAAAAGAAGCTTGACGGCATGGTTCTAACAGAGTAGGCTGTAGTTGGAATGTAATATTTGTCAGCATGTTTGATACAATGAGGCTCATTTTGGTATTTGTCTTGGGGGTTTTGCTAGCTGGTTTTTGGAGTTTTTTCTTTGGAGTAGCTACTGGAAAATGTGTTATGTTACTGATTCAGATGCTTAATGAATTGTCACAGAAATATTAAGGTTTGGCTTAAACCATCATGGTATCAGCTGCTCTATAAATTGTTAGGCTTGTGTAATGTTGATCTTTTTTCAATTTGATGGTTAGACTTACACAGAAAGCTCTGGATGGGAGGTTTTCTTCTATTCTCAGTTTAGCTCGTCGCTTTCACCATTTGAGTAGAGGGCCACCACGACAAACATGCAGCACAAGGCTACATTCGTACAGGTACTTGACCATGTTCGGGTGGCCGATATTTGGGGTTTTTTTTTTTTTTTTTTTTTTCCCAATCAGGTTTTATTAAGGTGTTGTCCCAACTCGTCCTCCATTTTTCATGTGCCTCCAGAATTTTGTGACCGTTGCTATTATGAGGTGTTGCCCAGCTCCATTATGAGGTTTTATTAAGGTATTGTCGTGCACCATTATGATTTTTGCACAAAGCTAATCAGTTTGTACAGTAGTACTTAGCTGCTGGATTGCCTCTTCTATTGTTATAATGGTGGCCAACTAATCAAAGATTTATGGTGACTTCTGTAACCTTGGCTTAACAGCTATATACCTATTCTCAGAGTTATTATTTGAAATTTTGTTTTATGTACATCCCCTGCTCTCTGTCGATGACAATTGCTAATTAACATGGGTTCAAACTTGTTTGCTTCCATTTTTATGCCATTTTATGAAACCTAATAATTTTTAGAGGTCTTTGAAATCGATCTGTCAGCTTCTAAAGTCTAATGTTTTCCTACATGTGGATCTCACTATATGATGACCTGCTTGTGCAAGATCAATTTTAGGTATAGTGGCTGTATTATATAAGCCCCCAAAAGAAAATTATGCATTTAGTAACTCATGACACTAACTTATGAGTTAGTGGTAAATTTCAAACATTTTTGTTGATGAAGTCGTTTGAATAACTGATAGAATTAAGGCCCCGCCACTGGCTATAACATTCATCATATGGACATAGGCTTAATTGGTCAGACATTTTCTCCTTAAGTAAGAACTCTATTTTTCTTTTGCTGAAGTTTTAAAGGTTCGCGATGGATTGAGTAAGCAAGAGGGAGACAATTATAAAGGCGGTCTTGTCTAAATTGGTGGTCATTAGATACCTTGCTAGTTGAGATTATTTACAAATGTTTTAAATCTATTTTCTAATGTGTTAGTAGCTTTCATTATATGTGGTACGGTTAGGGTCTCATAAGCATTGTGTCGTTTCCTGTAACTCTTGACTAGTTTTTTAAAGGACATTACTTGGATCTTTGGATCAACTAATTATAAAAGAGAAGTATGTACTTGGGTTTGGGTACTAGATGAAGGGAATCTATACTGGAAGAGTTTCATCCTTTAGTTGTTGACTCTTTCGAAACGAAAAGAAAAACTACTGCATTCAATGTATTGGCTAAAGACCTACCGAGTATTGAGCTAACTACAATATGAATATTTTCCCTGCGTTCCCCCACGCCCGAACTAAATATTTTGTTGTTCCTACTTCAATTTCAGAGGTCAGTAGTATTTCACAAATTACATGGCACAATTGGGTGGGCCTTGGGCTTCGCCCCCCCCCCCCCCCCCAAAAAAAACCCGGGGCTGCCTTAGTTATTTTAATATAATGCACAGTAAACATCATGGAAAATCTGGCAGCGGACATTTGAGCATCCGTTGAGTCCCGTGTTCGACTCCCAGTTGAACCAAGCTCCATATGTTTTCAAAAAAAAAAGCCCTCCTTTTTATCCTTTTTTTTAATCATTTTTAAAGATTCATTTTTCCTTTATGTTCTATATCTTGTTTTGCTTTCTTTTCTTTGTATATTAGAAAATGAATAATATACCATAGCGGGCAATTTTTGAAGTATCATTCTTTAATATTTTTATTTTTAAGAATATTAAATTTGAGTTCCCCAAAAGGTGTATTACAATACTTTAGAAAATTATATAAAATAGTACTTATTAAATATATATTATGACTCACCAAAAGTTGTAATGTAGTTTACTAACAAAATATCACACCTTAAAATATGAATAAAATTGTGTAATTATGTTATATTGTTTGCTTGATCATTTTGATTAGGCATAGTTAGTATTGCATACTAAATCATATTGATCACTTAATATATTTTGTAACTCATGAAATAATAATATTCATAGCTTAGTAAATAAATATCATAGTTTACTAGAGGAAACAGTATAAATAACTTAAACTTTTCAAGTATGTTACTCTTGTGCATTTGAAGAATATTGTATTTTAATTAACCAAAAGATATTTGAACACCTTATAATATAAGATAAATAAGGTATTGCTCACTAAATATATATAATAGTTGACAAAAAATCACATTGCAACTCCTAAGAAATCATACGTCAAAACATGAACAAGAATGTATATGGACTCACTAAAATTATGCATTACATCTTTGCTCTCTTTTTTTAAAAATTATAAACAATAAATACTGTTCACTAAATCATATTGATCATCATATATTTTCATAATTCAATAGAGAACCATTATAACTCGCTAAATCAATATTGTAGTTCACAAAAAATAGAAAGAATAGTATAAATAACTAGAATATAATTTATTAAGCTTCAGATGCAATTTAACAATAGTGATTTTTTTTTTGGGTACAATAGCATATTTTAGTCAGTTATATGTTATCTTTATTGAACGAATTCGGATATGTATATAAGACACGTTAGTTTGGGTATATCTGTATAATAAAAATATATATTAACTCGCTTAAAAGTATCCCAAGTTACTAAAATATTTTAATAAACTATACAGTATTTTTGGTGAGTTGAAATTTAATTATATAATTACTCCTATATAACTGGCTGTATGATATACGAAAGACTGACATTGGGTATGAAAGACTGACATTGGATATGAATTTTGTTTTTCGTGGTGTTCATTTCTCACTACTGTTGCTGGTTTAATAAACCGGAACGTCATTCTCCGTCTTTAGGCTGAGCTCAATAAGGTTAAGTTGTGGATAGTTAGGCTCTTGCTTTTCGATTTTAATGATAATAAAAAAAATCTCTTGTATACTCGCCATTTGGTTAAGCCTGATTTCCAAATCACCAACGTGTTGGTTTGGTACTTTGATGATTTGATTATAACAACAATAATAATAGTTTAGAATAAATATTACTTTTTCTATTTCACAAACTAAAGGTGGTCAAATGATGTCAGGTGTATATCAAAATAAGTATTAAATACAATTTTTTTAATTAATAAAAATAGAGAAAGGTTCTTAGAAAAGACAACTTTGACAATATAATAGAACTCTTAAAATGAATGTTTTTGACAATAAATATGGGATTGGGAGAGCAATTAGGATTATAAATTATCGATGAAATGTTACAATGGACCGGATTCGGATCAGATGTGAACATTCGCATTCGATATCCAAAAATACGATCCAAAATTGATCCAAGGGGGACCTTCAAATTCAATCTGAATCAAATCAAATTAGAGGTGGGTTTAATCCAATCCGAATCGATTTCCTTTTCCTCACAAAAAATTGTTATTATTGTTTTTGCATCCTAACTTACTCTACTCACCTATCAATGCAATAACATACGCTTTCTTATGATACAGAATTGAATAGTTGAAGATGTATGTAAAATTATGGGAGACCGGTAAATGATAACAAGGCAAATGGGCAGCAGTAGGGAGCCAAGCGATAGGTCTGCAATACAGTGAGATTGAGACAGACATATTAGAAAGTCGACTACGTGGCTAATGGAGGGTGGATGTTAGGAACTTAGAATTGAGCTCGGAAGGTAGACTTTAGATTTATTAAATAAAAAATTAAAAGTCCAAAAGGGGGGTTGAGTCACAAGTTGTGCTTGGAAGATAAATTTTAAATTTGTAAAATTTTAGATGTGAATTTTAATTATTTAACAAAAAGATAATCGGATCGAATGTTTACCTTCTCTCCAAATTCGACGGATAATTTTACCGGACTCATATTTGGATATTTCTTTCTCGAATTCAAATCAGATTATTTTAGTCTTTAATCAAATTAGACGTCCCTCAAGAACGGATAATGGGAGATTTGAATTATAATTATTTAGCGAAAATGCAGGCTCATTTCGACGGAATTTGTGACAAAAACTCATTGGAAATTTGATCGTCGGAAGGGTTTTCTGATGAAATGCTCAACAAAATACATCAAAAAAATGATCGAAAATTCCATGCTCGAAAAAACTGTTGGGCCCCGTGGAAAAGCAGGCAAAAGTGGCTAATTTTGTTGAGAATTCCATTGAAAATACCTAATCCCATCGGAAATTTTGTCAAAAAATTGGTCGGATTTGTCGAAAACTGATGAACTCGTCAACATAGCACATGTTTTTGTAGTCCTAGCCACAAATTACTTTTTCACACCCACCAAAAAAAGTCCTGATAAAAAGGTAGGGCATTTTCATAATAGTAATTCGGACTAAAATTTCCAGACGATTAGAATACATTAACTGATCCGAACTAGCTCCATATGTTTGTTTCACCCATCTTCAATCCCCCATCTTCATTTCTAGTCATTATTAAAAACAGACACGTCTTACCATGCATGACTACTACATACGTACACAAGATGGTAGCGACAAAAATTAAGCATCTATCCTAGCTGAATTAATCATTTCCAACCTTCCATGCTCTTAGAGTTGATCGTGTAAGGTGACGACATTGCAGCAGTCCATAATTGAGCATTCTTAACTTTTGAAATACTTGCTAAGACTTGTAATGGTGTCACATCCCCTACTACGGTAACCTTCTTTGCTGCGAAATCTATGTTGAAAGATGTTACACCTGCAAATGAAAAAAACGAAACAAAAAAGTCAGGAAGCTCAATCATATTTACAATCACATTTACGAATGTTCTTCTAGAAATTAAATAAAGATTGCTAAAAAGAGATTATGATACCCAAACTACTACATAATAGCTTAGGAAGTACAATAGTACAAAACGTATATTATATTACAATCACATTTTAGCATGTTCAAGAATACGAAGTTGAAGTGATGAATACAAAATGGTTCAATCTCTCGCACACAATTTAATTGAAGCAGTGTTCACAATTCATATATGTAAAGAAGACAAAATTATTCTTCAGTAAATACAATTGATTTTCTTTTTTTTTTTTAATTTCATTTTTTGGGGATAGCTTCTCTCTTCAACGCGACTATAATTGCAGGTAAGATTTGCATATAAGGGGAGAGGGAAGAGGTGGAGTTGAAATTGTTAGCCTTTCATATACAAGGGACATGCATTTCACTCAGTAATGGAGTCAGGATTCTAAGCAAGGGGGGCGAGATTGGAAAAATTAAAGGGCATTTCCAAAAAAATAAATAAATAGAAAAGGCGAAACAAAGAGTCAAACTAGGGACCTTCCACCCAAAGCAAGGGGCAACCACTACCCTACTATGCACTCCTATGATATCTATTTATGAACTAATTAATATATATCTATTTTTTATCCACAAAAATATCCCACATTTAATTTTTTTTTTCCCAAAAAGTTGGGTGGTCAATTGACCCCCTTGCCCAATATGACTCGGCCTATGATTTCACTACATGTACAAGAATGTTTCGAAAATATCATATTATATACCACAAATGGTGAAGGTATGCTAGTTTTGAGAATTTTTTTCAATTAAAAATTATATTAGTGTGTACGATATGAAACTATTATTATTATATTAGGTTTAGTTTAAATTCAACTTTCGTAATAATATAATTGTGTTTATTTGCCAATTTGTATTAATAATTAAAACCAATAAATAAAAATATTACATTAGAACTATAAAATATTAAACAAGATACTTTCTTTTTACAAGTATATACATTAACATCTAGATATATAATCTAATGGGCTTCAACGGAGTACCAATTCATGAGTTCAAAACACACACAACCATACAAAAACTAAGACCTCAAGAATTTTGGAGTGTTGTGCACATATTACAATTAGCAATTGTAAGTAGATTACTTTAGATATATGCATATATTTTTGGAGTATCTATATATCTATATATATATATATATATATATATATATATATATATATAGAAATGTTAAGAGAATGGGTATCAAATCTATGCATACTAAGGCGGTCACGTGTATGAGAGGGTGGAAAATAGGGATGGAGGATACAAATTGAATGCCAAGCAGGACAGCCATACCCTAATCCTGAGGCGGCATTTATGCAACTTCCACAGCTGAGTTTGAGCTGCCTCGAAACAACCAAGTTGTCCAGTCTTACTAACTCCAACCCTGGCATCTTTTTCTTCCCACTAATTGAGTTTGACTGGCTTATTTGCATGGGATGATCTATGACCAGTCTAGAGGTGTTTATACGCACCCTTAAATTCAAAAAACTTTCTAATAGACTATTTGAAAGCTGTGGAAATATTATGGATGGACATCCCTACAAAAGGCCCAAAAACATTAGACGCCTTTATGTATAAATTGGACTCACCAAAGAAACTTTAGCTACTAACTTTCTTTTATTTTTTTTAAGGGTGTGTTTGGTCGGGGGGATAATTATTTTTCCGAAAAATAATTTTCCCATTTTACGCCGTTTGGTAAAACAAGGAGGGGAAAAATCATTTTCAGGGGAAAATCATTTTACCCAATTTGAAGAAAATTGCTTTCCCTTGAAAAAGTAGGAAAAATGATTTTTCAAGCCTAATTTTCGTTGTCCAATTTTGTCTCTCATTCTATTTTCTTTTAATTGTGCCTAGAATCACTTTATTTTCATTCTCATTTTGTCTCTCATTCTTCCCCTCTTCTTCATGTTCATCATGTTCATCGATGATTTCCATTGTTAATCTCTGTAATTATCTATTGAGTTCTCTGATCTTATTACAGTTGCCATTTTGATTAACTTCGCAATCTGAGACACTCATCGTCTCCACGTTCGTCATTTTCTTTAATTTGGATTTAATATCACTTAAAGTAAACTGGGTAATCCTTGGAAATAGTGAAAAAATTGAGATTTATTAATGTTGACTCTCTCTTTTATTGGGTTTGTTACTGAGTATATTTTTTACGGCCCCCATAGAGGAGAAAATGAGGGAATCGAGGCTCAGATGGTTCGGCCACGTGAAGAGGAGAAGTGTGGCCGTCCCGGTGAGGAGATGCGAGACTATCAGCCCACCAGGTGGTAAGAGAGGGAGAGGTAGGCCGAAGAAGAACCTAGAAGAGGTGGTTAGAGAGGACCTGAGAGTTGTCGGTCTCACGGAGAACGTGGCTCAGGATAGGAGGGTGTGGCGGGACAGGATTAAGGTCCCTGATTGTAGGGGACCGACTCCGTTGGGGGCAGTAGCCTATGCGGTGTGGGGTGGGGTGGGTTTTGGTTTGCTTGTTTGCAGGTCAAGCTTTTCCGGATGGTCACGACACCAAGCGCCCACGATTTGTCCAGGTATGTCTCCACCCCCTTTCTCTTACTTCTCTTACTTCTCTTACCTCGGTAAATGGTTTTGCAATCGTTTCCCATCCAAACCTTTTTCTCAAAACTGTTTTTGTGGGTCTTATGGAATCAACCTCTCTATGGGTAGGAATACCGGTAGAGGTAAGGTTGCCTACAGCTGGATCTCCCCAGACCCCGCGAAAGCGGGACCCACTTTGGGAGTTTGTTGTTGTTGTTGTTTTGGGTATTATTTTGAAGAGGAGAGAGAAACAGAATTCGTTGGTTGGGTCAGGTCAGAGTAGTGAGTAGGGAAGGGGGTTGATGGTAAAAAGAAATGAAGTGAGGACGGGGGGTTCATTTTATCAAATAGCAAAAAATGAAGTGGAAAGAAAATAATTTTTCACTTTACCAAACAGCTGAAAATGTAAGTGAAAAATCATTTTTTTTGGAAAAATATTTTTCATGGAAAATGATTTTTCCTTTACCAAACACACCCTAAATACAATTAGTAATAATTAACGAGTAAAGACAAACAAAGGCTGAAGTTGGAAGGCGCCTTCATTCTTTGAGTTTCAACTCCTTCTGCCTCTCAGACCATCTCTCTCATCTCAGTTCTTCTTGTCAATTATGTGTCTATGAAGTTTTGAATTTTACAACTGACATGCTTTGACCGTGTTTTTCCCCAGATGGAAGTGGCATTTGCCTATTCTACTTGTTTGTTGATTATTGAAAAAATTGGATAATAAAATTTGAAGAAGACAATTCAAAATCCATACACATAAGAATTTGGGCAAAAATCCCACCTTTCATCATTAGCAAACCAAAACCCCGCCCTTGATTTTTACTCTGCTTTTGCCCACGTTCATCTGCATTTCAGTTGACTAAAAAAAGAGGGGTTCCCAAGGAACCAAATCAGGGAAGTATCTTTAAGACTCACAAACCAACCATTATTTATATCAAGAACGCCATCCTCATGAACACTATCATCTTCTTTCTTATCTCACCATCTTGCTATGGTAGAGGAGAAAGATAGAAAAGGAGGACAAAGAAGGGTTAATTAAAAGGGAGGGAGTGACCCGTTAGTGTTGGCCGCCGTTGGGCTTGTAGGTTGATGATGCTTCTCGATTCGAGGTCGTTGGCCTATGGTAAGCATGTCAGTGGGCACAAAGAGTAGTGATTTGATAATAATAATAATAAGACTTAATACTCTTGACCTTTATCCTCTCCAAAACTATGAAACCCTAACCCTAGTTTTGTGTGAGACTCTTGCCTCCCTTTGGTGAGGCAGTGGTCGTCCGGTTGTTCCCCACCGGTGTGTGGGTAAGTGTCGGCTCATATTCTCCTTGCCCCATTCGATTCCAAATGCCCTACTCCCCAGGTTCAGTGGTCCTAAAAGCTAGGGCTTTTGTGTGCATCTTTCTTGCTCCCTACGTTATGATCCTTGAACCATGGCAACAGGCTTGGAAGAGGTGTGGCAGAACCTTAAGTTGACTGCTGAAGAGGAACAGGTGATTGTTGATGATAATGAAGACGATAACTCGACGGATGAGTTGATTTCCTTATGCCTACTTGGACGTCTGCATACAACTATGGCCTTCAACCCTAGGGCTATGAAGTCAGTCTTTAGAAACGTGCGGAAGCTGAGTAAAGGCCTTGTGATCAGGGACCTTGATTCCAACCTCTTTGCTTTCCAGTTCTTCTCCTCCGCAGACAAAGACTTTGTCTTGAATGAGGGGCCCTGGGCTTTCTTACTTCTAAAGCAGATGACAGGCCTCGAAGTACCTTCAGAAGTTGAGTTTCGTACAGTGCGTTTCTGGATAAAAGCATACGATGTCCTGGGTAAGAAACACACCATCTCTTTTGCCCAAGTTCTAGCATCCAACATTGGTGCCTTTGTTAGCTACGACGAGACTACCATGTTTGGGGTTGATAAAGCCCTCGTGTTTTAGGGTGGACATTGATATCACAAAGCCATTAAGAATAGGGGTATATATCAAAGTTGCAACGAAACAATTGTGGATTAAATTCAAATATGTTAAACTCTCGGAGTTCTGTTATGGGTGTGGCAAACTAGGACATGTCCTTGTTAACTGTGATTTAGCGACTGAGGTTGAGAACGAGGCCAATCTTTAATACGGGGCATGGCTACGTGCTTCTCCTCTTAAATCATGACGTTGTAATGCTAAGATCGAACTGATGGAGGAACGAAAATTATATATGGCTTTCAAGAACAAGGCACAATCGTTAAAGACCCGAGTTAAGCTGCTCTTTGACAACCCAGCTTTTTGGACACTCCTCGGCAACCCCCTCCACTGGCTAGTGAAGACTCATCGCATATGGTCATAGATTCGAATGAGGTCATCCAACCAGCATCCGAGGTGTTCAAGAGAAAACAGGAGGATGCCTGTTTGGGCAAGGGTGCAATCCGTAGCTTTAAGCTCGTTAAAGAAACTATTGCTACCAATGTCCCTGATCTCTCGGCGGAGGTTACAGAGCAACCCCGCCTAGCACCATGAATGTCCTATGCCTCGATTGTCGGGGTGTAGGTGCAGCCCAGACAGTTGCTGATCTCCGTGGGCTGCTGCAGAGAGTCGCGTCTAAAGTGGTCTTCCTATCGGAGACCAAAAGGAGTACGTATGAAATGGACAGGATATTGCATAAAATTGATGATTTCTTTGGTATCTTCGTGGATGCAAGAGGACGGGCAGGGGAGCTGGCTCTCCTTTGGGATAAATTAGTGACTATCGACTTACTTTCTTGTTCCTTCCACAACATCGATGTTTCGATAACCCTTGAAGGTGTCACTTCCCCCTGGCGATTTACTGGCATTTATGGTTGGTCAGAGACCCAGCAAAAATGGAAGACTTGACATCTTATTATGGACTTAAAGCCCCATTCGTCGATCCCTTGGATGGTTGGGGGAGACCTTAATGAAATCTTCTATCATAGTGAGAAAAAGGGCCCCCCCCGAAGGCACAAGCCCACATCAATAGCTTCCGATCATCTTTTATTGACAATGGGCTTTATGATCTTGGTTTCTCCGGTTACGACTACACTTGGTGCAACTTTCAAGAGAATGGGGTTGTCGTCGAGGAAAGGATAGACTGTTTCTGCGCTGATACAGATTGGTCCCTGCTCTTCCCAAGCGCTACAATCTCTCATATAGATTCCAACATCTTGGGCCACCTTCCTATCCTCCTCAAGTGTCGCCCTTGCCAGGATGAAAAGAGTGCATGGAAAAAGAGATTCATGTTTGAGAACATGTGGTTCACCGAGCCTGCATGTAAAGATGTGGTAACACGGGCCTGGTCCTCTACTTCGTATGCAAATGCCATGGATAATCTACTAGCTCGCTAGAATAATTGCTCTTCTGAACTTGACTGCTAGAATAAGTCTAGCTTTGGGAATGTTAAACAGCAAATTTGGGAACTAGAACAACGCCTAGAGTCCCAAAGGGATGCTATTAGTTACCGTCAGAACCTAAGCCTTATCCGCGGCTGGCGCGCCAAGGAAGAAATCCTCTGGTGGCAAAGAGCCTGATTGAACTATCTCAAATTTGGGGACTCCAATCCTAAGTGGTTTCATTCCCATGCTAACATGAGAAGAGCAAAAAACATGATTTCCGGATTGAAAGATGCAAATGGGGATTGGTGTACAAGGGAAGACGACATTGCTAATATTGTTACGAGCTACTTCGAGGAACTTTTTAGTACTTCCCACCCTAGTGGACTTGACGAGGTACTGGATTGCATTACTCCTCGGGTTTCAGAGGAGGCAAATGATGCACTTTGCAAGCCCTACACCCGTGAGGAGGTCGACCAAGCCCTTGCTCAGATGCACCCTCACAAGGCCCCTGGCCTAGATGGTATGAACCCCTTTTTCTATTAGAAATTTTGGGACACTATTGGGAATGATGTCTCTGCTGCTGTCCTCACCATTCTGCATGGTCACCCGATTCCCCCGTACTCAACCGGACCTTTATTGCGCTTATCCCTAAAAAAAGGCAAAACTGGAATCAATATTTGAATTCAGACCTATCAGCCTCTGCAATGTCGTTTACAAGTTGGTTACCAAGGTAATAGCCAATCGCCATAGCCCATTACTTCCTAGTATCATCTCTGACACGCAAGGCGCTTTTGTCCAGGGGCGACTTATTTCTGGTAATATCTTGATTGCATTCGAAATCCTTCATGTAATGTGCGGTAACCCTAGCAGGAATGGTACAATGGCTGTTAAGTTGGATATATCAAAAGCCTTCGACAGAGTCGAGTGGACTTTCCTGGCCAATATTATGCTTAAATTGGGCTTCTGACAACAATGGGTTGATCTTGTTATGACATGCATCAAATCTGCCTCCTTCTCCTTCCTTATCAATGGAATCCGTCATGGCCATGTCATCCCTAGTCGAGGTATCCGGCAAGGGGATTCTATCTCCCCTTACCTCTTTCTGTTTTGCTCTGAAGGTCTTTCTAGTCTCCTGAGCAGTGCGGTTGAACGAGCCTCGCTCCATGGTTCTTCACTTTGTTGTAATGCTCCTGTCATCTCTCACCTTCTGTTTGCAGATGATACTATGATATTCTGTGCTGCTCGCCAGGACCAGGCAATCGTTCTCAAAGGCATCCTCCAAAAGTACGAACAAGCCTCGAGGCAAACCATCAATTTTGCAAAACCTGATGTGGTATTCAGCAAAGGGTCTCAGTTGAACGAAGGAATCAAATTACCAGCTGTCTGGATATTCGGGAAGTCTTATCCCACAACAAATACTTGGGTTCCCTTGCCTTTTGTTGGTCGTTCTAGGAAAAAGCCATTCTTTTTCCTCATTGACCGCATCAAGAAGCGCCTATCGGGCTTTATGGATAGATTGATTTTGTGGGTGGGTCAGGAAGTGTGGATAAAAGCTGTTGCTAAAGCCATCCCTACCTATGTTATGAGCATTTTCAAGCTATCCAAGGAATTATGCCATGCCATTCAGTCTTCGATAATACGCTTTTGGTGGGGCCACAAGCAGGAAGGCCCTAAAATTCATTGGATTAACTCCTCTCGCCTATGTGCTACCAAAGATGATTGAGGCCTTGGTTTTCGTGACATGGACCTCTTTAAGGATGCCCTCTTGGCCAAGCAGGTTTGGCAACTTCTTAAGGATGATGGATCGCTTGTTGCACGGCTACTACACGCTAAATACTACCCAGACGGTAATCTCTTCACTGCAACCTTGGGTCCCTGTCCAAACTTTACGTGGAGATGCTTGATGGGGGCAAGACAAGTGGTGCTTGGGGGATCTCATTGGCTTGTAGGCAATGGATAAGGACTGAACATTTGGGATGATCGCTGGCTCCTTTGCCCACATTCTTTCAAGCCCATCACCCCCAGGACTGAATTATGGGCACACTTAAAGGTTGGGGACCTCATCGACCGTGGCTCGGCCTCCTGGCATGCTAACCTAGTCCATCAAATTTTCCTCCCGTGTCACGCAGACCTTATTCTTAGCATCCCCCTATGCGACTCTTGGCCGGATGACAAACTAGTTTGGCATTACCATTCTCAAGGGCACTTCAAAGTTTGCACCACATACCATATGCTCCATTCAGAGGCTCTTACTAATGCTGGATCATCCTCGACGAGAGACAACTCCTTATGGCGTGCAATCTAGAGCGGTAAAATTCCCCTCGCATTAGGCTTTTTGGTTGGCGAGCTGCAAGTGGAGTCCTCTCCTCAGTCGTGGCCATTGCATGACGCATGCCTAATTTCTCTATGCAGTGTAGCATCTGTGGGCACCCCGAGGAATCCGATACTCATGTTGTCCTTAGTTGCCTACTTGCGACACAGGTCTGGCAAGGTTGCGACTTTGCCACTTCTCTTTGGACCGAGCCTTTTCGAACTCTGGTTGACTGCCTCGATCATGCTCGACAAGCCCTTGATGAAGACGGTTTTGGCAACTTCATATTAGTCCTGTGGGAATGCTAGAACGTGCGGAACTGTTTCATTTTTTGACCCTTGACCAAAACCCGAGCATGTTGGGGAAAAGAGCAATGAACTTTGTGAATTCCTTCCGTCTTGCTTAGCTGGATGAAACCCCTCCTCAACCAACAAGATATCCAACTTCATTGAGCCCTCCCATGGCCAGCTATCTCAAGCTAAACTTTGATGGCTCTTTGCTCTCCAATGGTTTTTAGGGTTGGGGGTTTGTCTCGCGTAACCATGATGGGGATGTCCTCCTTGCAGGAGCCAAGCATGGCACCAACTTGGCTGGGTCTCTTATAGAGGAAGCACAATCTTGCTTGTATGCAATCCAGAGTGCTTACACTTTTGGGGCCCACAGCCTTATTATCGAAGGGGACTTCCTTCAGCTGATTACTGCTCTTAAGTCTCGTCAGGTTCATGATGATGCTATTAGCCTTTTTGTTAAGGACATTCTTTCTTTCTCTGCTAGTTTTGATTTTGTCAGCTGGTCTTTTGTTAAGAGAGGGGGTAATAGGGTAGCCCACAATATCGTCCACAGACAACCTTTCTGTCTTGAGGGCAAATTGTGGGAATTTGTAGTTCCCGAGGACATAGCGTCCTGCGCCTTGGATGATATGTACGCTTACATTGATGGCAATCTAATATAATACCCTCCCCCCTTTTCCTATATAAAAAAAAGAGTAGCGATTTAGGCTGAGATATTGGTGTAGGAAGAGGAGATGGTGGAGGATTTGGTAGGCGGAAAGTTATCATGACCTGGTTTATATTTTCCTAAATATTATGTAATTACAATAATGTTTTTAGCTCTTCTACATTCTTTAGTAATTTTGAAAAAATTTTCTTAATTTTTTGTTGATACTTTTATGATTTTATCAAGGTCTCATTCCTTAAATATATAAATTTCATAAATTCCATCACCATAAATTATTTTATTAAATAGTATTTGCATTTTTCCTGAACAAGTTTATTTTGTATTATATAATGTAATTGAAGGATTAGGAGGTGTTTAAGAAGTAGAAGATAGAAAGTGAAAGCATGCCTTTCAAATTAAAATTCAGGGACATAGGTTTTAAATTAAAATTCATTTTTATGGTATAGAAACAACTGAAAAAGGTGAATAAAATAATGCAAATGGCATGGAGTAGATGGACACCCCTAATTTGAAAGTCTGAATCCACTGATGCTTATTTGTTTCGCTCTAATCATAAAAAAGAGTACACTTAACAGTTGAGCACATATATTGTATACAAACAATACAGCTTATATTACCTGCCATTCTGGAAAGGTGCTTTTTCATTTTTCTCTCACATCCTCTACAGTGGAGTGACACCCTTAGAACTACTACCTGCATTCATCAATCCTTCTATTAAAGTCACACCCACCACTTTACAAACTAGTACTTGTACCATCATTGCGAACAAAATACAACTTTAGAGCACACACAAATTTTCTAAGAGCTTGTTAGAACTTCTAAGTTGGAAGATAGCATAGTTTTTCGTCTGTTGCCTTCAAAAACTATGAAGTTAACTTTATAGTAATTTTTCCTTAACTTAGATGATACTGGGTTATAATGTATGTTATGTTTCATAAAATTGCTCGTTACCTTTTTTTTCTTGGGTAAAGTTAGGATTTTTGATAAATAATTTTCTAAAAATATTACCTATATATAAAGAAGTAAGTTGCTACATTTGACTACATACATCTTGTTTAAACAATACTTTCAGAGAATATTTGAATGTGATTCCATACTTTTCAAAGAACTATTTTAAAAGCGTAATTAGAAAGGACCATTTGATGCTTCTTAAGAATTACAACAATCTTAAAATCATAACGATGATCATGACTAGACCTGGCAAAACTGACCCGAGGCCCGAAACCCGAAACCCGAACAGAATGACCCGGACGCATACCCGACCTGACACTCGAAATGTGTTCACTCGAAAGTGAACCCGAAACCCGAAATGATTTGAGCCGAACCATACCCGACCCGAAATTTTCTACAATGTTGCTTGTTTTGGCATGACGAACGCATTTGACCAAAATTGGTTGACCCAAAATTGACTTGAACCGAACCATACCCAATCCAAACCAAAACGACCCAAAGCGTCACTTAAGCCGAACATGACCCGACCCAAACGTGACCCAACCCATACCCGAACCGAATGACCTATTTGCCAGGTCTAATCATGACATGCCTCAAAAAGTTATGTTTAAAATCTGTCGTACCTCTTATAAATTAAAAATAGTTGTCCAAGTGTAGGAAAGGTCCATCTCTATGGACTAGCATGCAGTATGGTAGATGCGCGCTGCATGCCAGTCCATGCCAGTCCATAGAGATGGACTTTCCTACACTTAGGACAGTTATTTTTAATTTAGACCAAGGATATTTTAGGAAAAATAAGAAATTTGAACAGTGATTAATTGATGAATTAGTTCTTAGAATGTTTATTGTATTTGAGCCGTTGGATGATGATAGTTATTACTCGTCATCAATTGGACTATTAGATGATACTCATTCTAATCGTCATATATATATCTAATGGATATCTCTCCACTTCCTTTGTTTTAAAAGGAAACAAATCAATTAGGTAATCTTATTATGCTGGTTAAAGGATGAATAATTCATCCAAGTTTTGTATAGGCTTTGAAACTGCAGGGCAAAGGGTTCGTTCCAGCACTGACCCGTTTTTGTGTGCAAAATTCATCAAGCATCTTCAAGGTTTGAGGCTGATATTTTTTTGATGGATTTGAAGTTCAAGATGTCAGCTTTCCAACAAATCAAGTTGCATCCAATTTGGACCTCATTTGGTCGTTCAAATCAGCAATTAAACCCAATGCGTCAAAACTGCCCAGAAGGATCAAAATAAGCACGATTTTGATTAATTCATAACTTAAGCTATATGATGTTAGTCTTGCAATTATACATTTTTGGAATCCTCATGACGTCTACTTTCAATTCCAAGCATTAGTTTTCAATCATACCCACAAGAGGATGAGAGATCAAGGACTTTTTCCAAACCGGTCAGATTAGGCCATAATATGCGCGGTAAAATATTTAAGCCTAATTACCTTAAACATATCATAACCTTGATTTCTTTTGGGGGGGGGTTATACACATCCCAAAGTTACCCCCCATGGGCTGAAATCACAATCATACTCACTTTTGATAAGCCTAATGCTTGTCCTAAAACCGGCCAGAATCTGCCCTTAAACCCGGTTTCTTACAATCTGAAGTAATCTAAGCTTTCTGCCGAAATCCTCAACTTTCAAGCTGCTTGGCACATCCCTCAAGCTTTGGCACACGTCCCTATGCTATCTAGATAGGGTGGTGCATTGAGAAGTTCAACCAATGAGAAAAGAGGGCAGTAAAGTTGGTCCCTTGAATGTGATTGGCTAGCCGTAAAGGGAGCTTTCACTTTTCGACCCTCTAGTGAGATTTCAGCAAAGTTTTCAGGATGTTTAGGCTTTGTTTAAGAGTATATTGATTGTATAATAAGCATTAGTAATGTTTTACTTCATGTTTTAAATGTATTAGATTAGTTTAAGATAGCTTGTACTTTGTTTAGCACTAAATCAGTTTGTATTAGCATCTAATACTTTTCCTAGCTAGTAAGGAAAGGTAGAGGTGCTTGGTCATGTGCTAGCTTGGTCTATAAAAGCTATGCACGCCCCTTCCTTGTAGAATAACTTAGAATTTAATCAAAACAAAACTTTGAGAGCTTTGTGCTTTCGGTGCTTAGGCACATTTCAAATACTTAACTTGCATATCCTTAACTAGGTCGGTTAAGGTGGTGTTCAAGTGAAGTCTTGAACGTGATTAAGTGGTGATATCTATATCTTAATCATTGTTTAAGGGCCCCAAACGTGAGTTTGGTGGAGTTTCTGTATCCAAACACCAAGTTTAGTTCTATATCCCATTTGGTGTTCATCTCAAGGATTCAAAGAGAGTTAAGGAGGATTTGCTGGCTTTAATTTTGAGTTAGTAAATCTTAACTTTGAATCTCTTTCCATTCCACAGTTTCATAACCCTTTCTCATATCCATTCCCATACTTACTCAAAGCTTAGACTATCACCAAAAGTTCTAACATCAAGCCAAACAACCAAACACTTCCAACCGTGCAAAATAGAACTTCACGGTTTCACCAAACCGAAAAGTGGCACGGCCACACCGTGCTTATAGGCACGATCGTGCCACCTTGAATTCGTGAAGTTGCTCCCTTTTGCTTCATGTTCTTGGTGGTTTATAGCTTAGGTACTTTCACCCCTTGAGACATACATCAATTCACGTCAATTATCCTTTGCTTTCTCACTTAGAATCACTTGATTCTAGGTTCCATTCCTCCCTCACATGTTTGATGCCTCACAACCATCATATTATGTGCCCATTTTCCTTGGTTTCCCTTGATTGTATTC
>JACYFF010003369.1:43759493-43775633 GCA_017589665.1 Selenicereus undatus
CCATCATATTATGTGCCCATTTTCCTTGGTTTCCCTTGATTGTATTCTTCCTTGGATTGTAAGCTTTCACTCTTAATTTGAGTCTTAGCTTAGACCCTCGGCAGAAAAATCAATATCACTACTGGGATAGCAACCAATAGAGTAGTTCGGTTTGTTAGGCAAAACTACTAGGATGGTAACTACTGGGATGTTATTCGTTATGCAAAACTAACCATCAAGGTACAATCGATATGACATTGCATAAAAAATGTATTAAATCGTTTGCTAGAAGTTCTTTGATGTTATTATTTTGCGGTTTGGCTTGTATTTTATTTCTACATTTTCATATTATTAACAACTAAGAAAAATGTGTATATACCGTAGAAGAAAATTTTTAAGATTAAATGAAACTCTATGTTTTTTAAACTAAAAAATAGTTAATGTAGCTAGAATTCACCTTGTTTATTAGTAATTCAAAGTAAATAATACTACCTAATTGATTAAGATGTAAAACAATATGGTAACTAATCTTCATCTGTACACGGACCCAAAAAAAAAAAACCCATTAGGAATACATATATTATTTCCATAAATAATTTCTTTGGCTTGTAGTCAATTGTCTTATTTAATGTCTAAATATTTTAAAGAAAATTTCAAAACTGACTAACAATTATATTTAAATTAGGATTGTGAAAAGTTAACACGATACGATTACCGAACTGGCCCGTAGGGGTGTTCATCGGTCCAAACCCGAACTGGACCGGACCGGACCGGGTTGGACCGAAGACCGAATAGGAGGAAAGTTACGGACCGTGGACCGGACCGAATAAGTCAAGGACCGGACCGAAAAAAGTAGGACCGGACCGGACCGGACCGAATTGTAAAGCTAGCAAATTTTTACAATATGAACATCTTATATTTATTTCAATATGAACAATTTCTACATATTTTCACCATGAAAAACAAATCAATATTCTTGAATGTTTGAAAAATTATAAGTTGCAAAAGAAAATTAAAATTTAGTTAGTAAAAAATCGGTTTTTAAATTTTTTTATTCGGTCCTCGGTCCGAATCGGTGGACCGGTGGACCGGACCGAAGACCGAATAAAAAAAATTGTGGACCGTGGACCAGACCGAATTCATTCGGTTCGGTCCGGTCTAGGCCGGTCTTCGGTCCGGTCCGAATTTGGACCAAATAATGAACACCCCTACTGACCCGAACACGGAATTAAGTGAGCTTGAATAAAGATTTTCAACCCGTTTAATTAAATGGATTGGCACATATAACACATTTAATTAATTGAGTTAGGTTCAGATTGAGAATTTCAACAAGAAAAATACTTATTTAACTCATTTAATTAAATGGATTGAATAGGTTGACCCATTTACCCACCTATCATGTATGTTTTGGGGGGAATTGTGAAAACATAGGATTTGATCAACTTGATTTGTGTTTTGGGATTGTGGTTCTTATGAATCATGGACAATTGTTGCATTATGATGATATATTAAACTCAAAAGATTGATTTATAGTGCTCAAAAATCATATTTTAGTCAATAAATGGGTAGCCAAATAACTTGAATGTGACCTTTTATATTAAAAATGTTAATAGGTAGATTTCAGATCAATCCGTTTTAAAAAATGAACGGGTACAGGTCAAAATTTTCAACCCATTTAATAAATGAGTTAGGTTCAGGCCGAGAATTTTACAACTCGTTTAAGTTTAATAAGAATACAAATCCAACCTGACCTGATCTGTTTAACATTCCTAATTTAAATAATTATTTTGACCGGTTCAGTGAATAATGTTAATCATAATCAAAGTAGTAAACATGTAAGTTTCAACTTTCTTGTCATGCAACTTGTTAGTGATTCAAAATAAATATGTTTCTCTTACATTAATAAGTTCATGTATTATGTATATTACTAACCGGGTCTCCACTATTTATTTTCTTTTAACAGAGCCATAGCTTCTTTCTTGGTTCTTTGTTTTTTATTTTCGGTTTTTGTTCTTGGTAGGTTAACAGGTCAAAAACTTGAACCTCAGGCCAGGGTAGCAGGGATTTTACAAACCTGATCAGAAGATCCCGAGGAGGATCCAGGCAGAGGCGGTTTCGGTGCTTTAGACGGAGCATCCAACTTGGGATCCGATACCTCAATTTCAGCGGGATTTTTGGGGACCAACATAAGAATCGGATCGAAATTCGATAGTACGTCAATGAATGAAGAAGACTCGTCGAGCAAATACCTCGACGACTCGGGTGGGCTAATGTAATTCGTACCTGGCCGAGCAACGGTGCACGCTGCCTTCGTCAACAGATCAGAAGGTTTAGACACATTCTTCCTCTTCTCATCATCATCATCATCCCTAGTAGACGTTGGTTTCGGGGAATTTTTACGTTTTCTCTCTAATAATTTCCTGCTCCGCTTTGGGTTATGTTGTTGACGAGGCTTTGGGCTACCAGTTGTCGGTTTTATTGGGTGGATATTGGTGCAGGGAGTGGTTGGTGCACTTCCACTTCCTCTTCTTTTTTCGTCGGTGATGATCGGGTTGTGACGGTCGATGGCCCGGCCACCAGGAGTGAACGAGGACGGGCCTGAGGAGCATGATGGGGCGATGGAAGAGGATGCAGAGGATAGGAGCTCCATGTTTGAGGAGATTATGGTGGCTGAGTTCTGTGAAGTGCAGGACATATTGATGATTCGCTTCATCTGTTACTTTTTTCTAGATTTTTGGGGGACGGTGCTTTATTTTTAAGCATGAAATGCAGAGTGTGAGAGAGAGGGAGAGAGAGCGTAATGCGTTGGTTTTACGGTTCGAAGAGAGATGGGTTGGGTTCTTTTAATTGGATACCGTCTGAGTTATAAGGGGATTTAGATTATGGTGTTCACTTTTAGGTAATTTGAGATTTAATGTATTAATTTTTACAAGTCTAATATTTTTGAGTTTATTTTTAAGTATCATCACTTATAAATTTCTTATAATTAGTCTGGACCTGTGCTTTGCACAATGCATGTTATAGTAGACAGTTTAAAAATATATACACACACAAACACATATACACATTTGCGCACACGTGTGTACACACACACACACGAACACACACAATCAAGTAAGAAAAATATTAATTAAATTGCACAACATCCAATAATAATAGAAGAATCAAAATCATATACACATACATACACGCAAGTAGATAAAATTAATAGTTTAAAAGTTAGTTAAAAAATACCTTAATTTGTTAGAAAATAATGAATAATATGAGAGTATCTAGGGCATCGATGAAGAGGTTTTCCTTATTGTATTTTAATTCCTATAAATTACAAAAATATAAAAAGAAAAATGAGTGCAAGAAAAATATAAACATCCTAGTAAGCAGATGAAATAAGAGACAATACCTTACTGCTTTAGCGCTTAAAATCATCACAAACATGATCAATGTATAATTTATGCATACAAACGACCCCTAATTACACCAAACATAACATTCCATTCAAAAATAAATAACTTAAAGAACACACATCCTACATCTACAAAAATTTGTATAAAAATACAGAATATTATGAGAAATTCATCATAAAATTTTCATAATTTTTCCTCAAGCCAATCATCCACAAAAATTGAAACAATACATGAACATATATATCAGAACATGGGAGATTTCAATCAAACATACATAAGTCGTAAGATACGTATAAATCATAAGATACACATCAAAAATTCATGAAAATTTACAAAAAATAGCCAAGTATCATAGATAATATATAGTAAAATTTTCATAATTTTTCTCCAAGCAAATAACTCCTAGAAATTGAAACAGTAGATAAAGTCATGCACTAAATTAGGGCAATTTCAATAAAAAGTTCATAACTCGCAAATTAAACATCCAAAACATATAAAAATTTATTGAAAAATTTTCAAATAACATGTAGATTCTATAATAAAATTTTCATAATTTTTTTTTCCAATCCAATAACCCACAATAATCAAAACAGTTGGCAAATTGTACACTAAACAATAGAACAGTTTTATTCTAAAATTCATAGCTCATAAAATACACCTCTAAAATTCACTAAATATTTCCGAAAAATTGTAAATCATAGTAGTAACCCCACAGTAAAATTTTCAAAAGTTTTCTCCACTCTAATAATTCACAGAAACTACACCTAAAAAAGTGAGATTACGAATTGTAGTAAGAAATCAATGATGGCATCAATTAGTGAAAGATTAAATATCAAGAAAAAAAAATTAAGCCACATATAGGAGGAAATTATAACAAAAAAGTACAAAAATTTCAATCAGATACGATCAAGCATTTTGACACTACTAATTACAAAAGAGGGGGTCACTTGCTAACGAATTAACAAATTAATAGAAATAAATATATGAGGAGGGGAACGATAATTACTATATATCTGGAAGTGATGTAAAAAAGATCACTTTGACACACATGAGTAATGAGCAAGACGGTAGAATTGATTTCAATTATGAGACGTATTCTAATGTATAATTTGAACTATGAGTAAGAACTACTTGACTATTTACACTAATATTGAAGGTTCAAGAAGGATATTTTTTTATAATTTTTATAATCACTAATTACTACATAATCATTCATTTTAGAAAAAAATACTCCATAATCCTCATTTTGACAATTATAGAATTATACTTCATAAGATTATACTTTCTTACGATCATTTCCTTATTAATGATTTTTTCCATTATTACTATGTGAGAGATTTGAAAATTATAAATTAATTATTTTCAACAATCGGATGGTTGTGATGAGGAGAGAGACTGAATCTAAGGGTTCGAAATCTCTAATTAATGAGAATGCAAGAAAATTCCACATCATCACAACATTGGTTTTATATATAGTATAGATTTAGTTACGAAATTGTAAAAATACCCTTAATATTGTCCTTTTTGACTTTAAAAAAAATCCAATTCCTCTCTTTTATGTACGCCTGTATCATTCACGCGAGTGTATGTACTCTCATATGACTCATAAGTAATTCCATATTAAAATATAAAATATATGATAAATACACCTCAAAAATTATATGTAAAATAGACCCAGGAACACGTACTCCCGAGTGTACATAATAATTTGCCCCCACAATACGACGATAGACTATCCAACAGCGGAAGATATTTTTGGGATTTTTGTTTTAAAAGAAAAAAAATAAAAAGGACAATAGTGAGGGTATTTTTGTAAATTTAGGATTGAATTATAAGGAGTTCATAAGTGATGGTGCTTAAAAATAAACTCAAAAATGTCAGAGTCATAAAAATTAATGCATCAAATTCCAAGGTACCTAAAAGTCAACCATTCATAGATGATTTCAGATTCATGAATGCAAACCACAACAATTAAGATGAGATTCCATCGAGCTATTGTTTAACTTGTATTTCAATTAGAGTTAGAAAATAGGTTAGGTTAAATCAAATTTATGTTCGTGTCGTATTTAAATCTATAAGATTTAGTGAGAGAATGACTCATCCAAATCTGGGAGCCTGGCGTTGTATATATTGTAAAATACACACAAGCAAAATTGCATATATACCCCTATATATCATCCATTACACCCCCTCACTCTGATGGGGAGATGAATGATGGACATATTGGCTCTATGTAACAAAAATTGTTGAGAAGATAGTCCTTTAGTAAAAATACCAGCAACTTGTAACCCAATAGGAATATATCGAATGACAAGATCTCCATCAGGAACCCATTCCTGAACAAAGTGGTTATCCACAACAATGTGCTTGCTATGATCATGTTGCACAGGATTGGCTGCAAATGTACGTAGCACTGAGCCTGTCACAAAAAAGGCGAATCGACGTAGAGAGGGTGACACCAAGTTCAACGAGTAGCTTCTAAATCCAAATGGTCTCAGCAGCTGTACAATCAATAGTCTTATATTTAGCCTCAGTAAAAGACTTAGAAATAGTGGGTTGCTTCTTGGAGTGCCAGACAATAAGGTTTGGGCCAAGAAATACAGCATAGCCAGTAGTGGAGCAACATGAATCTCTACAACTTACCCAATTAGCATTAGAGTATATAACAACTAGAGACAAAGAGCGCAACGGACGAAACCATAAACCTTCCTCCAAGGTACCCTGCAAATATCGAAAATTACACTCGAGAATGTGGAGGTGAGTAGTATGGGGAGTATGCATAAACTGGGAAACTACATGTTCCACATGCACAATGCTAGGTTGAGTCATAATCAAATACTGTAAAGCTCCTACCATAATTCTATACTGCAAGGGGTCTGCAAGTAACTCATCGTCTGAGAGGGAAAGGGTGGTTCATGAAACAGAAGGAGTTCTAACAGGTTTATAGGTTTGAAGTTGAAACTTGTGGAGTAAATCAAGGACATATTTATGCCAAGTTAAGAAAATGCCCGTAGGAAAACGAACGACCTGAATACCCAAAAAGTAATGAAAATCTCCAAGATCTTTCATTGGAAACTGCCGAGAAAGAAGAGTAATAAAATGGTAAAGCATAGCTTTAGAATTGCCTGCCAGACCAATGTCATCAACATAAAGCAGAAGAATAAGAATGTAAGAGTCAGTTCAAGAAACAAACATGGATAGATAAGCATGACTACACACAAAGCCATGAGACAAAAGAAACGTGCCCTGAAAAATCAGAGTGGACAAACCCAGGGCCTGTTTCATGTGAACTTCCTTAGTTAGATGGCCGTGAAAGAATGTATTCTTGGCATCTAATTGTTGGATAGGGAAACGGAAAGAGACAACTAAGGATAAAAGTAACGGAACTATAACAAGTTTAACAACAGGACTGAACGTTTCATGGTAGTCAATACCTGCGTGTTGATGAAAGCCTTGAGCCACCAATCAAACTTTATACTGCTTAATACTACCATCAGAATAATATTTTATTTTGTAAACCCATTAACACCCAATAATATTTTGGTTATAATTAGGTGGTACGAAGTCCCATGTGTCATTAGCAATTAAATCCTTATACTTCTCTGTCATAGTGTCCACCAACTTAGAATGTTTAGAAGTAATGGCAAAGGAAGGAGGTTCACATTCAGTAAGTGAGGAAGTAAGGGATAAGATTTGATTGGGTTTGACAATGCCAGATTTGGCCCGTGTTTGTATGTGATGGGTGTTGGTAGGTCGAGGTATAGCATTGTGATTGCGTGGAGAGGTGGGTTGGTGTTCACAATGGGCACGGGGCTAGACACAGTAGAAGGGGTAGTTGGGTCGAACCCAGGTGAAAAGTGAGAGTGGGTAAGACCTAGCAAAAGGGGAAGATGGGCCTGATCCAGCAGAAGAGGAAGACTTGCAGGAGAGGGAGCGAGAATGCAAGCTTGGGTTAGGGTCCATGGAAGTGGAAGAGAGCGGCCTAGCAGGCTTAGCACATGGACTGGGTTGTGGCTGCGGGGCAGGTGTACTACTGGGGACCTCGAGACCGGGGGAAGACACACATGTCCTGGACCTAGGATTTGAGGGCTACAAAGAGGAGAAAAGAGCAGCCAAAGGATGGGATGAAGGGACATGTGGATCAGGAAGCTCACAAGAGGCCTGGTATGAGTAAGGTATAAAATGTCCTTAGGATTAAAGGTATATGATGAGTCATACATGGAGATTGACGGATCAAATGGGAAAAGGGATAACTTGTTTCATGAAAACAGACATGCGGACTAACATAGACGAGTCTCGTAAAGGGATCAAGACACCTATACCCCTTGTAGTGTGCCTCATATCCTAAGAAGGCACAAAGCACTGGCCGAGGTTGAAGTTTATTTACAGAAGAGGCCATAAAATTTGGAAAGCATGCACATCCAAAGGGTTTAAGAAAAGTCTAGTCAGGCACTCCTTTAAATAAAACATCAAATGGTGTCTTTTCCTGTAAAATAGGAATAGGTATCCTATTGTGCAACATGAACCCAAAAATAGGTAGGCTTAAAAGCATCGATAAGAAATGTACGAACCATTTCAAGAATATGATGATGCGTTCTTTTAGCAAACCTATTTTTTGTTGAGTATCAGGGCACAATTTTCGAAAATAAATGCCATTTTTATGAAACAAATCAAGCATAGGGAGTTATCAAACTCTCAACCCCTATCGCTTTGAGGCATTTTAATTTTAAAGTCAAACAAGTTCTCTACAAATGCTTGAAACTTAGTAAATATGTCATAGACTTCAGACTTATATTTCATTGGATAAAGCCAAGTAAAATGAGAATAATCATCAATGAAAGAAACATAATATTTGCAAACATGACGAGAACGTACAGGGGACTGCCAAACATTAGAATGAATAAGTTGTAAAGGAGAATTCGTTCTATGTTCAACAAGAAGAAACGGAATTCTACGAGATTTAGCTAAAGTGCATGACGTGCATATCTTGGGGAAAATTGATTTAAACTGAATAAAACTAGCTTTCCTTAATGTTTCTGAAACACTAGCTCCATAATGATCCAACCGATACCGCCAAAGATCAGCTGACTTTGTCAGAGCTACATTAGTAGGAACAGTGATTGAGAATGTAGGAATCGGGATAATATAGATAGGACCCGAACTAGAAGCCTACAAACAAATATCGCCCGTGGTGTTGTCCTTGACATGAACAGAAGATGAGTCACATACAACAGTACAATTGTTATCCTGACACAACTGTTTGATTGAGAGTAAATTATGCTGAAGTTTAGGGACATAAAGAGCATTGTCAAGGGTGAGTGGACGTTTTTTAGAGGGAAGACTATAATTGCCAATGTGCAGTACAAGAAGAAGAGTACCATCAACAATTTAACTAAGGCATTGCCATAATAAGTAGATTTTGAAAGTAAATTATCGTCATCTAGTGTCATATGAGACGGTGCAGCTAAATCAGGGTACCAAACTTATTCATCAATAGACACAGGATTAAAAGTGCCTATGTTGGGATCGCTGAATAAGGGCGAGAAGAATATCTATTTGGACAATGCTGTGTAGAATGCCCAGGAGCATGACAAATTTGATAGACAGTGTTATGCGAAGAAAATAGGATTCCCTCAGATTGATTAGTTCCATCAGAAAAACGATTAGTAACAGGAGTTGGAGAAAACAATATCAAACAATGAATCAACTGCATTACATATGACAATAGCTATAGACCCACCCTTGGAGGATGCCGATTGTGTCTGAGCAGGCTGTGATAAAGCACCTTTCTTATTTTTGTTGTTTTGAACACAATGCCCATTATTGTGATTGTTGCGATTCCCTTTAGAAGAACCATTAGAGTGGTTACCAGAGCCTCCTCTTTAACTGTGAGCATCATCAGTAGTACAACAAAGGCATGATGATGGATTAACTACGATCCTTTTTGTATTTAAGGCAGTACTCATAGAAAAGCAATCTAGATCTCAATTCATCAAACAACGTAGACCTATGAAGCACAGAAAAGGTAGTCATAATCATCAGGTAGTCTAGCAGTAGTAAGTTGGATTAATTCCATATCAGAAATAGGTGATTGAATCGCTGCCAAAGCATCTGCTATGGTTTTTGTGGAGCGTAAAGAAGAGTCCATAGACTATTCAAGCTCTAAGCTAATGTTTGTCAACATATGTTTCAAGTCAAGTGCTCGAGCTGAACTAGCCATATTAAACCGTGACTCAAGATGTTGCTAAACCTAAATAAAGTGCTTCAAATCACGTACCTTACTAGAGTGTCCTTGGGAATAGTAGCAAACAATTAGGCTCAAATTAACTAATCAAACCACAGCTAATAGCTGTATACAAGATTCGTTTGTGGTGTGTGGTGAGGGCTAAGAATGTGAGACCTCAGCTGCAAAATGGAATTATGAAGCATGACATAGAGCTGATGCATAATAACAACCTTGCGAATTATGTGCACTAAGACAAGAAGTTGTCAACAGAAATCAATACAGTTGTCACATAAGTGGTGATGTTAACTGTCCAAATAAAGGGCAGTCATGGTGGGAGACCTGCCAAGGTGTCGAGCCCAAAGCCCATAGGTGTGGACCAAGTCCGGTCAGGCAGAAATAGGGACCCAAAAAGGGTTGAGAATGGTGGCATGCTGTAGAAGGGCGTGGGCAGAACAGGAGTGGCACCGGAGCACCCAAGTTCGGTGAACGAAGAGAGGAGGCACAACTGTGCTGTTGATGTCCAGGAGAAGTAAAGTAGGCCTTCCGCTATAGATCCTAGAAAGTTCAGGGTCTAGGGTAGGGTTTGGGGTATGGAAGCAACCGCAGAGAAGGGTGGAAGTGGTGGTGTATAGAAACCACCATAAAGTGAGGAGCCAAGGTAATCACAGATGTGGAAACGTCAATGGGCAACAGCTCAGGGAGAGGTTCTGACGGAGTCCCCTTAAGCCAAGACATAGATGAAGGCCCAACAATTCCAGCAAGGTTCAATTCAACCTCCAAGTTCAAAAGATGACTCACATTTTGTAAAGGAGTCAAACTGATCATACTGGATGCTTCCCCTCTTTCTTACCCGGTCTTGTTTTTCAGATTACTTATGCCCCCTTGAGGTTTAAGTTTGATTTCTTTTCAGATTTTGGTCCCTTAATGTCTGAGCTACGTAATCATGTAAAGAAATCTACTTTATGTCAAGTGGAAGAGGAGAACCAAGCCATTTTGTAAAATCATGCCAGAATGGAGTCCATTCTACCCAGTTCAGTTCAGCCCATGTATTTTGTACTTAATTCTTCATTTAGGCTTGATTTTTCATTGGGGGGGGGAGGTGGTTAGCAGACATATTAAGGTTTTCCCCCATGTAAGAAAAACCAGATCATCGCTACTTTTGGCATGAGAAACGTGGCGCACAAAGAGAGGGCAACAACAGGTTGTTTGCCTCCGATTGGTCCACAAGGTGTTTACTTGCTTAGGTGGTGTTTACTCAATCTTTTTGCTGCATAAACGGATTGTCTAGACACAATCATTCCCCCTTTTGAAGCCATGGGACGTATGCCACCAATGAAAGCAAGGGAAAGAATGGCAAAGCTCACGGATTGGCCAGCCATAAAGTGCACACTTCAGCAGCTATTTTCTCTCTCCCATGTGTTAGGAGCTGCTTGCTTACTTACTTTCTTACTTAGGCTAATTCTAACTGATGTAATCTAGCTTATTTTGGTACATAAAGTTGTAATTAGCTTGATTAAATCTTGTTTAGTTGAAACCGGTTTGATTAAGCTAGATTAGGCTAGATTAAGTTAAGTTAGAGGTTTCCTAACCTTGAAGAAACCTCCTAAACCTTTTCTAACCATTCTAGGGACATTTGTATAAGGTTTTTAGAAGGCTCATTTTGTACTAACCTTTGATTATTACATTGGAAGTGAATTGAGAGCATTGCCCCCTTTCGTACCTTAAACCCTTACTTCCTTATCCTATTCTAGGCCAGATTCGGTGGTGATCAAGTGGGTCTTAAACCTTGATTAGATGGTGATATCTGTATTCTGATTAAGCTTAAGGGTCTTAAACTCAAGCGTAGTCGTGATATTTGTATCTAAGTAAGAGTTTAGTTTGCATTCATCCCTCTCTCACTCTCGGATTCTCCTTAGACTCGCGTATGATTTCAGCTTGCTTTCTTTGCATTTGAAATCAGATTTGAGTGTTAGTTGAATTCCCTCCATAGATACATCAAGTTGTGAGGAACAAACAACCAGAGAAGAGGTGGCTGAGCCATCAGAACTTGGTGGTGGAGCCATGGTGAACGACTAGGGTTTCGGCAAAGAGAAGATGGAAGAGAGAGGCGAGAGTTACTTGGGAAGCAAGAAATTCAAAAAAAAGCCCCTGGCAGTGGATGTGAGAAGATCAGTAGAGCAAAATTAGAAAAGTCTTTTACACTGTTGTACCATGTGAGATTTAGTGAGAGAACAACTCATCCAAACATGCGAGCTTGGTCTTGTATATATATAGTAGAATACACATAAGTAGAATTACATTTGCACCCCTATATATCCTCCATTAAAATCGTTCGAAATTTTTCTGACTTGAATCTAACCTATTTATTAAACTGATTGGAAAATCTTGACCTATACTCATTTACTTTTTAAATGAGTTGACCTAATTTTGACCAGTTTAATTATTTAAGATAAATAGGTCAAATTCGTGTCACCTTATAACCCATTTGTCCCTTTAAAAGTTTTAACCTAATAAGTAATTATATAGTATTAAAAATTAAGTTTGTAAACCATGTAAGACAAATATATTGTACAAAGTTGCCTAATTCATCAAATATATATTTTTCATTTTTGTGTTTTGAAGTATTAAATAGAAGAGTAAATGGGTAAATAGGTTAACCTATATAATTTATTTAATTAGACAAGTTAAATAGAGTTTGTTTTTTCTTAGAAATTCAACTTGACTTACCACATTTAATTAAACAAGTTAATGATGTCAATTCATTTAATTGAATGGAATGAAAATTTATTCCCAAATCCACTTAAATACTTTATGTCAATTTTAGATCAGTTGATGTATCTAGTATGTTTTGTTCAACTCCAAATTCAGGTAGGACACCTTTTTAGTACAGCTAATAATATTGGCAGTCGTGCGTTTATTTTTTTAAACATCAATTTTATATGGCACTTAAAAGTGGCTAGTTCCAGATATTACACGTCCGTACATAGAGGCTAGGAATTGGCTCCGTCTAAGTCATAGCTAGGTTCGAACAAGCTTCGGGAGACCAAGCGTAAGCTTAAAGGGTAACAATTAAAAATATCCAATGTCTATGATAACTGTGCTCAACAGGGGAGTAAAAAATAGAGTTCATAAAGGTAAAAGCATTTGAGAGTATATGACATACTGTTGGGTTTCGTGGCCCAAAATCCAAGAAACGGCACGATGGGGCCGTGCTAGACGACACGGGCGTGCCAGGGTAAAGAAGCAGAGCATTGAGGGAAGACAGAAAAACGGCACTGGGGTGCCGTGCCACGTGGCACGGTCGTGCTGTGCTCAGTTTTGGGCGCGGGTTCTGGTGGCGGTTAGGGTTACTTCGGCGTGCAGTTTTCTCATGACCTTTAGGGTTCTTTTCTAAGGGTAAAATCCTAGACTTTTAGACCCTATAGAAAGGGGTCATACCTAGGATCTAAAATCACTTCTGAACTCCTAAATCCCTGAATCCCTAAACACATTGAGAGGTAGAGAGACTTTGAGAGAAATTACAAGAGAGGTTTTAATTCTGCTGTTGGATCAAATCACTTGTTATGATTGTGATCGTTTTGTATTCTCCCTGCCCATATAGCGGATTGATTGTGCTCGTCGCCATCCATGGTTTTTTCCCGCATTGCGTTTCCACGTAAATCTTGTGAGTTGTTTTGTTTTTGTTATCGCTTTATGTTTCTAAATATCTGTTTCATCCTATTGCTTCCGCTATTAGTTTGCTCTAATTCCTAACAAGTGGTATCAGAGCTTTGGTTTAGGATGTCTTCAATTATGAAGGTTGATATTCAGAAATTTGATGGGGAGATTAGTTTTAATGTCTGGAAGGTGTAGATGAGAGCAGTTCTCATCTAGCATGGGTTATGGAAGGTTCTGTAAGGACCTCATGTGAAGCCCGAGAAGATGACTGACGAACAATGTGCAACAGACCAAAAGAAGAGACGTGGATCGCTGACAGACGAGGAATGTGAAGAACTGGGGTTGAATGCACTTTCTGCCATACAGTTGTGCTTGGCATCACATGTCTTACGAGACGTGTTTGATAAGATAACTGCGGTGGATCTTTGGGTTTGGCTAGAGGAACTCTACATGACGAAGAGTCTCGCCAACAAGATCCGTTTGAAGGAAATGTTGTACACCTTTCGTATGGCTAAAGGTACCCCTGTTCAAAAACACTCGAATGAGTTTAACTATATTCTTGTTGATTTGGAGAGTCTAGATGTGAAAATCGAGGATGAGGATAAGGCTATTTTGCGTGTTGTGTCGTTACCCCCTTCTTATAAACACTTTAAGGAGATTATGCTATATAGTAATTCTAATGCTATATGGTAATTCTAATACTATATCGTTTGAGGATGTTAAGTCAAACCTATTGTCTAAGGAAAAGTTTGATCTTGACATTCATGCTGATTCTGCTGAGGGATTAGTAGTAAAGGGTAAAACTGAAAAGGGGAACGGTAAGAATCGTTCTAAGTCTAAAAATCCTCACGCTGGTAAGACCTGCAATTACTGTGGTAAATTGGGTCATATTGTTGCTAACTGTTGGCAGCTGCAAAAGAAAAGGGAGAAAGAAGAAGATAATTCTCATGAGCCTACTGAAGCTTCGTTTGCTGAATTTGATTCTGATGGTGACATTTTGTTTGCTACCTCTACTGAAAGGAGGGGCAAATTTGACTGGATTCTTGACTTTGGGTGTGCCTATTATATGTGTCCTCATAAGGATTCTGGGTGTACCTATTATATGTGTCCTCATAAGGATTGGTTTTCAACATATGATCCAGTTGACTTAACTGTTGTTCACAAGGGCAATAATGCCCAATGTAAAGTAACTGGAATTGGTACTGTTAAAATCAAGACCCATGATGGTGTTGCTAGGAATTTATCGAACGTTCATCACGTTCCCGACTTGAATTGTAACCTCATCTCTTTGGGCACCCTTGAATCCAAGGGGTGCAAATATTCAGCTGAAGCTGGAGTTCTGAAGGTCTCGGAAGGCAGTCGGATTCTACTGAAGGGTTTGAGGCATGGAAGCCTCTATGTCCTGTAGGAATCTACTACGACAGGTTATATGAAGAAAGGTTTATATAAGTCATCTCCCAGAGCTAAGTTCAAGCATTGCTTGGACTTAGTTGGCATTCCTAGTATTTGAGCGCTCTTCCGGGCATTGCCCCTTGGGGGGCGTCACCCTTCGGGGTGCGATGATGGTGTCAGAGAGTTGGTGATTGGAGATTTCGGTCCAAGGTGGAGATTGTTGGGTTTCGTGGCCCAAAATCCAAGAATCAGCACGGTGGGACTGTGTTAGACGACATGGGTGTGTCAGGGCAAAGAAGCGGAGCATCAAGGGAAGACAGAAAAAAGGCACTGGGGTGCTATGCCACGTGGCCCGGTCGTGCCACCATGGCACGGTGTGACCGTGTCACATGGCACGGTCGTGCTGTGCTCAGTTTTGGGCGCGAGTTCTAGTGGCGGCTAGGGTTACTTTGGCGTGCAGTTTTCTCCTAACGGCTAGGGTTCTTTTCTAAGGGTAAAACCCTGAACTTCTAGACCCTATATAAAAAGGTCATACCTAGGATCTAAAATCACTTTTGAACTCCTGAATCCCTAAATCCCTACACACATTGAGAGGTAGAGAGACTTTGAGAGAAATTACAAGAGAGGTTGTAATTCAGCTGTTGGATCAAATAACTTGTTGTGATTGTGATCGTTTTGTATTCTCCCTGCTCATGTAGTGGATTGATTGTGCTCGTCGCCGTCCATGGTTTTTTCCCACATTGGGTTTCCATGTAAATCTTGTGTGTCGTTGTTTTGTTTTTGTTATCGCTTTAAGTTTCTGAACATCTGTTTCATCTTATTGCTTCCGCTATTAGTTCGCTCTAATTCCTAACACATAGGATAAAGAGAAGGCAAATACACATGCTTCTTATGCTTAGATATGATGTTGTGCAGAAAGGAAGTCATTTTAGATCAGATCAAATCTAACTTCAATCCTATTTGATCATATTGAATTCAAAGGTTCCCTTCGATCGGTTGGATTGAAGTTTCATATATAAAACTTAATCGAATTCGGATATTTCACATGCATGATCTGAATCCAATTTATTGTTATCCCTAATCATAACTTTGACTTAAAAAAAAAGAAAAAGAAAATCAAAGCTAGCTGCAAAATGGAGAAACATGAAAAATAAAAAGAAAGGAAGCAAGATGAATGGTCGTCCAATGAGCAAAATTCATTGGTCTTAGAGAACGACCATTAATTCATTCAAAATGGACGAATGAAAAACAAAAGTAGATTACATTTTAGAGAGAAACGGATGCATTGTGATTATCTTTAGAACGTTTACAGAATTTTTTTTCTTTTTAATTAATTCGGGGCAGCGTTAGTGAGCGTGTAATATGTCTTACGATAAGTTGTCATGAGATGGTTTCACATGAGACTAATTGGAAAGAAATAGCAAGCCAAAATCATAATCGAATAAGGACTTGATATATATATATATATATATATATATATAT
>JACYFF010003369.1:43785633-43800785 GCA_017589665.1 Selenicereus undatus
CACACACACACACACACACATATACATACATATATATATATACATATATATATATATATATATATATATATATATATATAAGTAATTAAAAAAAAATATAGGGTTTCACAAAGTCATAACTAGCCATGGGATCGAACAATTAGACGGTAAAGTCTCACTAAAATAGTACTAGCTCTGATACCAATTGTAGGCCCGATTTTGGCTAGTTAAATCACCATAGAGGGGTTCAATAGAGTGATGATCAAGGTCTCAACATAATCAAATGCGAAAAAGTAAATGTGGACAAGATACGTGTATTTTTTAACGAGGTTAACCTCAGTCAGGCTTAGCCCCCACCTAGAGTTCCCTAACTTTAGGATTAACCTAATTTTATTGGGAGAGATTACACAAGTCTATAGTACACCTACTCTAACTTCCAAGTCACAAGTTGACCCTTTAATAAGTCCTTGGTAGACCCTTCAACTCTATAATCCCACCCATTTACAATGAGAGGAATACAACTCAATATATTAAGTGAACAAGAGAATGATATTTGCAAGTGTGACTCTTGTTCTTGTTCTTTGGTTGTGCTATCTCTTTTGTGCTTTCCAACTGCCAATTCCTCTCATTTTTATAGCCAAGAGGTGTTTGGAGAGGTTGGAGTAAAACTTGATGAGTGACAATTGAACCAAACAAGGAAAGTCAATCTTCTATCTTGTTTTAAGGCCTTGAACACAGTCTTTCAAGCCCTTGAATTTCATAGTTCTACTCAATGTTCTTCTTTTGATCTTCAACGGCTAATTTCCTTTTTTTTTTAACAGAAGATCTTGGCTGAGAGAATCGTCTAGAAGCTGGTTTATTTTACAACACAATCTTTCAAAATATCATATGAAAAGATAATACCATATTTTGACCAAATCTTGACCAAATCTTGACATCTGATAAATATAGAATCATAATATCATAATCAAATTTGAATTACAAAATACAACATCATAAAGATCACATATTCAAATTTGAATTCTAAATTATCTCAAGATGTTGTGTCAACTTACGTCAACTCAATTAAGCAATATGCACTAGCATGCCAATATTCACCTAGAATCATAACATATTTAAAAAATATAAATTTAAAGATAATTCAAATATAATATGATGAATATATCAATCGACCAACCCATTTTCGTCTTTCATCAAAACATATTAATAAACACATCCTAAGCTTAAGGGAGGCTAACAAATACAGAATTAATTCTTCAAACATGGATTCATACGTTTACATACATTATAGTCTGTACTTTGCCCTAGGGGCCACTTTGGTTTGATTTAGCTGTTACGAATGATAACTTGGAAAGTCTCTATTCTTATGAATTTTTAAAGGGTGTCAAAGCTTCGACAGTTTCGAAACTGAGACCCTTGGATAGAATTTCAAAATAAGTGAACTGCGCTTTAGTTCTGCACTGACTTTGAGAGCAATTTCAGTTAAGTTGGTACATGAATAGATATCAGAGTAATAAGGATATCAATTGGATAAAGATAAAGCCACTAGCAAGTTTATAGATCCAACATGATGCACTTCTAAGTCCCAAATTTGAAAGAAAGAAGAGATCTTAAGTAGTTATGTCAAATGGAAGAGAATGGACTTTGGTTTTGACGGGAAAGTAATGGAATGAGATAGACTAAGCTTGCTTAGATAAGATATCACCACCAAGTTCACTTAGAGCTCTCCTTAAGAATCAAATGAGATAAGATTTCACCACTCAATTGATCTTCAAGGACCCTTGATCACCACACTAGAGAGCTAACCTAGTGATAAGTAAGAGAAGAGAGAAAACAAGGGAGTTAAACTCAACCCAAATTCTTATATTCATCAAGTGAGGATTACAAGAGGCAAGAGGGATTAATAAACCCCTTTCCTTGCTGTAAATACACATCCCACAGCATGGGAGACACCCCCATCCACTTGCCTAACCTAAGCACATCAAACAGCTTAAAGCTTGACAATGCATTAGCCTTAAGACCCCATCAAAAGAGGTGTCAAAACCCTAAACAATCTGATAAGTACTCTTTTGATACCTCATTTGGACTCTGAACAAGTGGGTTGTACTTTAGTTTAGCCAAAAATGGGTGTTGGCTTGTTGCTTCGTACCCAAAATGCAAAACAACCACTAACCAGTTAATAGGGTATTTTCTTGTACTTTGGGTTGGATAAAAGAAATCTACTTGGAAAAAAGGTTCCATCTTCTAGGGGGGTTAATGATAAATATTATAACACCTTTTGAAGCCCAGAAATCCTAAAAATTATCAAAGAAAATGGCCCTCCCATCAGGTGTATGTTACGGTATGCGCTACTGGAGCTGAAACTCGAGCAGTAGAATTTGTTGCTCTGGTTGACTAACCAAACGAATTCTAAATAACCTAAAACTTATTTTTCTGGATTCTAGACTTCTTAATATTTCTTTGGACATAAGAATCATCTCCCCCACCTTTCTGGAGCTCAAGATATGAGGCAGCAAAGTTTACCCTTTTCATGGGCTGAACCAGAAATTGTGTTGCTTAGAATTCCTTGACAAGGGTCACGATGGCGTTGATTTCTTGAACACTTGGATGAGTTGGCTAATCATGGACTTGTTCTTCAACTGTGGGCTCCTTAGGTGCATCATCGTCCCCTTGTTGAGGAGAATTTGCCCTCAAATTCTCAAGATGATCATCATCATAAATTGGTTTGAGGTTTGCCATATTGAATGTACAAGAAACCCCATACTCTCTTGGAAGATCCACTTTGTAGGCATTGTCATTGATCTTTTTGAAGACCTCAAAAGGTCCATCATCCTGTGGCATAAGGTTGGATTTCCTTTTGGAAGGGAATCGCTCCTTCCTAAGGTGCACCCAAACTAGATCTCATGGTTTGAACAAGGCTTGTTTGCGATGCTTGTTGGCTTGACTTTGATACCTCTCATTGGCCTTCTCAATTTGCTCTTGGACTTTCTTATGGAGCTCTTGGATCTCTTTCACTCTTTTTGTAGCATTGACATTCATCTTCTCTTGGTGTATGGGCAAGAGATCAAGGGGACCAAGAGGGTTGCTCTCATACACCATCTTGTAAGGCGACTCATTTTTGGTTCTACTTAGGGTTCGATTGTAAGCATATTCGGCATGTGCAAGGAGGAGATCCCAAGCTTTCACGTGCTTATTCACAAGGAGCCGTAGCAAAGTCCCCAAGGTTCGGCTCACTACTTCGGTTTGGCCATCCGTTTGAGGGTGGCATGTAGTACTAAACTTCAACTTGGTACCCAACTTCCTCCAAAGGGTGATCCAAAATTTACTTAGGAACTTGATTCCCTATCCGAAACAATGGAGAGGGGTATACCATGGAGTCTCACCACTTCCTTGAAAGATAGGTCGACTATGTGTGAGGCATCATTTGTCTTGTGAAAAGCAATGAAATGTGCCATATTTGAAAACTGATCTATCATCCCCAAGATCGAAACTTTGTTGTGTTACGTGCATGGGAGACCGAGTACAAAATCCATGCTCACATCTAACCATGGACCTTGTAGAGTCGCTAAGGGAGTGTAAAGCCCTTGAGGCAGTGAATGGCTCTTAGCCATTTGGCAACTGGAACACCTCTTGATCAAGTCTTGGATGTCCTTTAGCATGTGAGGCTAAAAGTAATGTTCTTCGGCCATGATGTAGGTCTTGTCTTCTCTAAAATGGCCGGCGAGTGAACCTCCATGAACCTCCCCAAGGATGAGCTCACGAGTGTCGCAACTTGGCACATATAATCGGTTGCCCTTGAATACGCACCCTTCTTGAAGCATGAATTCTCCCTTTGGGTGAGCTTGGCAAGACTCATAAAGCTCCCCAAAGTCTTCATCATCTTTGTACAAGGACTTAAGGTGTTCAAATCCAAGCACACGAACCAAGTTAGAACAAAAGAAAGTGCCTCCTAGATAGAGCATCTGTACCTTGGTTGAATTTCCCGGACTTGTGCTTGATCACAAAGTGAAATGATTGCAAATACTCAACCCACTTAGCAAGACGTGAGTCAACTTATGTTGCCATTGGATGTACTTGAGGGCCTCATGATCAGAATGTAAAATGAACTCATTGGCTATCAAATAGTGAGTCCAATGTTCAAGGGCGTGGACGATAGCAAAGAACTCCTTGTCATACGTTGAATACCTCCTTCTTGCGTCACTTAGCTTCTCACTAAAGTAGGCAAGTGGCTTGCCCTCTTGTGTTAAGACCACTCCAATTCCAACTTCGGAGGCATCACATTCCACCTTAAAGAATTTATTAAAGCAAGGTAGAGCCAAACTCGGGGCTTGAGTGAGCTTGTCTTTGAGTTCTTCAAACGACTTTTGGGCTTGGCTAGTCCACACAAACTTGGTTCCCTTGAGAACCTCGGTCACAGGGGCGACAATGGTGCTAAAGTTGCGGATAAACCTCCTATAAAAAGAAGCTAACGCATGAAAGCTCCGAACATCATGCATAGAAGAAGGAATTGGCCATGATTGAATGGCTTCAACCTTACTTTGGTCCACTTGTATCCCTTTGGTCGAGACAATGTAGCCAACGAATACCACCTTAAGTGAAAAGAAAGTGCATTTCTTGAGATTGCCGTAGAGCTTCTCTTGTTCAAGGATCTCCATGACTTGCTTTAAATGCTCAAAATGCTCTCTCTCAGTTTTGCTAAAAACCAAGATATCATTAAAGTAGACAACAACGAACTTGCCAAGAAAGGCCTTGAATACTTGGTTCATTAGCTTCATGAATGTGCTTGGTGCATTGGAAAGGCCGAAAGGTATAACCAACCACTCATAAAGTCTAACTTTGCCCTTGAAGGCCGTCCTCGATTCATCACCCTCTCGAATCGGTATTTGATAATGCCCACTTTGAAGGTATATCTTTGAGAAATACTTGGACCCATAAAGCTCATCAAGCATGTCTTTCAACCTTGGTGTGGGGTGTTAGTACTTGATTGTGATTTTGTTGATGGCATGACTATCCACACACATCCTCATGGTCCCATCCTTATTAGACACAAGAAGAGCGGGAATGGCACAAGGGCTTAAGCTCTCTTAAACAAGGCCTTTAAACATGAGTTCCTCCACTTGTCTTTGAATCTCCAAGGAGTCTTTGGGATTCATTCTATAAGCGGGCTTGTTAGGGAGGATGGCTCTAGGGATAAAATGAATGTGGTGTTGGATGGTTCTATTTGGAGGTAGTCTAGATGGAGTCTCATCGGTGAAGACATGGGAAAAACTTTGTAAAAGTTTGATGGCAAAGGAGTGTGAGGGGGCCTCGGCTTGGTCATTTTGTGAGGGGGTAAAAAGGATCATTTGTTTGAGGTGTTTATACTCTTAGTGCTTGGCTTGCAGGGTGGGTTCAAGGAAAGAGAGATATACTTCCCCATCTTTGGGAGTTTCCTTGGTTTTAGGCTTGGAGATTTGATGTGGGGTTAAGGGGGGAAAGTGATCTTCCGGCCATCTTTATGGAGGTTGTATGTGTTGAGGTAACCATCATGCATGACCTTTTGGTCATAGAGCCAAGGCCTTCCCAAAAGAATGTGATAAGCATCCATGTGAATGATGTCACACCACAACTCATCAAGATAGTTTTTACCAATGGAAAAGGAAATCAAGCAACGATGTGAAACTTGTAATCCCTTACCTTGGTTAAGCCATTGAATAGAATAAGGTTGGTGGTGTGGTTCGACCTTGAGATTAAGTTTCTCAATCAAGGTGGTTAAGGCAACATTGGTACAACTCCCTCCATCCATAATAAGTGAACATACCCAACCATTGATAGTGCACCTCGTGTGGAGGATGTTTTCTCTTTGCTCCTCATGATTAGCACTTTTGTCACCACTTAAGGCCCTTCTAAGAACAAGAAGTTCGCATTTATCCGCCTCCTCAACATTCTCCTCTACAACCTCCATCAAATGAACTTCCTTGTCACTTCCTTCCTCCCTTGACTCATGTTCTTTAAGAGCTTGGTACTCCACCAAGGTGATAACCTTCCCATTAGGGCACTCAGAGGCTATGTGTCCAAAACCTTGGCACTTATAGCACTTTCTCTTGTCAAAGGAATTGAGGAGGGGTTTTGAGAAGCTCGGCTTAGGGTTTGGAGGGGCCACAGGAGTATTTATGGGTTTGGGAGTAGGGGCCAAACTCCCCTTGTTGAAAGGATAGGTTCTTTGCGGTGTTTTGGGTGATTCTCTCTTAAATTTAGCCTTCCTTTGAAGTTCAACCTTATGGGCTAAAGAACAAACCTCATCAAGAGTAGAGTAGTGTTGTAACTCTACAACATTCCTAATGGAGTCATTTAATCCGGTTAAATATCTTAGCACCGTTTGATCCTCACTCTCCCTAAGATCACAAGTCATCACAAGCCTCTCAAACTCCCATGTGTACTCCTCCACACTCTTGGTCTCTTACTTAAGGGTATGTAGTTTAGTAAAGTTGTCTTTAAGGTAGTGGGGTGATAGAAATTTGGGCTTAAGCTTTTCTTTCATTTTCCTCCAAGACCTAATCTTCCCCTTTCCTTTTATAGCCCTTTTAGCAACAACATTACACCACCAAATGGAACCATACTTATGTAATTTCAAGGCCATGAGCTCGACTTTCTTGTCATCCGGTTCTTTGTACTCGAACACCCTCTCCACAGTGTTCATCCTATCTATCGGGGTTAAGGCAGCCTTAAAACTCCGGAATCTCCACCTTGAAATCCATGAAAGGTTGCTTGTCTCTTCTTGTTCTCCTTGGTCTTCTTTCTTCATCCCCGTCACTTGAAGCGTACAGGTTGCTTTCGGTTTCTTCCTCCTCGGATTCAGATCCACTAGTTGAGTGTGAGCTTTGAGTCTCCTTCCGGTTGTTCCTTATACTTGATCAAGTTGCTTTCTCAATTACTCAAGTTGAGCATCCTTCTCAGCATTAGCTTTTAGAAGTTGCCCAAACTTCTCTTCTAAAGGGGTACTAGTAGACATCTTGGCTTTAAGTGAAGAGTTTTGTTGTTTTGGATGGGAAGTGGAAGGCATGAACGTGCTCAGTGGTATAGTCAGGGTGTGCCAAGTTGCTGGCACTAAAATGGGAGTGCTAGAATTCGCCCCCGAGGCATAGTGTGGCCGTGCCAAAATTCTATCTGGGCATGGTTGTGCGTTTGTTAAGGGAATGTGTTTGCATTTGATTTGTGGATTAAGTTTGGGATGTGTTTGGGGTTAAAAGCTTGGCCAAGAGGGTAGCCTAAGCTCTTATACCACTTGGTGCACTTCTAAGTCCCAAAGATGAAACAAAGAAGAGATCTCAAGTAGCTATGTCAAATGGAAGAGAATGGACATCAGTTTTCAGGGGAAAGCAATGGAATGAGATAGACTAAGCTTGCTTGGATAAGATAGCACCACCAAGTTCACTTAGAGCTCTCCTTAAGAATCAGATGAGATAATATTTCACCACTCAATTGATATTCAAGGACCCTTGATCACCACAGTAGAGAGCAAACCTAGTGATAAGCAAGAGAAGAGAGAAAACAAGGGAGTTAAACTCAATCGAAATTCATATATTCATCAAGTGAGGATTATAGGAGGTAAGAGGGGTTAATAACCCCCTTTTCTTACTACAAATACACATCCCACAGCATGGTAAACACCCCCATCCACTTGCCTAAGCTAAGTAAGTCAAAGAGCTTACAGCTTGACAACACATTAGCCTTAAGTTCGCATCAAAAGAGGTGTCAAAATCCTAAACAATCTGATAAGTACTCTTCTAATATCTCATTTAGACTCTCAAAAACTGGATTGTACTTTAGTTTAGCCAAAAATGGGTGCTGGCTAGTTGCTTAGTACCCAAAATGCAAAACAGGCACGAACCGGTTAATATGGTGTTTTCTTGTACTTTGGGCCGGATAAAGGAAATCTACTTGGACAAAAGGTTCCATCTTCTAGGGGGGTTAATGATAAATATTATATCACCTTTTGAAGCCAAGAAATCCCAAAATCAGCAAAGAAAATGGCCCTCCTATTAGGTATATGTTACAGTATGCGCTGCTAAAGCTGAAACTAGAGCAGTCGACTTTGTTGCTCTGGTTAACTAACCAAACGAACTCTAAATAACCTAAAACTTGTTTTTGTAGATTCTAGACTTCTTAAGATTTCTTTACACTTAAGAATCATCTCCCCCACCTTTCTGGAACTCAAGATATGAGGCAGCAAAATTCAGCCTTTTCACGGGCTGAACCAGAAAATTGTGTTGCTTGGAATTCCTTGACAAGGGTCACCATGGCCTTGATTTCTTGAACACTTGGATGAGTTGGCTGATCATGGACTTGTTCTTCAATTATGGGCTCCTTAGGTGCATCAAAATAGTAACTTGATTAAAGTCTAAGCCAGCCTTAACCTATCTAAAACATCTACTCAACTCACCACTGAGGATACTTGGATAAAGAGAAAGAGATTTTTAGAGTCTAGCAAACTACTTTTCATTCATTCACTTTAACTTGTGATGATCTCTAGTGGATACAAACGTTGTAATTTATAAGAAAGGAGTTTAGCTCTTATTGAAATGAAAAAGACTAAGCATTAAACTAGCACACAACCTTTAAACATTAAAGCTAATACATGCAGAAAAGCAAAGGAATAAAAAGACTAGGCTTTATTTGGTACTAATTTAACGGCTTTAATGATTCATCTTCCATCACTAAATACATGCTTATTCTTAGGATTCCAAAGTGAGGAAGACTTGGGAAGACTTGGATGCCTTAAATTGAAGCTCAAGAGTGGATGAATCTTAGTTGAGTTGTGCCCCTTGGGTTGTGCTTAGGAGCAGTTTCAAATTCACTACGAAAGACTTTGGGAGATGGCTAACTTTAGTTTGACACTAACTGTGGCAGGCTCTCTAGAACATTATCAAAGTCATTAGCCTCGCTTTGAATTGCTGTTAGGAGAGTTCTCACTGCATCCACCCCCTTTGAACAAGATTTGACCCTAAATCATCATCTTCCAAATAAGCTGTGAGGTGACCTATATTGAAAATAGAGGACATACCAAAGTCTCCGGGTTTCTCAATCTTGTAAGTATTATTGAACAAAGGAGTTTTTCTATTCTTGTTGACTCTTACCTTATAGGTCTCATCCACCTTTTCAATTTTAGCCCTTATTTGTTAATGAAGCTTCTTGATCTCTTCAGCCCTTTTTTGTAGTTTCAAAGCTTACTCTAGGCTCAATCGGAATAGGTTTGAGGTTAAGAAGAGTTTGAGATTTTACACCATAATTTACCTCAAAGGTGGAGCGATTGGTGGAAAAGGACAGGGTCCTATTGTAGGGAAACTTAGCATAGGGAAGTTTGACATCCCATTCCCTCACATTCTTGTTCACCAAAGTCCTAAGCAGAGTAGATAGAATATTGTTTGTCACTTCAGTTTGCTAATCGATTTGAGGATCATTAGAGATATTAAAGAGTAGCTTGGTTCCTAGTAGCTTCCATAAGCATCTCCAAAAGTGGCTTAGGAGCTTGGTATCTTGGTTAGACACATTGCTCTTTAGAATTCCATGTAATTTGATGATCTGTCTTAAATAAAGATAGGCAATGTAAAAAACATAACCACTCTTGTGGCAAGGTACAAAATGAGCCATCTTGGTGAACTGATCAACCACCACCATAATAGGATCCTGAGCCCTTTCTTGACATGGCAATAATAAAGTTCATACTTACATCTTCCCAAGGTCCTTGATGTATAGGAAGAGGAGAATAAAGGCCTTAATGAAATCAGCTCTTTGCTTGGTGACATTTAACACACATTGAGATTAAATTATGGACATCTTCCTACATCTTTGGCCAATAGAAGTGCTCTTTGAGGATGTCAATGGTTTTGTTGACAAAAAGTAGCCTTAGACCGCCATCATGAACGTCTTTGACCAAAGCTAGTGGATTAGGCCCTTTGGAGTGCACAACTAATTCTGTTTGAATAAAAATCCATCTTAAGCAATATAAGGACTCTTACAAATATTCCCTTCATATTTTAGTTGGGGAGAGAAGTCTTCATCCTCTTTGTAGAGTTCTTTAAGGAATTAGAAGTCAAGAATACGAGTTGGAACTTTCTTTGTTGTACTTCACTAGAAATGAGAAGGCCTATAAAAATTCTACCCACTTGGTATGCATCAGGTTGAGCTGGTGTTGCCTATTGAGAGATTTCGAAGCCTTATGTTTATGTCAGAGAACACACTGCTTTGGCCTTAGATAATGAGCTCAATGTTCAAGATCTTGCACAATGGCATTGAACTCTTTCTAATATATGTTATAATTCTTCTTGAAACCATTCAACTTCTCACTAAAGTAAACAATTAGGTGCTTGTTTTGAATAAGAACTACACCAATCGCTACTCCAGGAGCATCACACTCTAATTCAAAGACTTGATCAAAATCTAGAAATGTTAAAAGAGGGGCTACAAAGAGTGGTTTTGAGCACCTCAAAGGTGTTGTGGGTAGTTTTGAACCATTCAAAGGTACCTTACTTCAAGCAAAAGGGTGCTAAAATTCTTCATGAACCATCTATTCTAGGTTATTGGCAAGAAGGCAGTTCTAGCGTCCAGTTGCAGTCCTCACAACTGCTGCCTGTGTAGCAGCAGGAGTAGATTCTCATAAAAAGCGTCAATGCAGTACCCTCCATATAGGGTTTATTTGTTTTGGGGTATGGCATCGGTCGGTATAGTGTGGGGTCCTCCGGATATTTGCCTTGTACACCCTAAATCCCAGGTACCTCGCTCTACTGACGCTAGTACTCGATTAAAATGATGCTATACTATGAAAACTCCTCACTTTAATAACATTGGTAGGAGTTGGCCTAGACTTTAGAGCATCAACTTTGCACTAGTCCATAGAAATCTCGTATTTAACAACATATCCCCAGAATTTCACACTATAAGTGACGAGTTCACATTTTTCCATTTGGGCATAGAGCTTTTGAACCCTTAGAACAACGACCACTTCTTTAAGGTGTTTAAGATGTTCTTCCTCATCTTTGGAATAGACAAAGATGTCATCGAAGTAGACCAGAATGAATTTCCTAAGTAACAACTTGATGAATTCGTTCATAAGTCTCATGAATATGATAGGGGCATTACAGAGTCCAAAAGGCATAACTAGCCATTTATAAAGACCACTCTTTGTTTTGAAGGCCATCCTTCATTCATCTCCTTCTTTCATTCAGATTTGGTGATCGTCACCCCTCAAATCGACTTTGGAGAAGATTGAAGAACTATAAAGCTCATGAAGCTTGTCATCAAGTACATGTATGGGGTACCTATGCTCGATAGTAATGTTGTTAATGACCCTATTATCCACACACATACGGAAAGTTTTCATCCATTTTCAGAACTAACAAATTCGAAAGTGACTCAGACTTTTCCTTACATAGCCTTTGGCTATAAACTCTTCAATCTACCTTTGAAGTTTTTGGTCTCTTGAGGGTTGCATCTATAGGAAACTTTGTGGGATAAATAGGGCACCGAGAACAAGGCCAAGTTGATGCTCTGTCCCCCCGAATCAAAGGTAGGTCCGAAGGAAGATCTTTTCGGAAAGACATCATGGAACTTAGAGATAAGGGTTTTGATTTTGGGTGAAGGCTACTCTCAAAGTCACTTTGGTTACTCTCTAACATGAGTAAGGCATCAGTTTCCTTCCCGTTATTAGGAGCTCTGTCAATCCGTGTGTCACTTAAGAAATGATTTTTCTCCTCACTTACCATGCCAGTTTGTATTTTATGAACTTGGTACAAGGATAAAGGTTTAAGGAATATCTTCTCTCAAGGCAAAGAGAATAAGTTTTCTTGAGGCCATTATGAATCACATCTTTATCAAATTGCTAAGGAAGACCTAATAATAAGTGACAAACATTCATGTTGACCACATCATAAAGAACCTCATCTTTGAACTTTTTCCCAATTCAAAGGAAACAAGGGCTTGCTTTGTTACCTTAAGGTTACTACCATCATTAAGCCATGTGAGGCTATAGTCACGGATTTTTGAGTATGGTGACCAAGCTAAAATAAGGATGGTCATAGCAATATTGGTACAACTTTCACTATCAATGATGAGATTGGTACTTTGTTATTGAAGGTGCATAGTGAATGAACGATCATCTTCCTTTATTTCTTATCCAAAAAAGATTCAAGGCTATGTGGAATTATTCTAAGGATAAGAAGCTCTCCTTCATCCACCTCTATGTGAATTTCTTCTTCTTTGCAATCGCCACTTTCGTCCTTAGATTCTTCTACTTCCTTCATGAGCTCATTTATCTGCCCAATCTCTTGAATGGATAAGATCCTCATATTAGAACAATCATCTTAGAGGTGTCTTGAATAGCCTTGGCTCTTGAAATACTTCTTCCCTTTAAGCTTCTTAGGGACTTCTTTAGGGGTAAAATGAAGGATTCCCTTGCCTTATCTTCTTGGGTGTTGCTCTCGGTCCTTCTAAAAAAGGAAAATTTGGAAGGGGTTAACACTTTGGTATAAGGCTTTAAAAAGCATCTTATATAAATTTACAAATGTTTTCAAAGGTCCAATGTGTTTGAAGTTCAACCTTCTTTGGCAATGTTTGCATCGAGACCGTTGAGAAAGCAAGTAATGGTTTAATCTTAGGCTTCATTTCCACGACTTTTCATAAGGAGGTGTTTAAGCTCCCTAATGTTCTCTCTAACACTAAAATTGTCTTATTTGAGAGAAAACATGTTGTTGTAGATATCTTGTTTGTTATTCTTAGAAATAAAGCGCTTGTTCATCATCTTTTCAAGTTTAGCCCAAGATCTGATACTCCTCTTACCTTTTCTCTCCCTTTGCTTCTTTAAGTTTTCAAACCATAAAGATGCAAACTTTGTGAGTTTAGGACTAGCAACTTTGAAGCTCTTTGCATCATAAAAGTCTTTGGCTTCAAATATGCGGTTAAGGGCATAGACCTATTCAAGATAATCATCTGTGTTTAAATTTCCATCAAATTTTAGAGGTTCCACCTTTACATATTGAAAATCACTTCATGGGGGTCTCCTCCTTCTTCAAAGGGGTAGTCTTGATCTAAGTCATTAAATGACTCACTTTGATCTTCCTCTCTAAGTGAGGAGCTAAACTGAAAATCATTGGAGAGTTCTAGGAGGTGTTCAACCTAATCCATTTCCAACCCCTTGATGGGCAATATGTTGAAAGGAGAGTTGTTCAGTTACATGATGCATTTGCTAATGAAGCTCTAAAATGGATTAGTCCATGCTTTTTCGTGTATTTGCCTAAGATTTGAATTCTTAGAAGATGAATTTGGGTCTCCTATTTTTTTGACAATTCACAATTGGGAAAGAAGACTTTGAATAAAGGTGCTTTATGGAGCTTTAGGGTTCTTTCATGGCTAGAGAATGTGCTTATGAGAAGGGTTCTTTGTAGCTAAGTATTTAACGCTTCCAATCAATAACTTGGATTTGCTCTGATACCAAATGGAGCATATCAAAGCTTGGGTAGTTTTAAAGCTGAGCCACTTAGGCATAATTTCAAATTCGTTGGATTGAGCTTTGGTTCTGTTCAAAATTTGAGTGTAGTTTGACCTAACTTAGTACGTAAGTGGAGTTCACAATAATAGGGATATGACTTGCACAAAGCTGAAGCTACCAACAAGCCTAGAGATTGACCAATAAATTGATTAAAGATGAAGTCACTCTCAGCCTAAGTAAAGGATCTATTCAACTCACCAATAAGGACACCTGGATGAAGAGATAGAGATTTTTGGAGTTATGCAAGCTGCTTTTAGTTCATTCACTTTAACTTTCGATGATCTCCAATGGATACAAACTTTGCGACTTATTGGGGAAGGGATTTAACTCCTAGTCAATTGAAAAAACTAAGCATTAAACTAGAGTACTTAAATTTAAATATTAATGCTAATACATGCAGAAAATTAAAGAAGAAATATAAAAATCCTAGGCTTTATTTAACGCTAGCTTAACCCGTTGATGATTCATCTTCTGCCATTAAATGCACGTTGGGAACTGAGGAGGACTTAGAATGACTTGGATGCCTTGATTGAAGCTTAAGAGTGGATGAATCATGTGGAGCATTAACGGAGGAAATCAACAGTTGAGTTGTGCCCCTTGGGCCTCTATAAGGAGCAATTTCAAAGTCACCAACAATGACATTAGCGGATTCCTGACTTTGGTAGACTCTCTAAAACATTGTCAAAGTCATTGGGCTAGCTTTGAATTGATGACAAGATAGCGCCCGCTTTGCTTTACAAGAGTGAGTCATTTTATTTTTTCTTTAGAATTGGTAAGTTGGCCCACCCACTTGGCCCTCTGTGCAGCGTGTAAGTCTAATAAGCTTGTAGCTGAGGGAGGGGGTTCTACAATCGTCAAACTAGACCTAACAGGTGGTAACCCTGTCACTAGGCCCACAAGGGGCTACTAGGAGCTCCAAGGAGACATTGTGGCCCCCAAGATTTAAACCCTAATAGGGAGTCTTGAACTCCTACCCCAAGCCTTTGAGCTACAAGGCTCTAGATAAATTGTAGCCACCAAAATTTGAACCCTACTGGGGAGTTTGGATTTGCTATCTCAAACCATTTAGTTACAAAGCTCATGGAAAGAGGGAGCTTATTCATACTACCTTATGATCCTTGTAGTTTCTTTTCCATTGGCCCCATTATTCGTGGGGCTCTCTTGAAAATATCCTAGATATGCCCTAATGTAGGATGATACATGCATCCTCTTTTTAAGTGTACTATATCCTATGTACATTATCAACTAATTCCTTAAACTAATTGTAAATATAAGTATGTTATAGCACTAAAAGTGTCTTTATTCATTGTAGTAGAGTATGAAATTATTCTTGAAGGTTTGATTATTATTAACTTGAATTTTTAGTTAAGATGGCCCTCGAATATAGTATTAGGGCCTTCAGGAGATTTTATGTTTGAATTTTAGCAATGCTAACGTTGCATTATTGTACATAATAAGGGAAGTATTTTTAATGTTCATGCTTCAAGTTAAGAGGACACTGAATGAGGAGGCATGATTTGCAACCTCCCTTACTAATTTTTATGGCAATTTCTAAGGTAATGAATATCATACACCTAAAACTGCTTCCTCTCACTTTTAATATATATATATATATATATATATATATATATATATATATATATATATATAT
>JACYFF010003369.1:43800795-43811584 GCA_017589665.1 Selenicereus undatus
TTCTCACGTGTATTTATCATATGGACAATTTTAATATGCAAGCATGGATGTGGTGGGAGAATGCCCTCTTAGAGTATGATATAGCTTTTGAATTTCTAAGTACCACTCCACTGCCAGTATAATATGACATAAATGCGTAACTCAAATCCTGGTCAAGCGTTCTTCCTTGCGAAAATAGGTGCTTAGTGGTGACCAGAGATGGAGATATAATTTGAAATCCAAAAATTTAATTGAACTTTCCGCATTTAAAGTATAAATGCGTGGTTAAAATGGATTTTAGATGGATCTGTCACTACTAGAGAGATGTGTTTTACTGATTGCTTTTTACTAATCACAGTTAAACAGTTAGAAAAACTAATAATTGTTGTAACTGTTTTAAATAGTCCTAATTTTTCAATTGTTTCAATATTACAGTTCCTATTTATTAAATTCACTAACCATTTTTTAAAGCAAAATTAAAAATTGAGAATACTTCTTCTAGCTCTCAATCAGTTTGCTTTCCCCTCTTTTCCTTTCTTAGTCAATCTATTCTTATCGCCAACTTCGTTTCTATTCTCATAGACATCGTTGCTTTTCATAGCCACTCCTCACCGTCACCTTGAGTCTGCTCTTTATTAAGTTTTTCTTTATTTTTGATATCTTTACAAACCCTAACTTTTCTAGTGTTGTTGCTGAGGGATAGTCGGCTGAGAAGGAGGCGTCACCACCACTACTAATGCTTCCCTCTTTGTCTCTGCAGTGCCTGCTGAGGAGGTTTGTCTAACCCTAACTTTTATGTCGTTTTTCCTATATGAATTTCTAAATTTTCTTGTTGATTATGTGGAAAATTTGGGCCATTAGATTAAACGAAGGTTTTTCACAAGAAAAGGGGTTGAAGAACTTATAGTGGTATGACTGGTCAATGCCCAGATTATCTAGAACTGGAGGGTGTTATTTATATGTTGATGGTTGGATTATGAAGATTGAGTGGCTTACTCGTAGTAGATTAGTACCCAAATTACTAAATGATCAAGAAACTAACCTTGGTTAGCTTGAAGTAGTTTATGCTTCAGATCCATTAGAAAGTCAGTATTGAGATTCACAGGAATAGAAACATGGGAAGGTTGAATGGCCTTCTCAGCTCATATACATAACAAACCTTTTAGTTTTCCAATGACATGCTTTATATGGTTCATCTTAGTCTTGGTTTTAGAGCATTGGCTCTTGGAATGCTAGGTGTTATCCTTTACTACTACTATAACGTCTTCAGTTTGTATTGTCTTATTTTGATTTCCTTTTTTGTATAGTTCATTCATACTTCGATCTCAATTAGTTAATATGAATTTAGAAATTGCTTAATTTGCTTCCCTTTACTCTTTTTGGGGGTGGGTGGGGGGTATAAAAGATAACATGTGGTTTTTAGTGCTAAATAGACATATTTATCGGTTGGTGATATTTCTATTTTCAAATCTTTGAAATCATGCAAAATAGGTGTTAAATTGCATTGCTTAATTATGCATTCAAAAATGGTTTAATAAATCACTAATTCGTCACTCAAGATTGAACTTTGATAATATGATAGTGAACATAATGGATACTTTTCACTTTAGATATGGCATAAAGGGAGTGCATATATATAGTACTAAATAAAGATGCACAACTCGAAGGACTAGTGGCCCTTGTAAGATGAACATATTGAATCTATTGTACCACTGGTGGACATATATCAAAGTTACTCCATCAAAAATTTGAGAAAACTGGCTCAGAGCATGTTCAATGTATATAGGTTGTTATGGTAGGCTCATTTATGTATTATTTCGATCCTTCTTTGAGAATGAAAGTTTCTTTTTCATTTATGAAATTATCAATATTATTTTAAATGGTGTCGTTCCTTCAGTTCATGATTTATCTCATCTACCAAAAGTGATTTTGTTTGGGAGTTAGCACTTATGGGGTGTGAATACTGATGCTGTATTAAAGTTAGCTCACATCATTATGTCTGCTTTTGTCATTCCCAATAACATGTGATGGTGTAGTCATTTTCACATATATTTTTCTAACAATGTGAAAAGTTTCAATTAGGATGAGAAGTTCATGTGTGGTCTGTTTAATGCTAGAAGGTTTAGAGCCTTGGTCTCAGTTGGCTTGCTTATAATCTTCCTTAGTGATTACTACCTACATAACCTAGTGCATTCAGTTAAAAAAAATAATGAAAACAAAATTGTGAAATTTGCATAATCTTGTAAAATTTAATGCTAGAAAGTTTAGAGCTTTGATCTCAGCTTTGATGGCCTTTTTAAGCTCACTACCTTAACATACTTAAAGATTAAATGGACCCTCTATTGAGATCTTTGTGTGACCTATTTATCCATTACTCAACTTATGGTTATCTACTTCTTGTATCTCATCGTCTAAATGTTGGAATATTTCCTCTCAATCTTTCATAAGTTTGTATTACCTCTTATCTTTAAGCTTAGGCAAAAGCTCACCAAATTAGTGGATGCATTTGGTTTTTATAATTTCTAGTCAAAGTTGGTTTGGGGCTTTCAGCTATTGCTTGCTCATCTGCAAAATAGGAGAGCAATAAGGGTTTGGATGACTAGCTTTTAGAGGATCCTTCCTTGCCTCCCTTGCTTCTGTAAGCTGACTTTTGGCTTATTTGCTTAACCTAAAAAAACGGAGGAAAATACTTATCTCAAATCTCTATAGTGTATTCCTTTTTTCTTTATGTTGGTAAATTGTAGTAGGTGAATAGTTATTGAAGTACCCAAAAAATGAATTGGGTTCCTAGCTAATTGTAATTTATTGCTTTTTCTATTCTTTTTTAATAGTTTGCTACTTCTGTTTTCTTGCACCTTCTATTTTGTGATGTTCTGCTACTAATGTTTTGAGATGAATACGAACTTGGATTCAAAAGTGAAAAATGTTATGTTTGCACTCCTTGAATCTTGTGAAAAGTAGCATCTTTAAGACAAGTACGTGAGATTTAGTGAGTGAATGGCTCACCCAAACCTGGGAGCCTAGCCTTGTATCCATAGTCAAAGATGGTGCAATAAAATTATATTTATATCCCTACATATCATTTATTACGCCCCCTCAATCTGATCGGAGGGACGTACGGATAGATTGGCTCTATGTAACATAAACTACTGAGATGACAACCCGTTGGTAAAAATGTCAGTAGTCTGCAAACTAGTAGGAATATAACGAATGACTAAACCTCCATCAGCAACCTGTTCTTGAACAAAATGATAGTCCACAGCAATGTGCTTCCTACGTTCATGCTGCACAGGATTGGCAGACATGTAGGTAGCACTGAGGTTGTCACCATAGAGGTGAACAGGTGTAGAGAGGGTGACACCAAGATCATATAATAGCTTATAAATCCAGATAGTCTCAGCAACTGTATAACCAATAGCCCTGTACTCAGCCTTATTGGAGGACTTAGAGATCATGGGTTGCTTCTTGGTGCACCAGGCAATGAGGTTTGGACCAAGAAAAACAACATATCCAGTAGTAGAGGGACAGGCATCCTTGCAGCCTGCCCAATCAGCATTAGAGTATGTAACGACTAGAGTAGGAGTGGAAGTAGACCGAAACCACAGACTGTGCTCTAGCATACCCTACAAGTAATGAAAAATACGATTGATAGCATGGAGGTAGTAGTGCGTGAAGCATACATAAACTGGGAAACAACATATACTACATATGTAATGTAAGGTTGAGTCATAGTTAGGTACTACAATGCTCCAACCATACTCCTATATGGAGGCGGATTTGCAAGTAACTCACTATCTGAGAGGGAAAGGGTGGTTCGTGCAGCAGAAGGTGTTCTAACGGGTTTACAAGTGTGCAGCTGGAATTTATGAAGGATATCAACAACATACTTCTGCTGTCTCAAAAAAAGTCTCGAAGCAGAACGAACCACCTGAATGCCTATGAAGTAATGAAGATCACCAAGATCTTTCATTGCAAATTGCTCAGAAAGGAGGGTAACAAATCTAAGAAGCATAGCTTCAAAGTTGCCTATTAAGACAATGTCATTAACATAAAGCAGAAGGACAGAAACATGGGAGTCAGTGCGAGCAATGAACATGGAGGGGTCGACATGACTACACACAAAACCATGAGACAACAAAAAACTGCTGAATCGATGAAACCAAGCATGAGGTGCTTGTTTGAAGCCATATATAGCCTTTTTATGTTTACAGACATGCCTCAAAAAAGCCGAGTGAACAAACCCAGAACGTTCTCACATATAAACTTCTTCAGTTAGATTGCTATGTAAGAATGCATTCTTGACATCTAATTGTCGAATAGGCCAACCAAAGGAAACAACAAGAGATAAAAGTAAGCGAACAGTAATTGGTTTAACAACAGGACTAAATGTCTCATGGTACTTAATACATGCTTGTTGATGAAAGCCTTGTGCCATTAACCGCGCTTTATACCTCTCAATTCCACCATGAAAACAATATTTTATTTTGTAAACCCATTTACAACTAACAATATTCTGACCGAGTGGACACGGAACCAAATCCCAAGTGTCATTGGCTAGGAGAGCATGATATTCCTTCATCATGGCCTCAATCCATTCAGTATATTTCGAGGCCTTAGCAAAGGAAGTGGGCTCAACTTCGGTGCCAGACGAGACAAGAGACAAGATGGGTTTGGGTTTAACAATACGAGACTTGGAGCGGGTTTGCATGGGATGACAGTTTACTGAATTGGAAGTATCAACGAATGGGGACACGGACACAGGCCGGGCTTGGGCAATGGGGTTGGACTGTCCTAGTTTGGGCTGGGCTGGACTGACGCTGGGTGACACAAGCAGATGGGTTGGGGACAAAAGGTGCTGGGGACTGTGAATAGATAGTGGATCACTAGGATGGACTGGGCTGCCTATGCCCACACTGGGCAAGCATGGAGCTGGGTTAGGCTCAACGACCAGTACTGTGGGCTGGGTTGGGGACGACACCGACTGAGGTAGGGAGGGGGCTGGGCCTAGCCTACGTAGGGAGGGGTCAGTGGGGGAAGCTGTGCACTGTGTGGGACACGGTCCAGGTGAGGAGCCCAATAGTTGGGCTTGATGGTGTGACACGGGAGAGGGCAAGTGAGGGTCATGCAAAAGAGAGCGGGCGATCTCAACCTCAGACATAGGAGTCAATTTCAGAATGTCATCATGATAAAAAACAAAAGGATGATGCATGTGTGGAGATATAGCAATCAAATTTGAAAAAGGGTTATTGTGTTTCAATAAATTAAACATGACGACTGGCATAGACTAATCCCGAAATAGGGTCAAGACAATGGTATGCTTTATAATGCGCAGTATAACCTAAGAATACACATTGAATAGAACAAGGTTGAAGCTTGTTTGTAGAAGAGGACATAAAATTTGGAAAGCACAAGCAATCAAAAGGTTTGAGAAACGAATAGTCAGGTATGAAACAAAACTTCAAATGGAGATCTTTGTTTCAAAACAGGAGTCAGGAGTTTATTAATAGTGTAGACAGGTACATTAGTAGCATCTAACCAAAAATAAGCTGGCATAGAAGTATCAATAAGAAATGAACGAGTCATTTCAAGAATGTGATGATGCTTCCACTGAGCAACCCCGTTTTGCTGGTGAGTATCAGGATAAGACTTACGAAATAAATGCCATGTTGAATGAACAAGTTAAGCATAGGAAAGTTATCAAACTCACGACCCCCATCACTTTGAAACATCTTAATTTTGTAGTTAAACAAATTTTCTACCAATTTTTAAAACTGAGTAAATTAGTCATAGACTTCGAATTTCCGGCACATTGGATAAATCCAAGTAAACTTGGAGTAGTCATCGATAAAGGATTTTTATAACCCTGATGAGATAAAACAAGAGATTACCAGACATTAGAATGAATCAACTGTAAAGGAGAATTCGTTCTATGTTCAGCAAAAGAAAAAGAAAGTCTAAAAGATTTAGCTAAGCAACACGGTACACATTTACTGGAGAAAACTGCTTTAAGTTGAAGTAAATTGTTTTCCTTAAAACATCTAAAATGCTAACTCTACAATGACCCAAACGTCAACGCCAAAGATCGCCTAACTCGTGAGAACACATAAGCAGGAACAGACATGCCTTGGATAGGGATAGTGTAGACAGGGCACGAACTTGAGGCTTGTAATAGAACATCACCCGTGATGTTGTCCTTGACATGAACATAGGAAGAGTTAAACACCAAATGATAGTCATTGTTCCTACATAATTGCCCAACTGAAAGTAAATTATGCCTCAATTTAGGAACATGTAAGACATTTGTGAGGGTTAAGGACTTGTGACTAGTGGGTAGGACAAAAGTGCTGGTGTGTGCAATAGGGAGTAAGGTGCCATCTCCAACTTTGACCATGGTATTACCAGTGTAAACAGATTTAGAAAGTAACTTGCCATAATCGGGTGTCATTTGAAAGGGCGCTGCAGAGTCAGGGTGTCAAACCTGTTCATCAACCGTAATAGGATTGAAAGTAGGATACGCTGGGAGCAATAACTGAGGTTTCGGGAGTAACAGTTTGGAAAATGCATAGTGGTATGTCCAGGAGCATGACATATTTGACAGACAACATTAGGGTGGGATCCTAGGATCCCCTCAGATGGATTATTACCTGCAGTACAACGATTAGTAATAGAAGAAGGAATAGAATTAGCACCAAACGATGAAACAATTGAATCACACAAAACAATACCAGTCAGCATGCCCCGAGTAGTTGTGGTAGATGAAGCATGTTTGTTGCTTTTGTTATTGTTGTTGCGGTTTTGCTCCCTCTTGCTCTTAGTATTGTAATTTCCTTTATTATTGGAATTCCCTTTGGCACCCCCTTGAACCTATGTCTCTCTAGTAGTAGCAACAAAGGCTTGATGGATGGCTAGGTTATGATCTTTCTTGTAGTGAAGACGTTGCTCATAGAAGAGCAACTTAGACCGTAAACCATCAAAGGTGGTGGAACCAGGCAATAGAGAGAAAGTGGCAACAAATGAATCGTAATCCTTAGGTAGACCAGCCGTAGTCAATTGAATCAATTCACGGTCACAGATAGGTGACTGAATAGCAGCTAAGGAGTCGGCAATAGTCTTAATAAACTGCAAATAAGAATCCGTAAACTAATAGATTCCCAAACTAATATTAGTCAACATGCGTTTCAAATCAAGTGCACGTGCCATACTAGCCATATTAAAACGTGATTCAAGTCGTTGCAAAACTTGCACAGAATGTGTCAAATCACACATTTCACTAAGTGTATCGTTAGACATAGTTGTAAACAACCAGACACGAATTAATTGATCAACTCTAAGCTAGCAAGCATACCTACAATTTGGCGGATACAAACTAGGGGACAACGACATATGAGGTAGCGACTATGAGATAGACCCATCAAGCATTCCTTGTGGTTGGTACATAATGAGAAATCCGATGAGCAGAGTATGCTAGGAGAGAAAGTCATTAACTGAAGCAAGAATGGTAGTGACATAGGTGATCACATTGACCTTCCAAATTAACGGTAGCAAGGGAGGAATACTACCAAACATATCGAGGGAGGGACCCATTTGGGTAGCCCAGAACGGGTTGACGTACGGACTGTTCGCAAACAAGCGAGGTGGAGGCAGAGGGGTTGTTTGAGGAGGCACAGCCGCGGTGAACTAGGTTCAGCGAATGAGGGGGCCATCGCCGATGTTGGAGTCCAAGAGAAATAGGGGAAGGATTGAGCGGAATAGGGTAGCAGAGGCAGGATGGAATAAGGCGGTGGTGATGGCATAGTGGCGCTAAGGGATGCAACCTTAGCAGTGATGTTTGAGGGAGACTAGATCAAATAAGGCACTGGGGGATGTGGCGGGTTTGCAAAAGTGACGAGAGAGGTTGACGTGGAAGACTCAGAGGGAGTAGCATCCATTGGAGAAGAGATGGTGGTGGTGGAGCAGAGGTCGGAACCCTAGCAGGTGCTGAAGCTCTAGCTAAGGCAAAAACCTAGGGAGAGGGAGTTACTTGGGGAAGAAGACCCCCAAATATGAAAACCCTAACCACCCAGAGGAAGGAGAGGAGTGCAAATTTTTTTTTTTTTAAATTTCTTTTAGCTCTGATACCATGTAAGATTTAGTGAGTAAATGGCTCACGCAAACCTGGGAGCCTAGCCTTGTATATATAGTCAAAGACAGTACAATAAAATTACATTTATATCTCTGTATATCCTCTATTAAAGTATAACAGCATAGCATGTATATGAAAGATATTATTCTTTAAAGCATTATGAACTTTGTGCTCTACTTGTGCTTTTAATTAGACATATGTACAAAATGTTAGCATTTTCATCTGGTTGCTTCTATCCTTCTTTGAATCTATCCTTTGTCTTGTGTCCACTGTGGAATATATAATTACTCTTTGTAAAGTCCTTGTAATATTCTATTGGTCTCCTCTGCACTCAAAATGAAATCACCAAAGCATCAGAGTTATATGATCGATGCGCCTCACCCAAGTTGAGGAGAGCCTGCTCAAGAATTTATTAAAGTGATAAAAGGAATTTGATGCATTTTCCTAGAAGCAAAGGGATATATTGAGTCATTGTGCTATATACAAAAACAAAAAGTTCCTCTCCCTAGATCATGTAATGCTCATCTTTATAGACAGGGTTTCTTGCAAGGGTGTTGATATTGGACATCTCGTGGGGAACGAAACCCCAGAAAGACGACAATGTTAAGATCCATCATGGTTCCTCCAGCAACATGCATATAGGTAACAACCAATCCACTAACAATTACGAAACTATGGGAAAGATGCATTTGGGCATAATCATAGAGATGGATGTCATACTACAAGCACAAACACCAATTCTCATATTAATGAACCTCAAATCCACAAGCCCAAAAGTTTTATAACATTTTAGATATTGCGCAAAGACCAATATGGCCTAGTAGTCAAATGAGTGAGTTAGAGGTTGCAGTGAGACTAATAAGCATTAAGTCTAACTTTGATCTTTTTGATAGTTAATTTGATAAGTTTACAGTATTATTGAAAGAGGAGTGTCCAATGGGAAATATTTTGGATCGTAAATTCTCTGATGTGAAAAAAATGGTGGGAATACTTCGGCTTACCACTGAGAAGATAGATTGTTTTTCTAAATGGTTGTATGTTCTACTATAAGGACGATGTAGGCCTTCATGAGTGCAAGTTTCATCACCATCTATAATAGCTCGAACTTAACCGATGTTAATTACTTTGGTTAATTTCGATTCAACAAAGTTGAGTGCCATTTTTCAATTTATCATTTGAAATATTTGCGCTATTGTAGACTGAGGCAACAAAGTGGCCTTGAAAATAAGATTCTATAACACTTCATATAAAATCATTCAATATCCATAAACCAATACAAATTAGCACATCTATAAAAAACTGATTAAAAGAGATAATCTTCATAGAAGACAATAATTGAGAATACTTATTGTAATTCATTTACTTATGCTATGCAAATAAAACAATAATGTGGGAAAAAAAGTGCAAAGATAAATATTGATCAATCTAGGTGAAATTTATAATCTTTCCAAATAATTTATGAAACCACAAAAAAAGAGGAAAACAAAAATGAAAAGGGGGATAAAAAAATCTAAAGTTGGGTTTTTCAAACAACTAAAACTATCAAGTGCCTCCCAAACCCAAATTCACCAACAAACCCCCTCCCTACTTCACCAATGGTCCAATGCTAGCCCCCCATCCTCTTTGCCACATGCCACCAACTGACCGAGCGCCCTGCTGCAACTGCCATTACACTGCTATTTTGTTAACCACGACACCACCCTTACCCACTCCCTTTCTTTTGGTTATTTAGGCATTACAAGATGAATCCTAAATCCCCTTCATTTGCATTCATCGTTTTATTTCTTAATTTAGTTGTTTAATTGCACTCTTTTAATCTTAGATGAGTGCTGTTGGCATAATTTTGAAGGTTTAGTGATAAATTTTGGTGTTGGGATGTATGGAGGTTATGGCATTCATGGGAAAGCCTATTTTAAGTGAGGATTGTGAAGATGGGATCACATGGGTCAATTGGGTTGAAGTTTAAAAAGGGGTTTTGTTGTGTTTTAATGAAATTAAAGATTGATGTGTATATGAGACTTTGGCAATTAGGGAGTTGAAGAGGAAGAAGAGGAGCTTGAGCTTGGAGTTGGAAGAGATATAAGGGATGGAGTTTTAGGCATTTTAGAAATGAACATACTTGTTTGAATTTAAAGTTTAATTGGAAAATTAGTTGGTATTCTTTTGAGTGGTTTGAAGAGGGGGCTTGGTGATTAAAAGCAACACTAATGATTCATGGTAATTTAATAAAAGTTGTACGGATGATTAGCTGTGGTTGTTGTTAAGGATGAATTCAAAGGGGTAACTAAATTTGAGTTATGTTTTGGTGGATTAAAGAAAAATGACATATCTATTGTCTAAAACAAACAAGTCGAAGTCAATGTTTACTTGAGCCTTGATGGTGAAAACCTATTCGACTTGGGTGTGGGGGCCTGTATCTTCCATGAAAAATGAAACTAAACCTGTAAAATGGACTTAGTTAGCCTAAATCTTTTGTTTTAATTGATGAAGTTGTAAATTTAAAAATGTGGTAATTGTTTATATTGAAACAAATGTGGTCAAAATAATAAGAATAACCATAATAATAATGGGGATAACTCTAACATTTCTAATGAAGATAATAGTAGTCATAAAACTAACACACCTAATAAGAATAGCATTCATAATAATAATAATAATAATAATAATAATAATAATAATAATAATAAT
>JACYFF010003369.1:43811594-43856230 GCA_017589665.1 Selenicereus undatus
ATAATAATAATAATAATAATAATAATAATAATAATAATAATAATAATAATAATAATAATAATAATAATAATAATAATAATAATAATAATTGTAGTAGTAGTAGTAGTACTAGTAGTAGTAGTAGTAGTAGTAGTAGTAGTAGTAGTAGTAGCAGCACCAGCAGCAAAAAGGGGGTTTAACATGATTAATCTAATAATATACGGGAAATAAGACTCATTTGTATTTTTTAGTTAAATAATGATGGGTTCGTTAGTACTTAAGAGAAAAAGGAACACTAAGTAAAATTATGGATTATTTACAAAGATTGTAATTATTAAATTTATTTAAACCCTACTAATAATGAAAGTTTGACTTAAAATAGAAGCAAGACCACTTTTGTCGTCACTGACCCGTAAATGAACATTTTATAAGACAAAGAGAGAGATTTTAAATCGACGTATGTTTAGTGCCTATACCTTTTAAAACTTCACATATTTTTCACAAATACAAAATCTCATATTATACAAGTATTTAATGAGCTATTTTCAGTCATTATATTGCCAGGTAATTAAGTGACTTACTTGTTATAAATTACTAGGGCTTAGGCTTGTCCATCTACCCACGCAGCTTCAGCTCATGCTTCTTAATTTGCCTAGGAGGTGTGCACCTACTCAACAGTCGCATTGTACATATGAACTCATTAGTTTGGGTTTGCACTTTTAAATAAGCACTAGAAAAAATTTTAATATCATTATCTCTCCCTCTCATTTTAAACTAAAATGAATTTAAATATGGTTGTTCACAAAAAAAATGGTTTTCTTTTCTTTGTATTACAGGGGTGAACGTGTGCTTCGACTCACTATTCAAATATTTTGGTATTTTTGTGATTGTGATGGAGCATTTGAGATGTTTAGACACATGGCATTAAAAATAGAGCAACAAGACAATAATTGGGCCTAGACAAATGCTGTCTTGTAAAGCTTTGGAGCCATAGATAAGTATGTTTTGTAGTATTGGACATTCATTTGGGCTTGAACATATACAAATTGTACTTCATTTGATTTTCATGTAGCATAAGAGACATTATAATATTATATAAATGATTAACCAAGCCTTGTCTTTCTAAGTATAACGTTAATACCCTAACTCTAATTTTACTATGGTTTCGTCACTAATATTAAGTTTATTAAAGTTAATTAGGTGATTATGAGTTAGGTCGTTATGGTTGTGGTATTAGTGTCTTGTTTTATGGTCATTATGAGCTATAGGAAGTTTAAATGTCAACTTCAAGTTATTAGATGAGATTTTGGCCCTAAAGTTATTAACAAGAGTGTACAACAAAGATGGTTTAGTCGACATTTAGCTTGTCTTCATCTATAGGTGTTAAGGTCAACAATCTAATTGGTTAGCCTTATGAACACTACTCAGGAAGGGATTTGTAGATTCATAAGCGATTCTTATAATGACGAGCAACTTTTTATCTTTTGTTGTCCTATATAAAAGAAATATGCTCTGTTAAAAATACATGGCGATGTTAGTCTGTTAAAAAGAGGAGCTTTCATCAAGTAAATATTTACAAGGGCCTACGATGCTCCTATATTTGATTTTCAATTGCCATTTAGCTCAATGAATTAGGTAACATTGGTCAGATAGGCTAAGGTGCACCCCTTGACATCATATGGGTCATTTGTGAAACGGTGAAGGATGCCAAGAGTGTTTTCTTTAACTAATTTCAAAATTATTTAAACTTATATAGCTTATCATAGGCAAGGGATGTATCAAGGTCACTGCATATTAAGCATGTTGTCTAACTAAGGATGTAATGAAAAGATAGAGGGTATTTGGATGTGATTTTTGAGAAGATATTATGACTTTGGGCCATTGACTAAGGTCATAGAAAGAGATTTATCCTAATTGAGTTATCAACAAGGGTGATGAGCCATTGGATATTTTTAATGCATGTAAACAAAATGTGTAGAGACTTGAGACTATGGGATATATTTGAGCATACAATGTACTTATTAGGAGCATAAAATAGGCCCTAAGAGCACATGGAAATCACTGAAGGGTGGGCCTTAATGGTGAGAAGCTCGTGAGGAGGTTTTAGGGGAAAGAAAAGATACATAATTTCTTAGCAATTTTTTCAGGACTACATGGTATGTTCTTTTTGAAATGAGATATGCTGCTTAGATAATGGGAAAAAAGTAGGATGAGAAAGATTTGATTTTTTAGTGTATGTAATGATCAGATAAGACGAGCCATTGGAACTAACAAGGACTAAAAAAAATGGAGGAAAGAAATAGGGGAAAATAAATGAAAGTCTGTGCTTCATCTACTATTCTGCCAAGAGTAGTAGACCTCATATTATTGTGATTTTGGGAGCATAGTGATGTTATATGAAATGGAAATCATGAAGACTAATTTGAGAAAAAGTACGTACTTAGATTATGGAATGACAATGTAGCAAGAGAAGTGGTTAATAACTTTAAGCATACTCGCTTAAGTAGAAGCAATAAGCTCATGTGGAACCTAATAGTGGAAAAACCTGAGAAAATGCTATACATGCACATATATTCTTTACTTTCATATATCATATTCTAAGGAACTTTAGAGGCCATAATTCATATCCTAACCAATGAGTGGTCATGATTAATGGATACGATCACAATTAGCAAATGGGGGATGAAAAAGTGTAAATGGTTGAACTTTAGATACTTGATCTTATTGCACCGTAACCCTTCTTTCTAAGGAATCAAATTTATGAATCAGGAATTGCAAGGACAATATGGGGCCATAATCAGTGACTTCAAAAGACTAGGTTGTCACAAACCCCATATGTGGCAGTGTCAAAGGGCTAAAGAACAAGTATGATATGAAAAGTTTTTACATAAAGGTTACAAATTTAAGTGATCTTTTGTTAAACATATCGAACTCACATAGTTTCTAACTATGTAAGACTTAATGTTGATTTAAAAGAGCCTATAAATAACATTTGGCCAACTAACCTAAAGCTTTCCTTATAAAATTCCCTTAAATATTATGCATTATTTGGTCTAGGAACCATAATTTTCTTAATTATAACCAGGTGTTTGCCTTGCCTATTTCATCCTTTAGCATAATCTAATAATTCCTTGCTGAGTCTTATTAGCCTATTATTTTGTGTAATTGCATAGTTATCTTAACAAAGGATATTGTTTTAACCATTGAATTGTTCAGTGACATTAATCATGGTTATCAAATTCGAGTGTTGTGTTATTGCTTTGATCAATTACCACTGCTCAACTTACTTTGTGTAATTTTTCTATCATTATTAGTTGATGGCTCGTCATGCTTATGATCAATCTTGACTCTTGTTGGTCCTTTTTTTTCCAGGATTCCTATACCTACCCAAGACTGTTCCTCCTCATCTTGGATAATTTTAATTAAACAAGCCAGTAAATGAAGTTTTTCTATTTTGTAATGCTTTTACTTCTTTCTTTAACCCTTTTCTGGGTTGTCTAAAATGGGTTCTTGCGAGCACTGCTTGGATTTCATTGGCAACCCTTTGAATAAAAGACAACCTTGTTTTTCACATTATATCCCATTTCACACTCCAATGCTCCTACAACTTATTAAACTTTATAACTTTGATCTTTTATTTTGCTCTCTTGATCCTTGTGACTAGATTAGAAACCATGGTGACTTTTTCTTCTTGTAATCCCACAAACCTACATGTGACTCCTTGCATAATTGATGTAGGATATCTTTATAAAAGTCCTATTCGGCATATTTATGCACCTTCCTATGTTCGATTTTCATGTCAAGTTGAAAAAAAAGTGTCATTGTCAGTTCGATTCATACAGACGAGTCATCATTTGACTGTTGTGACCCCAGGGATTCCTAAAAATAGAAACCTTATGCACATGATAGTTTTATAGTCTAATCATGGATTAATACCTTGTACCTTCTGTTCCTTGTAACTAGTGATATTTGACCTACTCTTAAACATTTGATTTGCTTTATCCCTAGAATTAGCTTCTTTTCAATGTTATTTAATTTTCTCTTTTCAGTTCAAACTTCTAGAGTTTTTTGAATCCTCAAGGGTGCATGTACATCCTTTCTAGCATGATTAACCATCGCATAAATCTTATTGCTTATTATGGAATGCCTTCCTAGTTAACCTTAAATGGTTGCCTACATTCTGATACTCATGGTCTGCACCTTATTTGTTTGTAGTAATAAGTCCATATAGGTTTTTTTCAATTACAGATGCAATTCAACATTCGCTAATGTGGGCAAGTGATGATTCTTGCAATTCGATCATTCTTCTTACTTCTAAATTTCACTCTTCATAAGTGATGGACATTCCTCCATGCCCTTGATTTAAAAGAAGCAAATCAATTAGGTAATTTCATTTTGCTTCCTAAAGCATGAATAAATCATCCTTATTTTGTTTAAGACCTAAAACAGTAGGTCACGGTTTGCTGTAGCAACAAACCAAATTTTTGAGAGCCTAATAACTTAGGCCTCCTTGAGGTTTAAGTCTAATATTTTGTATTGGGATTGAAGTTCAAGAAGTCATCTTTCTAGAAAATCAACTTTCATCCCATTTGGACTTCATTTACCCTCTCAAATTAGATAATAAACCCAAGATATAAAAACTGCCCAGTCTAATCAGAATATACACGGTTTTGGGTATGTGATTTCTTAAGCTTAATGGTGGTTTAAGCCTTGAATTTTTACCTTTTTGGAGTCCCCAAGATGTGTACTTTCAGGTCCAAGCATTGAATTCCAATCATACCCAGAGGAAGTAGAGAGATCAAGTCATTTTGTCAAACCTACCAGTTTTGGTCTAAAATTGCACGGTTAAATGTTTTAGTAGAATTAACAAACTTAAACATGGTTTAACCTTGATTTCTTTGTTGGGGGGGGGGGGGGTTTGTATGTACCCTAGGGTTTCCCCTAATGGCCTGAAAACAAAATCATGCTCACTTTTGGTTGGGTTTACAGAAGTTAGAAAACCAGCTAGAAAACTGCCATGAACCCGGTTCAGCAGCACAGTTGAAGTTTTCCTTCTCCGAAGGGTTTACTATCTCCATTGCTGAGTGGCACATGTCCCATGCTGTTTAGAAGAGCCATGATCAAGCTGCAAAAGCAATTGGTCTTGAAAAGAACAACCAATGGGAAGCAAAGGCAGCACAAGATGTCCTTAAAGCTCATTAGTTAGCCGAGAAGGAGAAGTCACTTTATGGTTGGCCAATCTCTTTACTTTGCCGGATAAGCTGGTTGTATTAGGACTAAATAAGCATGGTTATATTGTAAACATCATTTATTAGCTTTGTTTAATGTTTTGAATGTTATTTAATTAAGTGAGAACAAGGTTAGTACACGGTTAGCACTAACCGTGTGGATTAGCTTAGTTAATACCTTTCCTCCCTAGGAGGGTAATGTATAGGTCTGTGCTTGGTTAGATGCATGCTTGCTAAACTTATATTTAAGCATTGTACACGGCCCCTTGTAAAAGATATATCAAATTTTGAATCAAACCCAAGTTGAGAGCATTTGTGCTTTCGTGCTTTGCACACTCAAATACAAAACATGCTTATCCTTAACTAGGCCCGTTAGGGTGGTGTTCAAGTGTAGTCTTAAACTTGATTAAGTGGTGTTTCTCTATCTTAATTAAGTTTAGGGGCCCTAAACTTTAGTTTGGTGGTGTTTCTCTATCCAAACAAGGGTTTGTGTCTATCCATCTACCTTGATTATCCTTACGGGTTTGAAGAGTACTAAGCTAGATTTCAAAGTGCATAGCCATGTTTTCTTGCTTTCTAGCTATAGTCTTCATTTAATCCCTTAAAGATAACTCAGGTTTCTTTTCCTTTTCCCATTTAGAATCCCTTGATTCTAAATCCCATCCTACCTCACGTGTTTGCTCGCTCACAATCAGCATGTTACATGCCACTTTCCTTGGTTTTTCTTGATTGTATTCTCTCTAGGTTTTAAGCTTTCACTCTTAAATTGCGTTTTAGCTTAGACTCTTGACGTATACATCATATTTGGTATCAGTGCAAGTTCAGATCCTTGCTAGAACCCAACGATCCCAAATTCAATTTAAACACATTCCCAAACACAAACCACAAAACCAGCTATTTTCAGCTGTGCCAGGCAGAAAAGCAGCACGGTCACCCCGTGTCCTTAAGCACGTCTGTGCCACCCCTATTCCGAGTTACTTCACTTGCTTAAGTGACCTTGTTCAAGCAAGACTTCAACAAGCATGACCTTAGAGGAGAAGTTCCAAGCTTTGATGAAACAAAATGAGTTTCAGTCTAGATAGACTCAAGAGGATCCAAAAAAGAATGAAGAAACCCAAGCTCAAAATTAGTATCTTTGAAAGCAGCTTGGGGCATATTTGAAGCAAAAGCAACAAGCGCATGAAGAACCACTCTAATCTAATTACGAAAGACAAGAACAAGTGTTTAGCCACACTCTTGATTCATCTAGTGAGGATGAACCATTGAGGATGACTAGCCAAACCCCACCAATTCAAGCTAGTACAAACGATTTCAAGGTTGAAGTTCCAGAATTTGAAGGCAAGCTTGATTTTGAAGAGTTTTTGGATTGGTTACACATGGTTGAGAGAGTTTTTGAGTACAAAGACATCCTAAAAGACATGAAGGTGATGCCGGTTGCTTTAAGACTACGTAAGTATGCTTCTCTTTGGTAGACTAATTTGTGTGCCAAAAGAGTAAGAGAAAGGAAGTCGAAAATCAGAACTTGGGAGAAGATAAAATCTCAGCTTAAAGCTTGGTTTCTTCCACCTACCTATGTTTAAGATTGTTACTCAAAACTCCACCACTTGAACCAAGGTAACTTGAGTGTAGAAGAATACACTTGTGAATTCAAAAAGCTTATTTAACAATTGCAATTTGCATGAGCCAGAAGACCAAGCAATTGTTAGATACTTGGGAGGTCTTAATCCTAGGTATCTTAATATTGTTGATTTGCAATCCTACACTTCCTTTGACAAAGTTTGTGTGCTAGCTCTTGAGGTTGAGCAGCAAAAGAAGAATAAACAGCTCCCAAGGCATGAAAATCCAAAACCCTCACCACATGAACAAACCGAGAACAAAGGGAGTTCATCTTCTACCCTTAAACCCAGGACATTTATCTCCCCCACTCCACAAAAGAACCAAACTCCACAAAAAGGCGACCCCCCACAACCCACACAAAAATCACTTCCTAATGGTGTTCAAAGATGTTTTAAGTGCCAAGGCTTTGGCCACTTAGCATGAGATTTTACAAACCAAAGGTATGTCACCCTGGCTGAATGGAAGGCAATAAATGAGGTTGAATCAGAGGAGGAAATTGAAGAGCATGATCTTGAGGAAATAGTGGTTGAGGCAAATGAAGGAGAAATGCTCACCTTAGATACCCACCATCCACCAAAAGGTAAGGAGCATCATAGCCTTCCTTTCCTTTCTTTTGGTGAACCACCAAACCTTTCCCCCACTCCTCCTGCACCCAAAACACTCAAACAAAATTTCTATTAGCTCATTTGAGAACCATTACCAAAAGCTCCTACTTCTAAATTAGGAGCATATGAGGAAGTGGTTGAAAGCATGTTCAAGGAGTCCCCTATGTACAACACTCAAATCAACAAGGGGAATGGAAGGACATGAGTCTCTAAGAACAAGAGAGACTTATTTCAGTGGCTGATTTTCTTTCAGCGAAACTTGATTCAAGATGGAGGTAAATAAATAAACTGATTTGTGGACTAATCTTTTTCAACAAGGGGGAGGATGACGGGGATCCCTTCGTGTCTTGATTTAAAAGAAGAAAATTAATTAGGTAATTTCATTTTGCTGCCTAAAGGATGAATAAATCATACTTATTTTTTTTAAGACCTAAAAGAGCAGGTCACGGTTTGCTTCCAGCAACAAACCCTATTTTTGAGAGCTTAATTACTTAGGTCTCCTTGAGGTTTAAGTCTAATATTTTGCATTGGGATTGAAGTTCAAGTAGTCAGCTTTCCAGAAAATCAAGTTTCATCCCATTTGAACTTCATTTACGATCTCAAATTAGCTAATAAACCCAAGATATACAAACTGCCCAGTCCAACCATAATATACCTGGTTTTGGGTATCTGATTTCTTAACCTTAATGGTGCTTTGAGTCTTGAATTTTTACGTTTTTGGAATCCCCAAGATGTGTACTTACAGGTCCAAGCGTTGAATTCTAATCAAACCTACCAGTTTTACTTTAAAACTGTATGGTTAAATGCTTTAGCAGAATTAACCTACTTAAACATGGTTTAACCTTGATTTATTTGTTGGGAGGGTTTGTACACACCCTAAGGTTTCCCCCTATGGCCTGAAAACAAAATCATGCTCACTTTTGGTTAGGTTCATAGAAGTTAGAAAACCGGCCAAAAAACTGCCATGAACCCAGTTCAGCAGCACACTTAAAGTTTTCCTTCTCCTAAGGGTTTACTATCTCGATTGCTGAGTGGTACACGTCCCAAGCTGTCTAGAAGAGCCATGATCATGCTGAAAAAGCAATTGGCCTTGAAGAGGACAACCAATGGGAAGCAAAGGCAGCAAAAGATGTCCTTGAAGCTCATTGGTTAGCCAAAAAGGAGAAGTCACTTTACGGCTGGCCAATCTCTTTACTTTGCTAGATAAGCTAGTTGTATTAGGACTAAATAAGCATGGTTATATTGTGAACGTCATTTATTAGATTTGTTTAATGTTCTGAATGTAATTTAATTAAGTTAGAACAAGGTTAGTACACGGTTAGCACTAACTGTGTGGATTAGCTTAGTTAATACCTTTCCTCCCTAGAAGGGTAAGGTCTTCGTGTGTGCTTGCCTAGATGCATGCTTGCTAGACTTATATTTAAGCATTGTTCATGGACCCTTTTAAAAGATATATCAAATTTTGAATCAAACCCAAGTTGAGAGCATTTGTGTTTTTGTGCTTTGCACACTCAAACACTAAACTTGCTTATCCTTAACTAGGCTGGTTAGGGTGGTATTCACGTGTAGTCTTAAACTTGTTTAAGTGGTGTTTTTGTATCTTAATTAAGTTTAGAGGCTCTAAACATTAGTTTGGTGGTATTTCTTTATCCAAACAAGGCTTTAGTTCTTTCCATCTACCTTGATTATCCTTACGGGTTTGAAGAGTGCTACACTAGATTTCAGAGTTCATAGCCGTGTGTTCTTGCTTTCTAGCTATAGTCTTCATTTAATCCCTTAAAGATACTTTAAGTTTCTTTTCCTTTTCCCATTTAGAATCCCTTGATTCTAAATCCCATCCTACCTGATGTGTTTGGTCCCACACAATCAGCATATTACGTGCCACTTTCGTTGGTTTTTCCTTGATTGTATTCTCTCTTGGTTTTAAGCTTTCACTCTTAAATTGAGTTTTAGCTTAGACCCTTAACGGATACATCATATTTGGTATCAGAGCAAGTTTAGATCCTTGCCAGAACCCCACACTCCCAAATTCAATCCAAACAGATTCTTAAACACAAACCACAAAATCGGCTATTTTCAGCCGTGCGAGGCAGAAAAGTAACACGGTTACCCCGTGTCCTTAAGCACGTCCGTGCCACCCATTCCAAGTTGTTTCCTTTGCTTAAGTGACCATGTTCAAGCATGACTTCAACAAGCATGACCTTGGAAGAGAAGTTCCAAGCTTTGATGAAATAAAATGAGTTTTTGTCTACATAGATTCAAGATGATGCACAAAAGAATCAAGAAACTCAAGCTCAAAATGAGTATCTTCGAAAACAACTTGGTGCATGTTTGAAGCAAAAGCAACAAGCTAATGAAGAACCACTCAAATCTGATTCCGAAAGGCAAGAACAAGTGTTTAGCCATACTCGTGATTCATCTAGTGAGGATGAACCATTGAGGACGACTAGCCAAACCCCACAGATTTGAGCTAGTACAAACGATTTCAAGGTTGAAGTTCTAGAATTTCAAGGCAAGCTTGATCCTGAAGAGTTTTTGTATTGGTTATACACGGTTGAGAGAGTTTTTGAGTACAAAGACATCCTATAAGATATGAAGGTGAAGCTAGTTGCTTTAAGACTACGTAAGTATGCTTCTCTTTGGTGGACTAATTTGTGTGCCGAAAGAATAAGAGAAAGAAAGTCCAAAATCAGAACTTGGGAGAAGATGAAATCTAAGCTTAAAGCTCGGTTTCTTCCTCCTTCCTATTTTCAAGATTGTTACTCACAACTCCACCACTTGAACCAGGGTAACTTGAGTGTAGAAGAATACACTTGTGAATTCGAAAAGCTTGTAATCAAGTGTGATTTGCATGAACCAGAACAACAAGCAATTGTTAGATACTTTGGAGGTCTTGATCCTAGGTATCCTAATATTGTTGATTTGAAAGCTTACACTTCCTTTGATGAAGTTTGTGTGCTAGCTCATGAGGTTAAGCTGCAAAAGATGAATAAATAACTCCCAAGGCATGAAAATCCAAAACCCTCACCACATGAACAAACCGAGAACAAGGTGGGTTCATCTTCTACCCCTAAACCCACGACATCCACCTCCCCCATTCCACAAAAGAACCAAACTCCAGAAAACGGCCTACCCCTACAACCCACACAAAAACCCCTTCCTAAAGGTGTTCAAAGATATTTTGAGTGCCAAGGCTTTAGATACTTAGCATGAGATTGTACAAACCGAAGGTATGTCACCCTGGCTGAATGGAAGGCAATATAGGAGATTGAATCAGAGGAAGAAAAGGAAGAGCATGATCTTGAGGAAATTGTCATCAAGGAAGATGAAGGAGAAATGCTCACCTTAGACACCTACCATCCACCAAAAGGCAAGGAGCATCGTGGCTTTCTTTTCCTTTCTTTTGGTGAACCACCAAACCTCTCCCCCACTTCACCCGCACCTAAAACACTCAAATAAAATTTCTATCAACTTATTTCAGAACCATTACTAAAAGCTCCTAAATCTGAATTAAGAGCATATGAAGAAGTGGTTCAAAGCATGTTCAAGGAGTCCCCTATGTACAACACTTAAATCAGCAAGGGGAATGCATGGACAAGAGTCTCTCAGAACAAGAGAGACTTATTTGAGTGGTTGATTTTATTTCAGCCAAACTTGATTCAAGATGGAGGTAATTACCTAAACTGATTTCTGTAGAAATCTTTTTCAACAAGGGGAGGATAATGGAGATCCCTCAATGCTCTTGACTTAAAAGAAGCTAATCATCCTTATTTTGTTTAAAACCTAAAACCGCAGGTCACGGTTTCCTTCCAGCAGCAAACCTGATTTTTGAGAGCTTAATTACTTAGGCCTCCTTGAGGTTTAAGTCTAATATTTTATATTAGGATTGAAGTTCAGGAAGTCAGCTTTCCAGAAAATCAAGCTTCACCCCATTTGGACTTCATTTACCCTCTCAAATTAGCAAATAAACCCAAGATATACAAACTGCCCAGTCCAACCAGAATATACCCAGTTTTGGGTATTTGATTTCTTAACCTTAACGATGCTTTAAGTCTTCAATTTTAGCCTTTTTGGAATCCCTAAAATGTGTACTTTTAGGTCCAAGCATTGAATTCCAATCATAGGCAGAGGAAGTAAAGAGATCCAGTCATTTTGTCAAACCTACCGGTTTTAGTCTAAAACTGTATGGTTAAATGTTTTACTAGAATTAACGTACTTAAACATGGTTTAACCTTGATTTCTTTATTTTTTTTTTTTGGGGGGGGGGGGGGGTTGTACACACCCTATGGTTTCCCCCCATGGCCTGAAAACAAAATCATGCTGACTTTTGGTTGGGTTTGCAGAAGTCAGAAAACCGGCCAGAAAATTGCCATGAACCCGGTTCAACAGCATGTTTGAATTTTTTCCTTCTCCAAAGGGCTTAGTATCTCCATTGCTGAGTGGATCACATCCCAAGCTGTCTAGAATATCCATGATCAAGATGCAAAAGTAATTGGCCTTGAAAAGAACAACCAACGGGAAGCAAAGGCAGCAAAAGATGTCCTTGAATCTCATTGGTCAGCCGGAAAGGAGAAGTCACCTTAAGGCTGGCCAATCTCTTTACTTTGCGAGATAAGATGGTTTTATTAGGACTAAATAAAAATGGTTATGTTGTAAACATCATTTACTATCTTTGTTTAATGTTTTGAATGTAATTTAATTAAGTTAGAACAAGGTTAGTCCACGATTGGCACTAACCGTGTGGATTAGATTAGTTAATACATTTCCTCCCTTAGAGTGTAAGGTCTAGGTGTTTGCTTGCTTGGATGCATGCTTGCTAGACTTATATTTAAACATTGTACACGACCCATTGTAAAAGGTATATCAGATTTTGAATCAAACCCAAGTTGAGAACAGTTGTGCTTTCATGCTTTGCACACTCAAATACTAAACTTGCTTATCCTTAACTAGTCTGGTTAGGGTGGTGTTCAAGTATAGTCTTAAACTTGTTTAAGTGGTGTTTCTATATCTTAATCAAGTTTAGGGGCCCTAAACGTTAGTTTGGTGGTGTTTCTGTATCGAAAGAAGGGTTTAGTTCCATCCATCTACCTTGATTATCCTTACAGGTTTGAGGAGTACTAAGCTACATTTCAGGGTGCATAGTTGTGTGTTCTTGCTTTCTAGCTATAGTCTTCGTCTAATCCCTTGAAGATACTTTAAGTTTCTTTTCCTTTTCCCTTTTAAAGTCCTTTATTCTAAATCCCATCCTCTCTCACGTGTTTGCACCCTCATAATAAGCATATTACGTGCCACTTTCCTTGGTTCTTCCCTGACTGTATTCTCCCTTGATGTTAACCTTTCACTCTTAAATTAAGTTTAAGCTTAGACCCTTGACGGATACATCATATTTCGTATTCGAGCAAGTTCAAATCCCTACCAGAACCCAACGCTCCCAAAATCAATCCAAACACATTCCCAAACACAAACCACAACACCGGCTACTGTCAGCCCTGCCAGGCAGAAAGTAGCACAGTCACCCCATGTCCTTAAAAATGTCCGTGCCACCGCTATTTCGAGTTGTTTCACTTGCTTAAGTGACCTTGTTCAAGCATGACTTCAACAAGCATGACTTTGGAAGAGAAGTTCCAGGCTTTGATGAAACAAAACGAGTTTCTGTCCAGAAAGATTCAAGAGGATGCGTAAATGAATCAAGAAACTCAAGCTCAAAATGAGTATCTTCGAAAACAGCTTGGTGCATATTTAAAGCAAAAGCAACAAGCCAATGAAGAACCACTCCAATCTGATTCTGAAAGACAAGAATAAGTGTTTAGCGATACTCTTGATTCATCTAGTGAGGATGAACAATTGAGGATGATTACCCAAACCACACGAATTCAAGCTAGTACAAACAATTTTGAGGTTGAAGTTCCAGCATTACAAGGCAAGCTTGATCCTGAAGAGTTTTTGGATTGGCTACACACGGTTGAGAGAGTTTTTGAGTACAAAGACATCCTAGAAGACAAGAAGGTAGAGCTGGTTGCTTTAAGACTATGTAAGTATGCTTCTCTTTGGTGGACTAATTTGTGTGCCAAAAGAGTAAGAGAATGGAAGTCCAAAATCAGAACTTAGGAGAAGATGAAATCTAAGCTTAAAGCTCGATTTCTTCCTCATACCTATGTTCAGGATTGTTACTCACAACTCCACCACTTGAACAAAGGTAACTTGAGTGTAGAAGAATACACTCGTGAATTTGAAAAGCTTGTAATCAAGTGTGATTTGCATGAACCAAAAGAACAAGCAATTGTTAGATACCTCAGAGGTCTTGATCCTAGGTGTCCTAATATTGTTGATTTGCAAGCTTACACTTCCTTTGATGAAGTTTGTGTGCTAGCTCACGAGGTTGAGCAACAAAAAAAGAATAAATAGCTCCCAAGGCATGAAAATAAAAAACCCTCACCACATGAACAAACTGAGAACAAGGTGGGTTCATCTTCTACCCCTAAACCCACGACATCCATCTCCCCCATTCCAATATAGAACCAAACTCCACAAAAAGGCCTACCCCCACAACCAACACAAAAACCCCTTCCTAAAGGTGTTCAAAGATGTTTTAAGTGCCAAGGCTTTAGCCACTTAGCATTAGATTGCACAAACCAAAGGTATGTCACCCTGGCCGAATGGAAGGCAATAGAGGAGGTTGAATCAGAGGAGGAAATTGAAGAGCATGATCTTGAGGAAATAGTGGTCGAGGTAGATGAAGGAGAAATGCTCCCCTTAGACACCTACCATCCACCAAAAGGCAAGAAGCATCGTAGCCTTCTTTTCCTTTCTGTTGGTGAACCACTAAACCTTTCCCCCACTCCACCCGCACCCAAAACACTCAAACAAAATTTCTGTCAACTCATTTAAGAACCATTACTAAAAGCTCCTAATTTTGAATTAAGACCATATGAAGAAGTGGTTCAAAGCGTGTTCAAGGAGTCCCCTATGTACAACACTCAAATCAGAAAGGGGAATGCAAGGACAAGAGTCTCTAAGAACAAGAGAGACTTAGTTGAGTGGCTGATTTTTTTCCGCTAAACTTGATTCAAGATTGAGGTAATTACCTGAACTGATTTGTGGACAAATATTTTTCAACAAGGGGGAGATGATGGAGATCCCTCCATGCCCTTCATTTAAAATAAGCAAATCAAGTAGGTAATTTCATTTTGCTATCTAAAGGATGAATCAATCATCCTTATTTTGTTTAAGACCTAAAACAGCAGGTCACAATTTGCTTCCTGCAGCAAACCCTGTTTTTGAGAGCTTAAATACTTAGGGCTCCTCGAGGTTTAAGTGTAATATTTTGCATTGGGACTGAGGTTCAAGAAGTCATCTTTCCTGAAAAACGAGTTTCATCCCATTTGGACTTCATTTAGCCCCTCAAATTAGCCAACAAACCCAAGACATACAAACTGCACAGTCCAACCAAAATATACCCGGTTTTGGGTATGTGATTTCTTAACCTGAATGGTGCTTTAAGTCTTGAGTTTTTACCTTTTTTGAATCCCCAAGATGTGTGCTTTCAGGTCAAAGCATTGAATTCCAATCATACACCGAGGAAGTAAAGAGATCAAGTCATTTTGACAAACTTGTCAATTTTGGTGCAAAACTGCACGGTTAAATGTTTTTGAAGAATTAAGCTACTTAATTATGGTTTAACCTTGATTTCTTTGTTGGGAGGGTTTGTAAACACCCTAAGGTTTCCCCCATGGCCTAAAAACAAAATAATGCTCACTTTTGGTTGGGTTTATAGAAGTTCGAAAACCGGCCAGAAAATTGCCATGAACCTGGTTCAGCAGCACGGTTGAAGTTTTCCTTCTCCAAAGGGCATAGTATCTCCATTGCTGAGAGGAACACGTCCCAAGATATTTAGAAGAGCCATGATCAGGATGTAAAAGCAACCGGCCTTGAAAAGAACAACCAATGGGAAGCAAAGGCAGCAAAAGATGTCCTTGAAGCTCATTGGTTAGCCGAAAAGGAGAAGTCACTTTACGGCTGGCCAATATCTTTACTCTGCTAGATAAGCTGGTTGTATTAGGACGAAATAAGCATGGTTATGTTGTAAACAACATTTATTAGCTTTTTTTAATGTTTTGAAAGTAATTTAATTAAGTTAGAACAAGGTTAGTACTAACAGTGTGGATTAGCTTAGTTAATACCTTTCCACCCTAGGAGGGTAAGGTCTAGGTGTGTACTTGCCTAGATGCATGCTTGCTAGACTTATATTTAAAGATTGTTCACGACCCCTTGTAATTGATATATCAGATTTCAAATCAAACCCAAGTTGAGAGCATTTGTGCTTTCGTGCTTTGCGCACTCAAATACCAAACTTGCTTATCCTTAACTATGCCGGTTAGGGTGGTGTTCAAGTATAATCGTAAACTTGTTTAAGTGGTGTTTCTGTATCTTAATCAAGTTTAGAGTCCATAAACATTAGTTTGGTGGTATTTCTATAACCAAACAAGGCTTTAGTTCTATCCATCTACCTTGATTATCCTTACGGCTTTGAAGAGTACTAAGCTGGATTTTAGAGTGCATAGCCGTGTGTGCTTGCTTTCTATTTATAGTCTTCATTTAATCCCTTGAAGCTACTTCAACTTTCTTTTCCTTTTCCCATTTAGAATCCCTTGATTCTAAATACCATCCTACCTCACGTGTTTGCTCCCTCACAATCAGCATATTATGTGCCACTTTCATTGGTTTTTCCTTGATTTTATTCTCCCTTGGTTTTAAGCTTTCACTCTTAAATTGAGTGTTAGCTTAGACCCTTGATGGATACATCATATTTGGTATCAGAGCAAGTTCAAATCCTTGCCAAAACCCCACGCTCCCAAATTCGATCCAAATACATTCCCAAGCACAAACCACAAAACCGGCTATTTTCAGCCGTGCCAGGTAGAAAAGTAGTATGGTTAGCCCCTGTCCTTAAGCATGTCCATGCCACCCCTATTCCAAGTTGTTTCACTTGCTTAAGTGACCTTGTTCAAGCATGACTTCAACAAGCATGACCTTGGAATAGAAGTTCCAAGCTTTGATGAAACAAAATGAGTTTCTGTCTAGAAAGATTCAAGAGGATGTATAAAAGAATCAAGAAACTCAAGGTCAAAATGAGTATCTTCGAAAACAGGTTGGTGCATATTTAATGCAAAAGCAACAAGCCAATGAAGAACCACTCCAATATGTTTCTGAAAGACAACAACAAGAGTTTAGGCATACTCTTGAGTCATCTAGTGAGGATGGGCCATTGAGGATGACCAGCTAAACCCCACTGATTCAAGCTAGTATAAACCATTTCAAGGTTGAAATTCCAGAATTTGAAGGCAACCTTGATCCTGAAGAGTTTTTGGATTGGTTACACACGGTTGAGAGAGTTTTTGAGTACAAAGACATCCTAGAAGACAAGAAGGTGAAGTTGGTTGCTTTAAGACTACGTAAGTATACTTCTCTTTGGTGGACTAATTTGTGTGCCAAAAGAGTAAGAGAAAGGAAGTCCAAAATCAAAACTTGGGAGAAGATGAATCTAAGCTTAAAGCTCGGTTTCTTCCTCCTACCTATGTTCAAGATTGTTACTCATAACTGCACCACCTAAACCAAGGTAACTTGAGTGTACAAGATGACACTTGTGAATTCAAAAAGCTTGTAATCAAGTGCGATTCGCATGAACCAGAAGAATAAGTAATTGTTAGATACTTGGGAGGCCTTGATCCTAGGTATCCTAATATTGTTGATTTGCAAGCTTGCACTTCCTTTGGTGAAGTTTGTGTGATAGCTCTCGAGGTTGAGCAGCAAAAGAAGAATAAACCGCTCTCAAGGCATGAAAATCCAAAACCCTCACCACATGAACAACCTGAGAACAAGGGGAGTTCATCTTCTACCCCTAAACATACGACATCCATCTCTCCCTTTCCACAAAAGAACCGGACTCCACAAAAAGGCCAACCCCCACAACCCACACTTAGCATGGGATTGCACAAACCAAAGGTATGTGACTCTAGTCGAATGGAAGGCAATAGAGGAGGTTGAATCAGAGGAAGAAATTGAAGAGCATGATCTTAGGAAATAGTGGTCGAGGCAAATGAAGGAGAAAGGCCCACGTTAGAGACCCACCATCTACCAAAAGGCAAGGAGCATCGTAGCCTTCTTTTCCTTTCTTTTGGTGAACCACCAAACCTTTCCCCCACTCCACCCGCACCCAAAACACTCAAACAAAATTTCTGTCTACTCATTTCATAACCATTACTGAAAGCTCCTAATTCTGAATTAAGAGCAAATGAGGAAGTGGTTGAAAGCATGTTCAAGGAGTCCCCTATGTACAAGCCTCAAATTAGCAAGGGGAATGCAAGGACAAGAGTCTCTAAGAATAGGGGAGACTTATTTGAGTGGCTGATTTTAATTGTAATGCCCCCAAATTAGACAACCCAATAATAGGGGCATTACTGCCGTCCAAAAGGACAAGGCTTGAAACATGACTGGTATAAATAACAGAGCTAAGCATAACCTCAAACATATACACTCACATCAAGTGTTAACCAATGAAGGGCTTATAAACCATAGTAAAATAAATCACAATACAGTCTACATCTTCATCCATAGAGGAATTCAATATACATCTTTAAGGTATATATATACTGCATTACTTCTAATCCATCTGAATTTCCTTGCTTCACGTATTCTCTTCAGCTGATTTGTTAGCATGAGGGCAACTCTCTAAGCATTTGCCTAAAACAAAACATCAAAACATTTCGAACTGTGAGCCGAAGCTCAGTACGTGCATTCCTGAATTGTTAAATGATCATTGAAACACTGCTTGGGCCTGCTTTGCAATTCATTTTAAGTTAAAAAAGTGAATGAGATAATTATAAAACTGCATTGCTAGTTATTATCGGATAGTGAACCCCTTGATACTGTTACGATCTATGGATAGGTGTACACCTGCCAAGCCGATCGAGGACCTGGCCTGAAGCTGCGCGGGTAATTGAAGGGCGAATGCCCTATAGATGATAACTAACAGGGCCACTAATTAACTAATAAATCACTGTGTAAACTGATTCATTGATGTACTTACCAAAACATGATAACGTTGATAAATACACTCTGATTTCTAAAGATACAGGCAATGGAAGTACCTGAAGTCTTTAAAATGATATTTCACTTGATAATACTTATGCACAATGGAAACGATAGACTAGGACTCGATTCTGCTAAAGAAATATAATTATAGGTAAACGTAGTTAGTAAACCATATTCACCGAGTAAATCATATTCACTTACATAAATGATTTATTTAAAAAGACTCCTACAGTTCCAATAATTCGATATAAGACAAGTTAAACCAAACTGAACTGATTTTAGTTCAATACAAGACAAGTTAAACCAAAATGATTTGAATAATAAATCTATTAGGGTTATTGAACTTGAAATAATACAAATTGAAGCAAAATAGACCAAATGGAAATGATTGAGGTAATAATGAAAAGATTTGAATTGATATAAATGAAGTATGGGTTTCGGATATTTCTAAAATTGATAATGGAAAGTGTCATGCGTCTGAAATGGATAATAGAATGGTTAATGCCTCTGAAATGGGTGACAAATGGTTTAATGCGATGAGGAGTGTTGTGAGGATCATAAAAAGCTCAAATAACCTTAATTTGATTCATTAGATACTGATTTCTTTCTTCGTATACCACCATTTGATGGTCTACTTTAGAAAATCCGTATCTTTCACTCCCAACCTCCAATTGAGATATAAAAGTCCAATATGTAAAGCTCATAATATCCACTAAAACGTTCATTCAGGACACAAAGTATGATTCACACAGTAAGGTCCCTAAAATTTGGGTAGAACACAGATGTGCACAATTTTTGTTCAATCTGCGCAGTCGTAGCAAAATGACCGTAACTTTCTCTACAAAACTCGGATTAAGGAGATTCAAAAGGCATTTGAAATAAAACTCATTTACCTATCTGAAAACCAAAAATCACAATTTTTCAATGACCCAATCAATACCAGGTTTTCCGTAAAGTTACTGTTCCAGTTCAGTTCCCAGTTTCAATGTATTCTGCATAGTCTTGAGTAAATCGGTTAGAAAGTTGTCCACACAACTCTAAATTGACTAATTCCAAATCCTATTGAAAGCTAACGCATCAAGCTATAACTGCACCAAAAATTACGAATTTTGGATGTGCCAAACAGTACCAGTTTAATCCCGAAGGAGCCCATGTTTCAGGTCTGTTGACAGCTTAATAATCACATCTTTGCAATCTTTTCTTCACATAACCACCTACTACAATCATGCTTTAACTGATCCAAAACCATACCAACATTACCATAATCATTTATGATGATAAATATTACCAAATCAAATACAATATGACCAAAATCCATCACTTCAAACTCAAACTTGCTTGATTAAGAACAAGCTCACCCTTAGCATGCTTTCATGCTTAACCAACAAATAAACAAATCAAAAATAGCTCTTACTTTTATCAAAATAGCATGATCAAGAAACAAAATCAGAATCAAAACCAAAATACAACGAACCAACAAGACAAGGTTAGCGTTTACCTCACTTGGTGATTAAAAGAGAGAGATGAAGATGATGCTTGATGTGGGAGGTGTTTGGGTGGTGGATGGTAGTCGGAGGGTGGCCGGCTGGTGGCTAGAAAGTGACTGGAAGGTGGTGGATAAGCCAAGAAAAGAGGGCAACCATGTAAGAGGGAGAAGGAGAGGTGAGTGGATCAAAGAAGAGGATGACTAGTCTTGCTTGTGTGAAATAAAAAGATCACTAACTTGAGTAAGCAAAACACTTGGCTGAAAATTAAAGTAAAACACTTGGCTGAAAATGTAAACCCCCAAATTAATATATTTGCTAATTATAATTGGGGTTAATCATGGTAATTAGCTAAACAAAAGGGATTAGGAACTTATTGGGCTTAAATTGGGCTTAAATGAGCTCGGGTTGGAAAAAAAAATGCCAAACCGGGTGCAATAATTAAATTTGTTTTTCCGAAACTCGAAATTAAATATGATGTCATGAAAAATAATTTTATCGTTTAAATCATAATTATCGAGGCCTAATATCAATTTATCCAAAAAATTATTTTTGGTAAATGAAACTCGAATTGCAAAGTGGGGCCCGATATAAATTTTCCCAACTGTGATGATTTAGTAAGAATGAGATAAATAAATGTGAAAAATGAATAATATGGCTCAATTAAATAAATAAATATGCTTTAGGGTCGGGCTGTTACATTAATTCAGCCAAACTTGATTCAAGATGGAGGTAATTACCTAAACTGATTTGTGGACAAATCTTTTTCAACAAGGCGAGGATGATGGAGATCCCTTCATGCCCTTGATTTAAAAGAAGGAAATTAATTAGGTAATTTGATTTTGCAGCCTAAAGGATGAATAAATCATCCTTTTTTTGTTTAATACCTAAAACAGCAGGTCACGGTTTGCTTCCAGCAGCGAACCCAATTTTTGAGAGCTTAATTACTTAGGCCTCTTAGAGGTTTAAGTCTAATATTTTACATTAGCATTGAAGTTCAGGAAGTCGGCGTTCTAGAAAATCAAGTTTCATCCCATTTGGACTTCATTTACCCGCTCAAATTAGCTAATAAACCCAAGATATACAGACTACCTAGTCCAACCAGAATATACCCAGTTTTGGGTACTTGATTTCTTAACCTTAACGGTGCTTTAAGTCTTGAATTTTAGCCTTTTTGGAATTTCCAAGATGTGTACATTCAGGTCCAAGCATTGATTTCCAATCATACGCAGAGGAAGTAAAGAGATCAAGTCATTTTGTCAAACCTACCAGTTTTGGTCAAAAACTGTACGGTTAAACATTTTAGTAGAATTAACCTACTTGAAAATGGTTTAACCTTGATTTCTTTGTTTGGGGGGGGGGGGGGGGCTTGTACACATCCTAAGGTTTCCCCCCATGGCCTGAAAACATAATCATGCTCACTTTTGGTTGGGTTTACAGAAGTTAGAAAACCGGCCAGAAAACTGCTACGAACCCAGTTCAGGAGTACATTTGAAGTTTTCCTTTTCCAAAGGGTTACTATCTCCAATGTTGAGTGGAACATGTCTGAAGCTGTCTAGAAGAGCCATGATCAAGCTGCAAGGCAATTGGCCATGAAAAGAACAACCAATCTGAAGCAAAGGCAGCAAAAGATGTCCTTAAAGCTCATTGGTTAGCCGAAAAGGAAAAGTCACTTTACGGCTGGCCAATCTCTTTACTTTGCTAGATAAGCTGGTTGTATTAGGACTAAATAAGTATGGTTATGTTGTAAACATCATTTATGAGCTTTTTTTAATTTTTTGAATGTGATTTAATTAAGTTAGAACAAGGTTAGTACATGGTTAGTACTAACGTGTGGATTAGCTTAGTTAATACCTTTCCTCCCTAGGAAGGTAAGGTCTAGGTGTGTGCCTTCCTAGATGCATGCTTGCTAGACTTATATTTAAGCATTGTACACGACCCTTTGTAAAAGATATATTCGATTTTGAATCAAACCCAAGTTGAGAGCATTTGTGCTTTGCACATTCAAATACTAAACTTGGTTATCCTTTACTCTGTAGGTTAGGGTGGTGCTCAAGTACAGTCTTAGACTTATTTAAGTGGTGTTTCTGTATCGTAATCAAGTTTCGAGGCCCTAAACATTAATTTGGTGTTGTTTCTATATCCAAACAAGGGTTTAGTTCTATCTATCTTCCTTGATTATCCTTACGGGTTTGAAGAGTACTAAGCTAGATTTCATAGTGCATGGCCGTGTGTTCTTGCTTTCTAGCTATAGTCTTCATTTAATCCCTTGAGGATACTTCAAGTTTCTTTTCCTTTTCCCATTTAGAATCCCTTGATTCTAAATCACATCCTACCTCACGTGTTTGCTCCCTCGCAATCAGCATATTACATTCCACTTTCCTTGGTTTTTCCTTGATTATATACTCTCTTGGTTTTAAGTTTTCACTCTTAAATTGAGTTTTTGCTTAGTCCCTTGACGGATACATCATAGTTGGTATTAGAGCAAGTTCAGATCCTTGCCACAACCCCATGCTCCCAAATTCAATCCAAACACATTCCCAAACACAAACCACAAAACCGGCTATTTTCAACCGTGCCAGGTAGAAAAGTAGCACGGTTACCCCGTGTCCTTAAGCACGTTCGTGCCAGCCCTATTCCCAGTTGTTTCACTTGCTTAAGTGACCTTGTTCAAGCATGACTTCAACAAGTATGACCGTGGATAAGAAGTTCCAAGCTTTGATGAAACAAAATGAGTTTATGTCCAAATAGATCCAAGAGCATGTACAAAAGAATCAAGAAACTCAAGCTCAAAATGAGTATCTTCGAAAACAGCTTGGTGTATATTTGAAGCAAAAGCAACAAGCCAATGAAGAACCACTCCAATCTGATTCCGAAATACAAGAACAAGTGTTTAGCCGTACTCTTGATTCATCTAGTGAGGATGAACCATTGACGAGGACTAGCCAAACCCCACGGATTCAAGATAGTACAAACGATTTAAAGGTTGAAGTTCTAGAATTTGAAGGCAAGCTTGATCATGAAGCGTTTTTGGATTGGTTACACACGGTTGAGAGGGTTTTTGAGTACAAAGACATCCTAGAAGACAAGAAGGTGAAGTTGATTGCTTTAAGACTATGTAAGTATGCTTCTCTTTGGTGGACTAATTTGTGTGCCAAAAGAGTAAAGAAAGGAAGTCAAAAATTAGAACTTGGGAGAAGAAGAAATCTAGGCTTAAAGCTCAATTTCTTCCTCCTACCTATGTTCAAGATTTTTACTCACAACTCCACGACTTGAACCAAGGTAACTTGAGTGTAGAAGAATACACTCGTGAATTCGAAAAGCTTGTAATCAAATGTGACTTGCACAAACCAGAAGAACAAGCAATTGTTAGATACTTGGGAGGTCTGGATCCTAGGTATCGTAATCTTGTTGATTTGCAAGCTTACACTTCCTTTGAAAAAGTTTCATCCCGAAAAATCTTCTTTCCAGAAAATCAAGTTTTGTCCCATTTGGACTCATTTACCCTCTCAAATTAGCCAATAAACCCAAGATATACAAACTGCCCAGTCCAACCAGAATATACCTGATTCTGGGTATGTGATTTTTTAACTTAATGGTTGTTTAAGTCTTGGATTTTTACCTTTTTGGAATCCCCAAGATGTCTGCATTAGGTCCAAGCATTGCATTCCAATCATACCGGGAGGAAGTAAAGAGATCAAGTCATTTTGACAAACTTGCATGTTTTGGTCCAAAACTGCACGATTAAATGTTTTAGTAGAATTAATCTACTTAATTATGGTTTAACCTTGATTTATTTATTGGGAGGGTTTTTACACACCCTAATGTTTCCCCCCATGGCCTGAAAACAAAATAATGCTCACTTTTGCTTGGGTTTACAGAAGTTCGAAAACCGGCCAGAAAATTACCATGAACCTGGTTCAGTAGCACGGTTGAAGTTTTCCTTCTCCAAAGGGCATAGTATCTCCATTTCTGAGTGGAACACATCCCAAGCTATTTACAACAGCAATGATCAAGCTGCAAAAGGAATTGGCCTTCAAAGAACAACCAATAGGAAGCAAAGGCAGTGAAAGATGTCCTTGAAGCTCATTGGTTAGCCGAAAAGGAGAAGCCACTTTATGGCTAGCCAATATCTTTACTTTGCTAGATAAGCTTATTGTATTAGGACTAAATAAGCATGGTTGTGTTGTAAACATCATTTATTAGCTTTGTTTAACGTTTTGAATGTAATTTAATTAAGTTAGAACAAGGTTAGTACACGGTTAGCACTAACCGTGGGCATTAGCTTAGTTAATACCTTTTGTCCCTAGGAGGGTAAGGTCTAGGTGTGTGCTTGCTTGGATGCATGCTTGCTAGACTTATATTTAAGCATTGTTTACAGCCCCTTGTAAAAGATATATCAGAGTTCGAATCAAACCCAAGTTGAGAGCATTTGTGCTTTCGTGCTTTGCTCACTAAAATACTAAACTTGCTTATCCTTAAACAAGTCTTAAACTTGTTTAAGTGGTGTTTCTGCATCTTAATCAAGTTTAGGGGCCCTAACATTAATTTGGTGCTGTTTTTGTGTCCATACAAGGGTTTAGTTTTATCCATCTACCCTGATTATCCTTACGGGTTTTAAGAGTACTAAGATAGATTTCATAATGCATAGCTGTGTGTTCTTGCTTTCTACCTATAGTCTTCATTTAATCCCTTAAAGATACTTCAAGTTTCCTTTCCTTTTCCCATTTAGAATCCCTTGATTCTAAATCCCATCTTACCTCACGTGTTTGCTTCATCACAATCAGCATACTACATGCCACTTTCCTTGGTTTTTCCTTGATTATATACTCTCTTGGTTTTAAGTTTTCACTCTTAAATTGAGTTTTTGCTTAGACCCTTGACGGATACATCATATTTGGTATTAGAGCAAGTTCAGATCCTTGCCACAACCCCGTGCTCCAAAATTCAATCCAAACACATTCCCAAACACAAACCACAAAGTTGGCTATTTCTGTCGTGCCCAGCAGAAAAGTAGCATGGTTAGCCCGTGTCCTCAAGCACGTTCGTGCCAACCCTATTCCAAGTTGTTTCACATGCTTAAGTGACCTTGTTCAAGCATGACTTCAATAAGGATGACCTTCGAAGAGAAGTTCCAAGCTTTGATGAAACAAAATAAGTTTCTGTCTAGATAGATCCAAGAGGATGCACAAAAGAATCAAGAAACTCAAGCTCAAAATGAGTATCTTCGAAAACTGCTTGGTGTATATTTGAAGCAAAAGCAACAAGCCAATGAAGAACCACTCCATTCTGATTTCAAAAGACAAGGACAAGTGTTTAGCCATACTCTTAATTCATCTAGTGAGGATGAACTATTGAGCAGGACTAGCCAAACCCCACGGATTCATGCTAGTACAAATGATTTCAAGGTTGAAGTTCCAGAATTTGAAGGCAAGCTTGATCCTGAAGAGTTTTTGGATTGGTTAGACACAGTTGAGAGAGTTTTTGAGTACAAAGACATCCTAGAAGACAAGAAGGTGAAGTTGGTTGCTTTAAGACTACGTAAGTATGTTTCTCTTTGGTGGACTAATTTGTGTGCCAAAAGAGTAAGAGAAAGAAAGCAAAAAATCAGAACTTGGAAGATGATGAAATCTAAGCTTAAAGCTCAGTTTCTTCCTCCTACCTATGTTCAAGATTTTTGCTCACAACTCCACCACTTGAACCAAGGTAACTCGAGTGTAGAAGAATACACTCGTGAATTCGAAAAGCTTGTAATCAAATATGATTTGCATAAACCAGAAGAACAAGCAATTGTTAGATACTTGGGAGGTCTTGATCCTAGGTATCCTAATATTGTTGATTTGCAAGCTTACACTTCCTTTGATGAAGTTTCATCCCGAAAAATCTTCATTCTAGAAAATCAAGTTTTATCCCATTTGGACTTCATTTACCCTCTCAAGTTAGCCAATAAGCGCAAGATATACAAACTGCCCACTCCTACTAGAATATACCTGATTTTGGGTATGTGATTTCTTAACTTGATGGTGGTTTAAGTCTTAGATTTTTACCTTTTTGGAATCCCCAAGATGTCTACATTAGGTCTAAGCATTGAATTCCAATCATACCAGGAGGAAGTAAAGAGATCAAGTCATTTTGACAAACTTGTATGTATTGGTCCAAAACTGCACGGTTAAATGTTTTAGTAGAATTAACCTACTTAATTATGGTTTAATCTTGATTTCTTTATTGGGAAGGTTTGTACACACCCTAAGGTTTCCCCCCATGGCCTGAAAACAAAATAATGCTCACTTTTGGTTGGGTTTACAGATGTTAGAAAACCGGCCAGAAAATTACCATGAACCTGGTTCAGTAGCACGGTTGAAGTTTTCCTTCTCCAAAGGGCATAGTATCTCCATTGCTGAGTGGAACACATCCCAAGCTATTTAGAACATCCATGATCAAGCTATAAAGCAATCGGCCTTGAAAAGAACATCCAATGGGAAGCAAAGGCAGCAAAAGCTGTCCTTGAAGCTCATTGGTTTGCCGAAAAGGAGATGTCACTTTATGGCTGGCCAATCTCTTTACTTTGGTAGATAGGCTTGTTGTATTAGGACTAAATAAGCATGGTTATGTTGTAAACATCATTTATTTGCTTTGTTTATTGTTTTGAATGCAATTTAATTAAGTTAGAACAAGGTTAGTAAACGGTTAGTACTATCCGTGTGGATTAGCTTAGTTAATACCTTTCCGCCCTAGGAGGGTAACGTCTAGGTGTGTCCTTGCCTAGATGCATGCTTGCTAGACTTATATTTGAACATTTTACACGACCCCTTATAAAATATATATATCAAATTTTGAATCAAACACAAGTTGAGCGCATTTGTGCTTTCGTGCTTTGCACACTCAAATACTGAACTTACTTATCCTTAACTAGGCCGGTTAGAGTGGTGTTCAAGCGTAATCTTAAACTTGTTTAAGTGGTGTTTCTGCATCTTAATCAAGTTTAGCGGCCTAAACTTTAGTTTGGTGGTGTTTCTTTATCCAAACAAGGCTTCAGTTCTATCCATCAACCTTGATTATCCTTATAGGTTTAAAGAGCACTAAGCTAGATTTCAGGGTGCATAGCCGTGTGTTCTTGCTTTCTAACAATAGTCTTCATTTAATCCCTTGAAGGTACTTCAAGTTTCTTTTCCTTTTCCCATTTAGAAGCCCTTGATTCTAAATTGCATCCTACCTCACGTGTTTGCTCCCGCATAATAAGCATATTACGTGCCACTTTCCTTGGTTTTTCGTTGATTGCATTCTCTCTTGGTTTTAAGCTTTCACTCTTAAATTGAATTTTAGCTTAGACCATTGACGGATACATCATATTTGGTACCAGAGCAAGTTCAGATCCTTGGTAGAACCCCACACTCCCAAATTTAATCCAAACACATTCTCAAACACAAGCTACAAAGCTGGCTACTTTCTGCCGTGCCCTGCAGAAAAGGAGCATGGTCAGCCCGTGTCCTTAAGCACGTCCGTGCCACCCCTATTTCGAGTTGTTTCACTTGCCTAAGTGACCTTGTTCAAGCATGAGTTCAACAAGCATGACTTTAGAAGAGAAGTTCCAAACTTTGATGAAATCAAATGAGTTTTTGTCTAGAAAGATTCAAGTGGATGCACAAAAGAATCAAGAAACTCAAGCTCAAAATGAGTATCTTCGAAAACAACTTGGTGCATATTTGAAGCAAAAGCAACAAGCTAATGAAGAACCACTCCAATCTGATTCCGAAAGACAAGAACAAGTGTTTGGCCACACTCTTGATTCATCTAGTGAGGGTGAACCATTGAGGATGACTAGCCAAACCCCACAGATTCAAGCTAGTACAAATGATTTCAAGGTTGAAGTTCCAGAATTTAAAGGCAAGCTTGATCCTGAAGAGTTTTTGGATTGGTTACACATGGTTGAGAGAGTTTTTGAGTACAAAGACATCCTAGAAGACAAGAAGGTGAAGCTCGTTGCTTTAAGACTACGTAAGTATGCTTCTCTTTGCTGGATTAATTTGTGTGCCAAAAGAGTAAGAGAAAGGAAGTAAAAAATCAGAACATGGGAGAAGATGAAATCTAAGCTTATAGCTCGGTTTCTTCCTCCTGCCTATGTTCAAGATTGTTACTCACAACTCCACCACTTGAACCAAGGTAACTTGAGTGTGGAAGAATGCACTCGTAAATTCGAAAAGCTTTTAATCAGGTGTGATTTGCATGAACCAGAAGAGCAAGCAATTGTTAGATACTTGTGAGGTCTTGATCCTAGGTATCCTAATATTGTTGATTTGCAAGATGGCACTTCCTTTGATGAAGTTTGTGTGCTAGCTCACGAGGTTGAGCAGCAAAAGAAGAATAAATAGCTCCCAAGGCATAAAAATCCAAAACCCTCACCACATGAACAAACCGAGAACAAGGTGAGTTCATCTTCTGCCCCTAAATCCACAGCATCCATCTCCCCCATTCTACAAAAAAACCAAACTCCACAAAAAGGCCTGCCCCCATAACCCATACATAAACCCCTTTCTAAAGGTGTTTGAAGATGTTTTAAGTGCCAAGGCTTTGGCCACTTAGCAAGAGATTGTACGAACCGAAGGTATGTCACCCTGGCCAAATGGAAGGCAATAGAGGAGGTTGAATCAGAGGAGGAAATTGAAGAGCAGGATCTTGAGGAAATAGTGGTCGAGGCAGATGAAGAAGAAATGCTCACCTTAGACACCTACCATCCACCAAAGGGTAAGGAGCATCATAGCCTTATTTTCCTTTCTTTTGGTGAACCACCAAACCTTTCCCTCACTCCACGAACACCCAAAACACTCAAACAAAATTTCTGTCAGCTCATTTCAGAACCATTTGTAAAAGCTCCAAATTCTGAATTAAGAGCATATGAGAAAATGGCTCAAAGCATGCTCAAGGAGTCCCCTATGTACAACACTCAAATCAGCAAGGGGAATGCAAGGACAAGAGTCTCTAAGAACAAGAGAGACTTATTTGGGTGGTTGATTTTATTTCTGCCAAACTCGATTGAAGATGGAGGTAATTACCTAAACTGATTTGTGGACAAATCTTTTTCAACAAGGGGAGGATGATGGAGATCCCTCCATGCCCTTGATTCAAAAGAAGAAAATTAATTAGGTAATCTCATTTTCCTAGCTAGAGGATGAATAAATCATCCTTATTTTGTTCGAGTCCTAAAACAACAGGTCGTGGTTTGCTTCCTACTCCAAACCTGGTTTTTGAGAGATTAATTACTTAGGCCTCCTTCATGTTTAAGTCTAATATTTTGCATTGGGATTGAATTTCAAGAAGTCAGCTTTCCAGAAAATCAAGTTTCATTCCATTTGGACTTCATTTACCCTCTCAAGTTCGCCAATAAACCCAAGATATACAAACTGCCCAGTCCAACCAGAATATACCCGATTTTGGGTATGTAATTTCTTAAGCTTAATGGTGGTTGAAGTCTTGGAGTTTTACCTTTTTGGAATCCCCAAGATGGGTACTTTCAGGTCCAGGCATTGAATTCCAATCATACCAAGAGGAAGTAAACAGATCAAGTCATTTCATCAAACCTACCAGTTTTAGTCCAAAACTACATGGTTAAATGTTTTAGCAGAATTAACCTACTTAAACATGGTTTAACCTTGATTTCTTTATTAAGGGGGAGGGGGTTTGTACACATCATAAGGTTTCCCCCCATGGCATGAAAACAAAATCATGCGTAATTTTGGTTGGGTTTACGGAAGTTAGAAAACCGGCCAGAAAACTGCCATGAACCTGGTTCAGCAGCACGGTTGATGTTTTCCTTCTCTAAAGGGTTTACTATCTCCATTGCTAAGTGGCACACGTCCTGATCTATCTAGAAGAGCCATGATCAAGCTGGAAAAGCAATTGGCCTTGAAAAGAACAACCAATGGAAAGCAAAGGCAGCAAAAGATGTCCTTGAAGCTCATTGGTTAGTCGAAAAGGACAAGTCACTTTACGGCTGGCCAATCTCTTTACTTTGCTAGATAAGCTGGGTTTATTATGACTAAATAAGTAGGGTTATGTTGTAAACATCATTTATTATCTTTGTTTAATGTTTTGAATACAATTTAATTATGTTAGAACAAGCTTAGTGCACGGTTAGTACTAACCGTGTGGATTAGCTTAGTTAATACCTTTCCTCCCTAGGAGGGTAAGGTCTAGGTGTGTGCTTGCTTGGATGCATGCTCGCTAGACTTATGTTTAAGCATTGCACATGACCCCTTGTAAAATATATATCAAATTTTGAAAAAAACCCAAGTTGAGAGCATTTGTGCTTTCGTGCATTGCACACTCAAATACTAAACTTGCTTATCCTTAACTAGGCCGACTAGGGTGGTCTACAAGTGTAGTCTTAAACTTGTTTAAGTGGTGTTTCTATGTATTCATCAAGTTTTGGAGCCTTAAACTTTAGTTTGGCGGTGTTTCCATATCCAAACATGGGTTTAGTTCTATCCATCTACCTTGATTATCCTTATGGGTTTGAAGATTGCTAAGCTATATTTCAGAGTGCATAGCCATGTGTTCTTGCATTCTAGCTATAGTCTTTATTTAATCCCTTGAAGATACTTCATAATTCTTTTCCTTTTCCCATTTAGAATCCCTTGATTCTAAATCCCATCCTACCTCACATGTTTGCTCCACAACAATAAGCATATTAAGTGCCACTTTCCTTGGTTATTATTTGATTGTATTCTCTCTTAGTTTTAAGCTTTAACTCTTAAATTGAGTTTTAGCTTAGACCCATGACGGATACAACATATTTGGTTTCAGAGCAAGTTCAGATCCTTCCAAGAACCCTACCCTCCCAAATTCAATCCAAACGCATTCCTAAACACAAACGACAAAATCGGATATTTTTAGCCATGCTAGGTAGAAAAGTAGCACGGTCACCCCGTGTCCTTAAGCACATCCGTGCCACCCCAATGCCGAGTTGTTTAACTTGCTTAGGTGACCTTGTTCAAGCATGACTTCAACAAGCATGACTTTGGAAAAGAAGTTCCAAGCTTTTATGAAACGAAATGAGTTTCTGTCTAGACAGATTCAAGAGGATGTACAAAAGAATCAAGAAACTCAAGCTCAAAATGAGTGTCTTCGAAAATTGCTTGGCACATATTTGAAGCAAAAGCAACAAGCCAATGAAGAACCACTCCAATTTGATTCTGAAAGACAAGAGCAAGTGTTTGGCCATACTCTTAATTTATCTAGTGAGGATGAACCATTAAGGATGACTAGCCAAACCCCACGGGTTCAAGCTAGTACAAACAATTTCAAGGTTAAAGTTCGAGAATTTGAAGGCAAGCTTGATCTTGAAGAGTTTTTGGATTGGTTACACATGGTTGAGAGAGTTTTTCAGTACAAGGACATCATAGAAGACAAGAAGGTGAAGCTGGTTGCTTTAAGACTACGTAAATATGCTTATCTTTGCTAGACTAATTTGTGTGCCAAAAGAGTAAGAGAAAGGAAGTCGAAAATCAGAACTTGGGAGAAGATGAAATCTAAGCTTAAAGCTCGGTTTCTTCCTCCTACCCATGTTCAAGATTGTTACTCACAACTCCACCACTTGATCCAATGTAACTTGAGTGTAGAAGAATACATTCGTGAATTCGAAAAGCTTGTAATCAAGTGTGATTTGCATGAACCAAAAGAACAAGCAATTGTTAGATACATGGGAGGTCTTGATCCTAGGTATCCTAATATTGTTGATTTGGAAGCTTACACTTCATTTGATGAATTTTGTGTGCTAGCTCACGAGGTTGAGCCGCAAAAAAAGAATAAATAGTTCCTAAGGCATGAAAATCAAAAACCCTCACCACATGAACAAACCGAGAACAAGGTGGGTTTATCTTCTACCCCTAAACCCACGGCATCCATCTCCCTCATTCCATAAAAGAACCAAACTCCACAAAAAGGCTTACCCCCACAACCCACACAAAAACCCCTCCCTAAAGGTGTTCAAAGATGTTTTAAGTGCCAAGGCTTTAGTCATATAGCAAGAGATTGTACAAAACGAAGGTATGCCACCCTGGCCGAATGGAAGGCAATAGAGGCGGTTGAATCAGAGGATGAAATTGAAGAGCATGATCTTGAGGAAATAGTGGACGAGGCAGATGAGGGAGAAATGCTCACCTTGGACACCCACCATCCATCAAAAGGCAAGGAGCATCGTATCCATGTTTTCCTTTCTTTCAGTGAAGCGCCAAACCTTTCCCCCACTCCACCCGCACCCAAAACAATCAAACAAAATTTCTTTCAACTCATTTCAGAACCATTCCTAAAAGCTCCTAATTCTAAATTAGGAGCTTGTGAGGAAGTGGTTCAAAGCATGTTCATGGAGTCCCCTATGTACAACACTCAAGTCAGCAAGGGGAATGCAAGGATAAGAGTCTCTCAGAACAAGAGAGACTTATTAGAGTGGCTGATTTTATTTCAGCCAAACTTGATTTAAGATCTAGGTAATTACCTAAACTTATTTGTGGACAAATCTTTTTCAACAAGGGGAGGATGATGGAGATCCCTCCATGCGCTTGATTTAAAAGGAGCAAATTAATTCGGTAATCTCATTTTGCTACCTAAGGGATGAATAAATCATCCTTATTTTTTTTAAGACCTAAAACAACAGGTCACGGTTTGCCTCCAGCAGTGAACCTGGTTTTTGAGATCTTAATTACTTAGGCCTCCTTGAGGATTAAGTCTAATATTTAGCATTGGAATTGAATTTCAAGAAGTCAGCTTTCCAGAAAATCATGTTTCGTCCCATTTAGACTTCGTTTACCCTCTCAAATTAGCCAATAAACCCCAGATATACAAACTGCCCAATCCAACTAGAATGTACCCAGTTTTGGGTATGTGATTTCTTAAGCTTAATGGTGGCTGAAGTGTTGGAGTTTTACTTTTTTGGAATCCCCAAGATGTGTACTTTCAGGTCCAAGCGTTGAATTCCAATCATACCAAGAGGAAGTAAAGAGATCAAGTCATTTTGTCAAACCTACCAGTTTTGGTCCAAAACTACATGGTTAAATGTTTTAGGACAATTAACCTACTCAAACATGGTTTAACCTTGATTTATTTATTTGGGGGGGGGGGTTTGTACACACCTTAAGGTTTCTCCCCTTGGCATCAAAACAAAATCATGCTCACTTTTGGTTGGGTTTACGGAAGTTAGAAAACCGGCCAGAAAACTGCCATAAACCCGGTTCAACAGCATGGTTGAAGTTTTCCTTCTCCAAAGGGTTTACTATCTCCTTTGCTGAGTGGCACACATCCCAAGCTGTCTAGAAGAGCCATGATCAAGCTGCAAAAGCAATTGGCCTTGCAAAGAACAACCAATGGGAAGCAAAGGCAACAAAAGATGTCCTTAAAGCTCATTAGTTAGCCGAAAAGGACAAGTCACTTTACGACTGGCCAATCTCTTTACTTTGCTAGATAAGCTGGTTGTATTAGGACTAAATAAGCAGGGTTATGTTGTAAACATCATTTATTAGCTTTGTTTAATGTTTTGAACGTAATTCAATTAAGTTAGAACTAGGTTAGTACACAGTTAGTACTAACTGTGTGGATTAGCTTAGTTAATTGCTTTCCTCCCTAGGAGGGTAAGGTCTAAGTGTGTGCTTGCTTAGATGCATGCTTGCTAGACTTATATTTAAGCACCGTACACTGCCCCTTGTAAACTTGCCTATCCTTAACTAGGCCGGCTAGGGTGGTATGCAAGTGTAGTCTTAAACTTGTTTGAGTGGTGTTTCTATGTCTTAATAAAGTTTAGGTGCCATAAACTATAGTTTGGCGCTGTTTCTATATCCAAACAAGGGTTTAGTTCTCTCCATCTACTTGGATTGTCCTTATGGGTTTGAAGAGTACTAAGGCAGATTTCAGTGTGCATAGCGGTGTGTTCTTGCTTTCTAGCTATACTCTTCATTGAATCCCTTGAAGATAGTTCAAGTTTCTTCTAATTTTCCCATTTAGAATCCCTTGATTCTAAATCCCATCCTACCTTACGTGTTTGCTCGTCCACAAAAAGCACATTAGTGCCACTTTTCTTGGTTTTTCCATGATTGTATTCTGTCTTGGTTTTAAGCTTTCAGTCTTAAATTGAGTTTCAGCTTAGACCCGTGACGGATACATCATATTTGGTATCAGAGCAAGTTCAGATCCTTGCCAGAACCCCACGCTCCCAAATTCAAACCAAACACAAACCACAAAACCGGCTATTTTCAGCCATGCCAGGCAGAAAAGTAGCACGGTCACCTCGTGTCCTTAAGCACATCCGTGCCACCCCTATTCCGAGTTGTTTCACTTGCTTAAGTGACCTTGTTTAAGCATGACTTTAACAAGCATGACTTTGGAAGAGAAGTTCCAAGCTTTGATGAAACAAAATGAGTTTCTATCAAGAAAGATTCAAGAGGATGCACAAAAGAATCAAGAAACTCAAGCTCAAAATGACTATCTTTGAAAACAGCTTGGTGCATATTTGAAGCAAAAGCAACAAGCGAATGAAGAACGACTCCAATATGATTTCGAAAGAGAAGAACAAGTCTTTGGCCGTACTCTTGATTCATGTAGTGATGATGAACCATTGAGGATGACAAGCCAAACCCCACGGATTCAAGCTAGTACAAACGATTTCAAGGTTGAAGTTCCAGAATTTAACGACAAGCTTGATCCTAAAGAGTTATTGGATTGGTTACACAGGGTTGAGAGAGTTTTTGAGTACAAAGACATCCTAGAAGACAAGAAGGTGAAGCTGGTTGCTTTTAGACTACATAACTATGCTTCTCTTTACTGGACTAATTTGTGTGCCAAAAGAGTGAGAGAAAGGAAGTCCAAAATCAAAACCTTGGAGAAGATGAAATCTAAGCTTAAAGCTCAGTTTCTTCCTCCTACCTATGTTCAAGATTATTACTCACAACTCCACCACTTGAACCAAGGTAACTTGAGTGTAGAAGAATACACTCGTGAATTCGAAAAGCTTGTAATCAAGTGTGATTTGCATGAACCAGAAGAACATGCAATTGTTAGATACTTCAGAGGTCTTGATCCTAGGTATCCTAATATTGTTGATTTGTAAGCTTACACTTCCTTTGATGAAGTCTATGTGCTAGCTCACGACATTTAGCAGCAAAAGAAGAATAAACAGCTCCCATGGCATGAAAGTCCAAAACCCTCACTGCATGAACAATCCGACAACAAGGGGAGTTCATCTTCTACCCCTAAACCCATGGCATCCATCCCCCCCATTCCACAAAAGAACCAAACTCCACAAAAAGGCCTACCCCCACAACCCACACAAAAACCCCTTCCTAAAGGTGTTCAAAGATGTTTTTAGTGCCAAGGCTTTGGCCACTTAGCAAAAGATTGTACAAACTGAAGGTATGTCATCCTTGCCGAATGGAAGGCAATAGAGGAGGTTGAATCATAGGAGGAAATTGAAGAGCATGATCTTGAGGAATTAGTGGTTGAGGAAATAGAGATTGTACAAATTGAAGAGCATGATCTTGAGGAAATAGTGGTCGAGGCAGATGAAGGAGAGATGCTCACCTTAGACACCCACCATGCACCAAAAGGCAAGGAGCATCGTGGCCTTCTTTTCCTTTCTTTTGGTGAACCAGCAAACCTTTCCCCCACTCCACCTGCACCCAAAACAATCAAACAAAAATTCTTTCAACTCATTTCAGAACCATTACTAAACGCTCGTAATTTTGAATTAAGAGCATTTGAGGAAGTGGTTCAAAGCATGTTCACGGAGTCCCCTATGTAAAACACTCAAATTAGCAAGGGGAATGCAAGGACAAGAGTCTTTGAGAACAAGAGACACTTATTAGAGTGGCTGATTTTATTTTAGCCAAACTTGATTCAAGATGGAGGTAATTACCTAACCTGATTTGTGGACAAATTTTTTTAACAATGGGAGGATGATGGAGATCCCTCCATGCCCTTGATTTAAAAGAAGCAAATTAATTAGGTAATCTCATTTTGCTGCCTAAAGGATGCATAAATCATCCTTAGTCTGTTTAAGATCGAAAACAGCAGGTCATGACCTGCCTCCTGCAGTGAACCCGATTTTTGAGATCTTAATTACTTAGGCCTCCTTGTGGTTTAAGTGTATTTCAAGAAAATCAAGTTTCATCCCATTTGGACTTCATTTACCCTCTCAGATTACCCAATAAACCCAAGATATACAAACTCCCCAATCCAACAAGAATATACCCAGTTTTGGGTATGTGATTTCTTAAGCTTAATGGTGGTTGAAGTCTTAGAGTTTTACCTTTTTGGAATCCCCAAGATGCGTACTTTCAAGTCCAAGCATTGTATTGCAATCATACCAAGAGGAAGTAAAGAGATCAAGTCATTTTGTCAAACCTACCAATTTTGGTTCAAAACTACATGGTTAAATGTTTTAGTAGAATTAACCAACTTAAACATGGTTTAACCTTGATTTATTTGTTGGGGGGTTTGTACACACTGTAAGGTTTCCCCCCATGGCATGAAAACAAAATCATGCCCACTTTTGGCGGGGTTTACGAAAGGTAGAAAACCTGCCGGAGAGCTGCCATGAACCTGGTTCAGCAGCATGGTTGAAGTTTTCCTTCTCCAAAGTGTTTAATATATCCATTGCTGAGTGGAACACATCCCAAGCTGTCTAGAAGAGCCATGATTAAGCTGCAAAAGAAATTGGCCTTGAAAAGAACAACCAATGAGTAGCAAAGGCAGCAAAAGATGTCCTTGAAGCTCATTGGTTAGCTGAAAAGGACAAGTCACTTTACGGCTCGCCAATCTCTTTAGTTTGCTAGATAAGCTGGTTGTATTAGGACTAAATAAGCAGGGTTATGTTGTAAACATCATTTATTGGCATTGTTTAATGTTTTGAATGTAATTTAATTAAGTTAGAACAAGGTTAGTACACAGTTACTACTAACCGTGTGGATTAGCATAGTTAATACCTTTCCTCCCTAGGAGCGTAAGGTCTACGTGTGTGCTTGCTTAGATGCATGCTTGCTAGACTTATATTTAAGCATTCTACAAGACCCATTATAAAAGATATATCAGATTTTGAATCAAACCCAAGTTGAGAGTATTTGTGCTTTCTTGCGTTGCACACTCAAATACTGAACTTGCTTATCCTTAACTAGGCCCGTTAGGGTGGTGTTCAAGTGTAGTCTTAAACTTATTTAAGTGGTGTTTCTGTATCTTAATAAAGTTTAGGGGCCCTAAACTTTAGTTTGGCGGTGTTTTGATATCCAAACAAGGGTTTAGTTTTATCCATCTACCTTGATTATCGTTACGGGTTTGAAGAGTAGTCAGCTAGATTTCAGAGTGCATAGCCATGTGCTCTTGCTTTCTAGCTATACTCTTCATTTAATCCCTTGAAGATACATCAAGTTTCTTTTCCTTTTCCCATTTAGAATCGCTTGATTCTGAATCCCATCCTACCTCACGTGTTTGCTCCCCCAGAATAAGCATATCACATCCCACTTTCCTTGGTTATTCCTTGATTATATTCTCTCTTGGTTTTAAGCTTTCACTCTTAAATCGAGTTTTAGCTTAGACCCTTGACGGATACATCACATTTGGTATTAGAGCAAGTTCAAATCCTTGCCAGAACCCCACGCCCAAACACATTCCCAAACACAAACCATAAAATCGGCTATTTTCAGCCGTGCCCGGCAAAAAAGTAGCACGGTCACCCCGTGTCCTTAAGCACGTCCGTGCCACCCCTATTCCGAGTTGTTTCACTTACTTAAGTGACCTTGTTCAAGCATGACTTCAACAAGCATGACTTTGGAAGAGAAGTTCCAAGCTTTGATGAAACAAAATGAGTTTTTGTCTAGAATGATTCAGGACGATGCACAAAAGAGTGAAGAAACTCAAGCTCAAAATGAGTATCTTCGAAAACAGCTTGGTGCATATTTGAAGCAAAAGCAACAAGCTAATGAAGAACCACTTCAATCTGATTCTGAAACACAAGAACAAGTGTTTGGCCATACTGTTGATTCATCTAGTGAGGATGAACCATTTAGGATGACTAGCCAAACCCCACGGATTCAAGCCAGTACAAACGATTTCAAGGTTGAAGTTCAAGAATTTGAAGGCAAGCTTGATCCTGAAGAGGTTTTGGATTGGTTACACGGGGTTGGGAGAGTTTTTGAGTACAAACACATCCTAGAAGACAAGAAAGTGAAGTTGGTTGCTTTAAGACTACATAAGTATGCTTCTCTTTACTAGACTAATTTGTGTGCTAAAAGAGTGAGAGAAAGGAAGTCCAAAATCAAAACCTTTGAGAAGATGAAATCTAAGCTTAAAGCTCAGTTTCTTCCTCCTACCTATGTTGAAGATTATTACTCACAACTCCACCACTTGAACCAAGGTAACTTGAGTGTAGAAGAATACACTCGTGAATTCGAAAAGCTTGTAGTCAAGTGTGATTTGCATGAACCAGAAGAAGATGCAATTGTTAGATACTCTTGAATCATCTAGTGCATGTTTGAAGCAAAAGCAACAAGCCAATGTAGAACCAGTCCAATCTGATTCTGAAGGACAAGAACAAGCGTTTAGCCATACTCTTGAATCATCTAGTGAGGATGAACCATTAAGGATGACTAGCCAAACCCCACAGATTCAAGCTAGTACAAACGATTTCGTGGTTGATGTTCCAGAATTTAAAGGCAATGTTGATCCTAAAGAGTTTTTGGACTGCTTACACACGGCTAAGAGAGTTTTTGAGTACAAAGACAACTTAGAAGACAAGAAGGAGAAGTTGGTTGCTTTAAGACTATGTAAGTATGCTTCGCTTTGGTGGACTAATTTGTGTGCCAAAAGAGTAGGAGAAAGGAAGTCAAAAATCAGAACTTGGGAAAAGATGAAATCTAAGCTTAAAGCCCAGTTCCTTCCTCCTACCTATGTTCAAGATTGTTACTCATAACTCCAGCACTTGAACCAAGGTAACTTGAGTGTAGAACAATACACTCGTGAATTCGAGAACCTTGTAATCAAGTGTGATTTGCATGAACTAGAAGAACAAGCAATTGTTAAATACTTGGGAGGTCTTGATCCTAGGTATCCTAATATCGTTGATTTGCAAGCTTACACTTCCTTTGATGAAGTCTGTGTGCTAGCTCACGAGGTTGAGCAGCAAAAGAAGAATAAACAACTCCCAAGGCATGAAAATCCAAAACCCTCACGACATGAACAAACCGAGAACAAGGTGAGTTCATCTTCTACCCTTAAACCCACAGTATCCATCTCCTCCATTCCACAAAAGAACCAAACTCCACAGAAAGGCCTACCCCCACAACCAACACAAAAACCCCTTCTTAAAGGTGTTCAAAGATGTTTTAAGTGCCAAGGCTTTGGCCACTTAGCAAGAGATTGTACAAACCGAAGGTATGTCACCCTGGCTGAATGCAAGGCAATAGAGGAGGTTGAATTAGAGGAGGAAATTGAAGAGCATGATCTTAAGGAAATAGTGGTCGAGGCTGATGAGGAAGAAATGTTCACCTTAGACAGCCACCATCCACCAAAAGGCAAGGAGTATCGTAGCCTTCTTTTCCTTTCTTTTGGTGAACCACCAAACCTTTCCCCCACTCCACCCGCACCAAAACACTCAAACAAAATTTCTATCAACTCGTTTTAGAACCATTACTAAACGCTCCTAATTCTGAATTAAGAGCATATGAGGAAGTGGTTGGAAAGCATGTTCATGGTGTCCCCTATGTACAACACTTAAGTTAGCAAGGGGAATGGAAAGGCAAGAGTCTCTCAGAACAAGAGAGACTTATTTCAGTGGTCGATTTTATTTCACCCAAACTTGAATCAAGTTGGAAGTAATTACCTAAACTTATTTGTGGACAAATCTTTTTCAACATGGGGAGCATGATAGATATCCCTCCATGCCGTTGACATAAAAAGAGCAAATTAATTAGGTAATCTCATTTTGCTACCTAAAGGATGAATAAATCATCCTTATTTTGTTTAAGACCTAAAACAGCAAGTCACGGTTCGCTTCCTACAGCAGGCCTGGCTTTAGACAGCTTAATTACTTATGCCTCCTTGAGGTTTAGGTCTAATATTTTGCATTCAGATTGAAGTTCAAGAAGTCATCTTTCCATAAAATCAAGTTTTATCACATTTGGACATCATTTACGCTCTAAAATTAGCCAATAAACCCAAGTTATACAAACTGCCCTGTCCAACCAAAATATACCCGGTTTTGGGTATATGATTTCTTAAGCTAAATGGCGGCTGAAGTCTTGGAGTTTTACCTTTTTGGAATCCCCAATATGTGTAATTTCAGGTTCAAGCATTGAATTCCGATCATACCAAGAGGAAGTAAAGAGATCAAGTCATTTTGCCAAACCTACCAGTTTTAGTCCAAAACCACATGGTTAATGTTATAGTAGAATTAACCGACTCAAACACTATTTAACCTTAATTTCTTTGTTGGGGGGGCGGGGGTTGTACACACCCTAAGGTTTTCCCCCATGGCATGAAAACAAAATCATGCGCAGTTTTGGTTGGGTCTACGGAAGTTAGAAAACCGGCCAGAAAACTGCCATGAACCTGGTTCAGCAGCACAGTTGAAATTTTCCTTCTTTAAAGGGTTTAATATCTCCATTGCTGAGTGGAACATTTCCCAAGCTGTCTAGAAGAGCCATGATTAAGTTGCAAAAGCAATTGGCCTTGAATAGAACAACCAATGGGAAGCAAAGGCAACAAAAGATGTCCTTGAAGCTCATTGGTTAGCCGAGAAGGACAAGTCACTTTACGGCTGGCCAATCTCTCTAGTTTGCTAGATAAGCTGGTAGTATTAGGACTATATAAGCAGGGTTATGTTGTAAACATCATTTATTAGCTTTGTTCAATGTTTTGAATGTAATTTAATTAAGTTAGAAGAAGGTTAGTACACCTTTAGTTCCAACCGTGTGTATTAGCTTAGTTAATACCTTTCCTCCCTATGAGGGTACGGTTTAGGTGTGTGCTTGCTTAGATGCATGCCTGCTATACTTATATTTAAGCATTGTACGTGACGTATTGTAAAAGATATATCAAATTTTGAATGAAACCTAAGTTTAGAGCACTTGTGCTTTCTTGCGTTGCACACTCAAATACTATACTTGCTTATCCTTAACTAGGCCGGTTAGGGTGGTGTTCAATTGTAGTCTTAAACTTGTTTCAGTGGTGTTTCTGCATCTTAATCAAGTTTAGGGGCCCTAAACTTTAGTTTGGCGGTGTTTCTATATCCAAACAAATGTTTGGTTCTATACATCTACCTTGATTATCCTTATGGGTTTGAAGAGTACTAAGCTAGATTTCAGAGTGCATAGCCGTGTGTTCTTGCTTTCTATCTATAGTCTTCATTTAATCCCTTGAAGATACTTCAAGTTTCTTTTCGTTTCCCCATTTAGAATCCTTTGATTCTAAATCCTATCCTACCTCACATGTTTGCTCCCCCACAATAAGCATATTACATTACACTTTCCTTGATTTTTCTTTGATTGTATTCTCTCTTGGTTTTAAGCTTTCACGCTTAAATTAAGTTTTAACTTAGACCCTTAACGGATACATCATATTTTTTATCAAAGTAAGTTCAGATCCTTCGCAGAACCCCACGCTCCCAAATTCAATCCAAACACATTCCCAAACACAAACCACAAAATCAGTTATTTTTAGCCATGCCAGGCAGAAAAGTAGGACGGTCACCCTGTGTCCTTAAGCACGTTTATGCCACCCTTATTCTGAGTTATTTCAATTGCTTAAGTGACCTTGTTCAAGCATGACTTTGGAAGAGAAGTTCCAAGCTTTGAAGAAATAAAATGAGTTTCTGTCTAGAATGATTCAAGACGATGCACAAAAGAATGAAGAAACTCAAGCTCAAACTGAGTATCTTCGAAAACAAGCTGCAAAAGTAATTGGCCTTGAAAAGAACAACCAATGGGAAGTAAAGGCAGCAAAAGATATCCTTAAAGCTCATTGTTTAGTCGAAAAGGAGAAGTCACTTTATGGCTGACCAATCTCTTTACTTTGCTTCATAAGCTAGTTGTATTAGGGCTAAATAAGCATGGTTATGTTGTAAACATAATTTATTAGCTTTGTTTAATGTTTTGAATATAATTTAATTAAGTTAGAACAAGGTTAGTACACGGTTAGCACTAACCGTGTGGATTTTAGTTAATACCTTTCCTCCCTAGGAGGGTAAGGTCTAGGTGTGTGCTTGCTTAGATGCATGCTTGCTAGACTTATATTTAAGCATTGTACATGGCCCCTTGTAAAATATATATTATATTTTGAATCAAACCCAAGTTGAGAGCATTTGTGCTTTCGTGTTTTGCACACTAAAATACTAAACTTGCTTACCCTTAACTAAGCCGGTTAAGATGGTGTTAAAGTGTAGTCTTAAACTAGTTTAAGTGTTATTTCTGTATCTTAATCAACTTTAGGGGCGCTCAACCTTAGTTTGGTGGTGGTTCTGTATCCAAAGAAGGGTTTAGTTCTATCCATCTACCTTGATTATCCTTACGGGTTTGAAGAGTACTAAGCCTGATTTCAGAGTGCATAACCATGTGTTCTTGCTTTCTAGCTATAGTCTTCATTTAATCCCTTAAAGATACTTCAAGTTTCTTTTCCTTTTCTTATTTAGAATCCCTTGATTCTAAATCCCATCCTACCTCACGTGTTTGGTGCCTCACAATCAACATATTATGTGTCACTTTTCTTGGTTTTTCCTTGATTGTATTTTCTATTGGTTTTAAGCTTTCACTCTGAATTTGAGTTTTTGCTTAGACCCTTGATGGATACATCATATTTGGTATCATAGCAAGTTCAGATGCTTACCAGAACGCCACGCTCCTAAATTCAATCCAAACACATTCCTAAACACAAACCATAAAATCGACTATTTTCAGCCGTGTCGGGCCAACAAGTTGCACGGTCACCCCATGTCCTTAAGCACGTCTGTGCCACCCCTATTCCGAGTTGTTTCACTTGCATAATTGACTTTATTGAAGCAAGACCTCAACAGGCACGACTTTGGATGAGAAGTTCCAAGCTTTGATGAAACAAAATGAGTTTCTGTCCAGAAAGATTCAAGAGGATGCACAAAAGAATCAGGAAACTCAAGCTCAAAATGAGTATTTTCGAAAATGGCTTAGAGCATATTTGAAGCAAAAGCAACAAGCCAACGAAGAACCACTCCAATCTGATTCCGAAGGACAAGAACAAGTGTTTAGCCATACTCTTGAATCATCTAGTGAGGATGAACCATTGAGGATGACTAGCCAAACCCCATGGATTCAAGCTAGTACAAACGATTTCATGGTTGATGTTCCGGAATTTGAAGGCAATGTTGATCCTGAAGAGTTTTTAGACTGGTTACACACGGCTGAGAGAGTTTTTGAGTACAAAGACAACCTAGAAGACAACAAGGAGAAGTTGGTTGCTTTAAGACTATGTAAGTATGCTTCTCTTTGGTGGACTAATTTGTGTGCCAAAAGAGTAAGAGAAACGAACTCCAAAATCAGAACTTGGGAGAAGATGAAATCTAAGCTTAAAGCTCGGTTTCTTCCTCCTACCTATATTCAAGATTGTTACTCACAACTCCACCACTTGAACTAAGGTAACTTGAGTGTAGAAGCATACCCTCGTGAATTCAAAAAGCTTGTAATCAAGTGTGATTTGCATGAACCAGAAGAACAAGCAATTTTTAGATACTTGGGAGCTCTTGATCCTCGGTATCCTAATATGGTTGATTTGCAAGCTTCCACGTCCTTTGATGAAGTCTGTGTGCAAGCTCACGAGGTTGAGCAGCAAAAAAATAATAAACAACTCCCAAGGCATGAAAATCCAAAACCCGCCCCACATGAACAAACCGAGAACAAGGGGAGTTCATCTTCTACCCCTAAACCCACAGCATCCATCTCCCCCATTCCACAAAAGAACCGAACTCCACTTAAAGGCCAACCCCCACAACCCACACAAAAACCCCTTCCTAAAGGTGTTCAAAGATGTTTTAAGTGCCATGGCCTTGGCCTCTTAGCATGAGATTGTATAAACCAATGGTATGTCACCCTGACCGAATGGAAGGCAATAGGGGAGCTTGAATTGGAGGAGGAAATTGAAGAGCACGATCTTGAGGAAATAGTGGTTGAGGAAAATGAAGGAGAAACGCTCACCTTAGAGACCCACTATCCATTAAAAGGCAAGGAGCATTGTAGCGTTGTTTTCCTTTCTTCTGGTGAACCACTAAACCTTTCCCCCACTTCACCCGCACCCAAGACACTCAAACAAAATTTATGTCAACTCATTTCATAACCATTACTAAACGCTCCTAATTGTGAATTAAGAGCTTGTGAGGAAGTGGTTCAAAGCATGTTCATGGAGTCCCCTATGTACAACACTCAAATTAGAAAGGAGAATGCAAGGGCAAGAGTCTCTCAGAACAAGAAAGACTTATTTGACTAGCTGATTTTTTTTCAGCCAAACTTAATTTAAGATGGAGGTAATTACCTAAACTGATTTGTGGATAAATCTTTTTCAACAAGGGGAGGATGACAGAGATCCTTCCATGCACTTGATTTAAAAGAAGCAAATTAATTAGGTAATCTCATTTTGCTGCC
>JACYFF010003369.1:43886230-43949674 GCA_017589665.1 Selenicereus undatus
CAATGAGGATGACTAGCCAAACCCCACGGATTCAAGCTAGTACAAACGATTTCATGGTTGAAGTTCCTGAATTTGAAGGCAATGTTGATCCTGAAGAGTTTTTGGATTTGTTGCACACGGCTGAGAGAGTTTTTGAGTACAAAGACAACCTAGAAGACAAGAAGGTGAAGCTGGTTGCTTTAAGACTATGTAAGTACGCTTCTCTTTGGTGGGCTAATTTGTGTGCCAAAAGGGTAAGAGAAAGGAAGTCCAAAAGCAGAACTTGGGAGACGATGAAATCTAAGCTTAAAGTTCGGTTTCTTCCTCCTACCTATGCTCAAGATTGTTACTTACAACACTTGAACCAAGCTAACTTGAGTGTAGAAGCATACCCTCGTGAATTCGAAAAGCTTGTCATCAAGTGTGATTTGCATGAACCAGAAGAACAAGCACTTTTTAGGTACTTGGGAGCTCTTGATCCTCGGTATCCTAATATGGTTGATTTGCAAGCTTACACGTACTTTGTTGAAGTCTGTGTGCAAGCTCACGAGGTTGAGCAGCAAAAAAAGAATAAACAGCTCCTAAGGCATGAAAATCCAAAACACTCACCGCATGAATAAACCCAGAACAAGGGGAGTTCATCTTCTACCCCTAAACCCACAACATCCATCTCCCCCATTCCACAAAAGAACCGAACTCCACTTAAAGGCCTACCCCCACAACCCACACAAAAACCCCTTGTTAAAGCTGTTCAGAGATGTCTTAAGTGCCAAGGCCTTGGCCTCCTAGCATGAGATTGTACAAACCAATGGTATTTCACCCTGGCCGAATGGAAGGCAATAGAGGAGCTTGAATCGGAGGAGGAAATTGAGGAGCATGATGTTGAGGAAATAGTGGTTGACGAAAATGAAGGAGAAACGCTCCCCTTACAGACCCACTATCCATCAAAAGGCAAGGAGCATCGTAGCCTTCTTTTCCTTTCTTTTGGTGAACCACTAAACTTTTCCCCCACTCCACCCGCACCCAAGACACTCAAACAAAATTTCTGTCAACTCATTTCAGAACCATTACTAAACGCTCTGAATTCCGAATTAAGAGCATGTGAGGAAGTGGTTCAAAGCATGTTCACGAAATCCCCTATGTACAACGCTCAAATTAGCAAGGAGAATTCAAGCACAAGAGTCTCTCAGAACAAGAAAGAATTATTTGACTGGCTGATTTTTTTCCAGCCAAACTTAATTCAAGATGGAGGTAATTAACTAAATTGATTTGTGAACAAATCTTTTTCAATAAGGGGAGGTTGACGGAGACCCTTCCATGCCCTTGATTTAAAAGAAGCAAATTAGTTAGGTAATCTCATTTTGCTGCCTAAAGGATGAATTAATCATCTTTATTTTGTTTAAGACCTAAAACAGCAGGTCACGACTTGCTTCCAGCAGCAAACCCGATTTTTGAGAGCATAATTACATAGGCCTCCTTGAGGTTTAAGTCTAATATTTTGCATTGGGATTGAATTTCAAGAAGTCATCTTTCTAGAAAATCAAGTTCCATCCCATTTGGACTTCATTTACTCTCCCAAATTAGTCAATAAACCCATGATATACAAATTGCCCAGTCCAACCAGAATATACCCTGTTTTGGGTATGTGATTTCTTAAGCTTAATGGTGGTTTAAGTCTTGAATTTTTACCTTTTTGGAATCCCAAAGATGTCTACTTTCAGGTCCAAGAATTGAATTCCAATGATTCCTATAGGAAGTGATGAGATCAAGTCATTTTGACAAACCTAACCAATTTTGGTCCAAAACTGCACAGTTCAATGTTTTAGTAGAATTAACCTACTTAAACGTGGTTTAACCTTGACTTCTTTGTTGGGGTATTTGTCCAGGCCCTAAGATTTCCCCCCATGGTCTGAAAACAAAATCATGCTCACTTTTCGTTGGTTTTACAGAAGTTAGAAAGCTGGCCAGAAAAATGTCATGAATGCGGTTCAGCAGCACAGTTGAAGTTTTCCTTCTCCAAACGGCGGACTATCTCCATTGCTGAGTGGCACACGTCCCAAGATGTCTAGAAGATCCATGATCAAGTTGTAAAAGCAATTGGCCTTGAAACGAACAACCAATGTGAAGCAAAGGCAGCAAAAGATGTCCTTGAAGCTCATTAGTTAGCCGAAAAGGAGAAGTCACTTTACGGCTGGCCAATCTCTTTACTTTGCTAGATAAGCTGGTTGTATTAGGACTAAACAAGCATGGTCATGTTGTAAACATCATTTATTAGCTTTGTTTAATGTTTTCAATGTAACTTAATTAATTTAGAACAGGGTTACTACACAATTAGCACTAACCGTGTGGATTAGCTGAGTTAGTACCTTTCCTCCCTAGGAGGGTAAGGTCTAGGTGTTTGCTTGCTTAGATGTATGCTTGCTAGACTTATATATAAGCATTACACCCCCCCCTTGTAAAACATATATTAAATTTTGAATCAAACCCAAGTTCAGAGCATTTGTGCTTTCGTGCTTTGCACACTCAAACACTAAACTTGCTTATCCTTAACTAGGCCGGTTAGGGTGGTGTTCAAGTGTAGTCTTAAACTTATTTAAGTGGTGTTTCTGTATCTTAATCAAGTTTAGGGGCCCTCAACTTTGGTTTGGTGGTGTTTCTATATCCAAATAAGGGTTTAGTTCTATCCATCTACCTTGATTATCCTTACGGGTTTGGAGAGTACTAAGCTAGATTTCAGAGTGCATAACCGTGTGCTCTTGCTTTCTAGCTATAGTCTTCGTTTAATGCCTTAAAGATACTTCGAGTTTCTTTTCCTTTTCTTATTTAGAATCCCTTGATTCTAAATCCCATCCTAGCTCACGTGTTTGGTGCCTCACAATCAGCATATTACGTGTCACATTCCTTGGTTTTTCCTTGATTGTATTCTCTCTTGGTTTTAAGCTTTCACTCATAAATTGAGTTTTAGCTTAGACCCTTGATGGATACATCATATTTGGTATCAGAGCAAGTTTAGATCCTTGCCAGAACCCCACGCGCCAAAATTCAATCCAAACACATTCCCAAACACAAACCATAAAACCGGTTATTTTCAGTCGTGCCCGGCAGAAAACTAGCGTGGTCACCACGTGTCCTTAAGCACGTTCGTGCCACCCCTATTCTGAGTGGTTTCACTTGCTTAAGTGACCTTGTTCAAGCATGACTTTGGATGAGAAGTTCAAAGCTTGATGAAACAAAATGAGTTTCTGTCTAGAAAGAATCAAGAGGATGCACAAAAGAATCAAGAAACTCAATCTCAAAATGAGTATCTTCGAAAATAGCTTGGTGCATATTTGAAGCAATACCAAGAAGCCAATGAAGAACCAATCCAATCTGATTGTGAAGGACAACAACGGGTGTTTAGCCATACTCTTCATTCATCTAAAGAGGAAGAACCACTGAGGATGACTAGCCAAACCCCACGAATTCAAGCTAGTACTAACGATTTCAAGGTTGAAGTTCTAGAATTTGAAGGCAAGGTTGATCTTAAAGAGTTTTTGGATTGGTTACACACAGTTGAGAGAGTTTTTGAGTACAAAAACATCCTAGAAGATATGAAGGTGAAGTTGGTTGCTTTAAGAGTACGCAAGTATGCTTCTCTTTGGTGGACTAATTTGTGTGCCAAAAGAGTAAGAGAAAGGAAGTCCAAAATTAGAACTTGGGAGAAGATGAAATCTAAGTGTAAAGCTCGGTTTCTTCCTTCTACCTATGTTCAAGATTGTTACTCACAACTCCACTTGAACCAAGGTAACTTAAGTGTAGAAGCATACCCCCATGAATTCAAAAAGCTTGTAATCAAGTGTGATTTGCATGAACTAGAAGAACAAGCAATTGATAGCTACTTGGGAGGTTTTGATCCTCAGTATCCTAATATTGTTGATTTGTAAGCTTACACTTCCTTTGATGAAGCTTGTGTGGTCGCTCACGAGGTTGAGCAACAAAAGAAGAATAAACAGCTCCTAAGGTATGAAAATCCAATACCCTGCCCACATGAACAAACCGAGAACAAGGGGAGTTCATCTTCTACCCCTAAACCCACGGCATCCATCTCCCCCATTCCACAAAAGGACCAAACTCCAAAAAAAGGCCTACCCACACAAAAACCCCTTCCTAAAGGTGTTCAAAGATGTTTTAAGTGCCAAGGCTTTGACCACTTAGCATGAGATTGTACAAACCGGAGGTATGTCACCCTGACTGAATGGAAGGCAATAGAGGAGGTTTAATCAGAGGAGGAAATTGAAGAGCATGATCTGGAGGAAATGGTGGTCGAGGCAGATTAAGGAGAAATTCTCACCTTAGACACTACCATCCTCCAAAAGGCAAGGAGCATCGTAGCCTTCTTTTCCTTCCTTTTGGTGAACCACCAAACCTTTCCCCGACTCCACCCACACCTAAAACACTCAAACAAAATTTCTGTCAAGCCATTTCAGAACCATTACTCAAAGCTCCTAATTCTAAATTAAGAGTATATGAGTAAGTGGTTTAAAGCATGCTCAAGGAGTCCCTACGTACAAAACTCAAATCAACAAGGGGAATGCAAGGACAAGAGTCTCTAAGAATAGAAGACACTTATTTGAGTGGCTGATTTTATTTCAGCCAAACTTGATTCAAAATGGAGGTAATTACGTAAGCTAATTTGCAGACAAATCTTTTTCAACAAGGGGAGGATGACGGAGATCCCTCCATGTCCTTGATTTAAAAGAAGAAAATCAATTAGGTAATTTAATTTTGCTGCCTAAAGGATGAATAAATCATCCTTATTTTGTTTAAGACCTAACACAGCAGCTCATGGTTTTCTTCCGGCAGCAAACCCGATTTTTGAGACCTTAATTACTTAGGCCTTCTTGAGGTTTGAGTCTAATATTCTGCGTTGGGATTTAATTTCAAGAAGTCAACTTTCCAGAAAATCAAGTTTCATCCCGTTTGGACTTTATTTACCCTCTAAAGTTATCCAATAAACCCAAGATATACAAACTGCCCAGTCCAACCAGAATATACCCCGTTTTGGGTATTTTATTTCATAAGCTTAACGGTGGCTTAAGTCTTAGATTTTTACCTTTTGGAATCCGCAAGATGTCTACTTTCAGGTCCAAGCATTGAATTGCAATCATACCCAAAGGAAGCAAAGAGATCAAGTCATTTTGTCAAACATGCCAATTTTGGTCCAAAACTGGACGGTTAAATATTTTATTGGAATTAACCTACTTAAACATGGTATAACCTTGATTTCTTTGGTTGGGGGGGGGGGGGGCGGGCGATGTACACACCCTAAGGTTTCCCCCCATGGTCTGAAAACAAAATCATCCTCACTTTTCGTTGGGTTTACAGAAGTTAGAAAACTGGCCAGAAAACTGTCGTGAGTGCAGTTCAGCAACACGGTTGAATTGGCACACAACCTAAGATGTCTAGAAGACGCATGATGAAGCTACAAAAGCAATTGGCCTTGAAAAGAACAACCAATGGGAAGCAAAGGCAGGAAAAGATGTCCTTAAAGCTCATTGGTTAGCCGAAAAGGAGAAGTCACTTTACGGCAGGCCAATCTCTTTACTTTGCTAGATAAGCTGGTTATATTAGGTCTACATAGGCATGGTTATATTGTAAACATCATTTATTGGCTTCTTTAATGTTTTGAATGTAATTTAATTAAGTTAGAACACAGTTAGTACACGGTTAGTACTAACCGTGCGGATTAGCTTAGTTAATACCTTTCCTCCCTAGCAGGGTAAGGTCTCGGTGTGTGCTTGCTTAGATGCATGCTTGTTAGACTTATATTTAGGTGTTGTACATGTCCCCTTTTGAAAATATGTATAAGATTTTGAATCCAACCCAAGTTGAGAGCTTTTGTGCTTTCATGCTTTGCACACTCAAATACTAAACTTGCTTATCCTTAACTAGGCCGATTAGGGTGGTGTTCAAGTGCAATCTTAAACTTGTTTAAGTGGTGTTTCTGTATCATAATCAAGTTTAGGGGCCCTCAACTTTAGTTTGGTGGTGTTTCTGTATCCAAACAAGGGTTTAGTTCTATCCATCTACCTTGATTATGCTTACGGTTTTGAAGAGTACTAAGCTAGATTTCAGAGTGCATAACCGTGTGTTCTTGCTTTCTAGCTATAGTCTTCGTTTAATCCCTTGAAGATACTTCACGTTTCTTTTCCATTTCCCATTTAGAATCCCTTGATTCCAAATTCCATCCTACCGCACGTGTTTGGTGCCTCACAATCAGCATATTGCATGTCACTTTCCTTAGTTTTTCCTTTATTGTATTCTCTCTTGGTTTCAAGATTTCACTCTTAAATTGAGTTTTAGCTTAGACCCTTGACGGATAAATCATATTTTCTATCAGAGCTAGTTCAGATCATTGCCAGAACCCCACGCTCCCAAATTCAATCCAAACACATTCCCAAACACAAACCACAAAACCGGCTATTTTCAGCCGTGCCAGGCAGAAAAGTACCACGGTCACCCCTTGTCCTTGAGCACGTTCATGCCACCCCTATTCCGAGTTGTTGCACTTGCTTAAGTGTCCCTGTTCAAGCATGACTTTGGATGAGAAGTTCCAAGCTTTGATGAAACAAAATGAGTTTCTGTCTAGAAAGATTCAAAATGATTGACAAAAGAATCAAGAAACTCAAGCTCAAAATGAGTATCTTCGAAAATAGCTTGGTGCATATTTGAAGCAAAAGCAACAAGCCAATGAAGAACCACTCCAATCTGGTTCCGAACGAAAAGAACAAGTGTTTAGTCATACTCTTGATTCATCTAGTGAGGGTGAACCATTGAGGATGACTAGCCAAACCCCACAGATTCAAGCTAGTACGAACGATTTCAAGGTTGAAGTTCCAGAATTTGAAGGCAAGGTTGATCCTGAAGAGTTTTTGGATAGATTACACACGGTTGACAAAGCTTTTGAGTACAAAGACATCCTACAAGACAAGAAGGCGAAGTTGGTTGCTTTAAGACTACGCAATTATGCTTCTCTTTGGTGGACTAATTTGTGTGCCAAATGAGTAAGAGAAAGGAAGTCCAAAATCAGAACTTAGGAGAAGATGAAATCTAAGCTTAAAGCTCGGTTTTTTTCCTCCTACCTATGTTAAAGATTATTACTCATAACTCCACCACTTGAACCAAGGCAACTTGAGTGTAGAAGAATACCCTTGTGAATTCGAAAAGCTTTTAATGAAGTGTGATTTGCATGAACCAGAAGAATAAGCAATTGTTAGATACTTGGGAGGTCTTGATCCTAGGTATTCTAATATTGTTGATTTGTAAGCTTACTCTTCCTTTGATGAAGTTTCTGTGGTAGCTCACGAGGTTGAGCAACAAAAGAAGAACAAATCGCTCCTAAGGCATGAAAATCCAAAACCCTCCCTACATGAACAAACCGAGAACAAGGGGAATTCATCTTCTATTGCTAATCCCACAGCATCCATCTCCCCCATTCCACAAAAGAACCAAACTCCACAAAAAGGCCTACCCCCATAACCCACACAAAAACCCATTCCTAAAGGTGTTCAAAGATGTTTTAAGTGCCAAGGCTTTGGCCACTTAGCATGAGACTGTACAAACCGAAGGTATGTCACCTTGATCGAAAGGAAGGCAATAGAGGAGGTTGAATCAGAGGAGGAAATTGAAGAGCATGATCTTAAGGAAATAGTGGTCGAGGCAGATGATGGATAAATGCTCACCTTAGACACCCACCATCCACCAAAAGCCAAGGAGCATCGTACCTTCTTTTCCTTCCTTTTGGTGAACCACCAAGCCTTTCCCCCACTCCACCCGCACCTAAAACACTGAAAAAAAATTTCTGTTAACTCATTTCAAAACCATTACTCAAAGCTCCTAATTCTAAATTAAGAGTGTATGAGTAAGTGGTTCAAAGCATGCTCAAGGAGTCCCCTATGTACAACGCTCAAATCAACAAGGGGAATGCAAGGACAAGACTCTTTAAGATCAGGAGAAACTTATTTGAGCCGCTGATTTTATTTCAGCCACACTTGATTTGAGATTGAGGTAATTACCTAAATTGATTTGTGGACAAATATTTTTCAACAAGGGGAGGATGATGGAGATCCCACCATGGCCTTTCTTTAAAAGAAGCAAATCAATTAGGTAATTTCATTTTGCTACCTAAAGGATGAATAAATCATCCTTATTTTGTTTAAGACCTAAAATAGGAGGTCATGGTTTGCTTCCAGCAGCAAACCTTGTTTTTAAGTGCTTACTTACTTTGGACTCCTTCAGGTTTAAGTCTAATATTTTGCATTGGGATTGAATTTCAAGAAGTCAGCTTTCTAGAAAATCAGGTTTCATACCATTTGGACTTCATTTACACTCTCAAATTATCCAATAAACTCAAGATATACAAACTGCCTAGTCCGACCAGAATATACAGAGTTTTGGGTATATTTCTTAAGCTAAACAGTGGTTTAAGTCTTGGATTTTTACCTTTTTGGAATCCCCAAGATATCTACTTTCAGGTCGAAGCATTGAATTCCAATCATACCCAGAGGAAATAAAGAGATCAAGTCATTTTGTGAAACCTGCTAGTTTTAGTCAAAAACTGCACGGTTAAATGTTTTGGTGGAATTAACCTACTTAAACATGGTTTAACCATGATTTCTTTGTTGGGGGGTTTGTACACACCCTAAGGTTTCCCCCCATGGCCTGAAAACAAAATCATGCTTACTTTTGGTTCAGTTTACAGAAGTTGGAAATCGGCAAGAAAACAGCTATGAACCCCGTTCAGCAACACGGTTGAAGTTTTCCTTCTCAAAAGGGTTTACTATCTCCATTGTCGAGTAGCACACGTCCCAAGTTGTCTAGCAGAGCCGTGATCAAGCTACAAAAGCAATTGGCCGTCAAAAGAACCACCAATAGGCAGCAAAGGCAGTAAAAGATGTCTCTAAAGCTCATTAGTTAGCCAAAGAGGAGAAGTCACTTTACGGCTGGCCAATCTCTTTGCTTTGCTACATAAGCTGGTTGTATTAGGACTAAATAAGCATGGTTATGTTGTAAAACTCATTGATTAGCTTTGTTTAATGTTTTGAATGTAATGTAATTAAGTTAGAACAAGGTTAGTACACGGTTAGTACGAACCGTGTTGATTAATTTAGTTAATGCCTTTCCTCCCTAGGAGGGTAAGGTCTAGGTGTGTGCTTGCTTAGATGCATGCTTGCTAGACGTATATTTAAGCATTGTACACGACCCCTTGTAAGAGATAGATAAGATTTTGAAACAAACCAAAGTTGAGAGCATTTGTGCTTTCGTGCTTTGCACACTCAAATACTAAACTTCTTTATCCTTAAGTAGGTCGGTTAGGGTGGTGTTCAAGTGTAGTCTTAAACTTGTTTAAGTGGTGTTTCTATATCTTAATCAAGTTTAGGGGCCCTAAACATTAGTTTGGTGGCGTTTTTGTCTCCAACAAGGGTTTAGCTCTATCCATCTACCTTGATTATCGTTACGGGTTTGAAGAGTACTAAGCTAGATTTCAGAGTGCATAGCCGTGTGTTCTCGCTTTCTAGCTATAATCTTCATTTAATCCCTTAAAGATACTTCAAGTTTATTTTCCTTTTCCCATTTAGAATCCCTTGATTGTATATCCCATCCTACCTCACGTGTTCGCTCCCTCACAATCAGCATATTATGTTCCACTTTCCTTGGTTTTTCCTTGACTGTATTCTCTCTTAGTTTTAAGATTTCATTCTTAAATTGAGCTTTAGCTTACACCCTTGATGGATACATTATATTTGGTATCAAATAAAGTTCATATCCTTTCCAGAACCCCACGCTCTCAAATTCAATCCAAACACATTCCCAAACACAAACCACACAACCGGCTATTTTTGGCCGTGCCAGGCAGAAAAGTTGCATGGTGAGCCCGTGTCCTTAAGCACGTCCAGGCCACCCCTGTTCCGAGTTGCTTCACTTGCTTTAGTGACCTTGTTCAAGCATGACTTCAACAAGGCTGACATTGGAAGACAAGTTCCAAGCTTTGATGAAACAAAATGACTTTCTGTCTAGAAAGATTCCAGAGGATGCACAAAAGAATCAAGAAACTCAAGCTCAAAACGAGTACCTTCGAAAACAGCTTGGTGCATATTTGAAGCAAAAGCAACAAGCCAATAAACAACCACTCCAATCTGATTTCGAAAGATAAGAACAAGCGTTTTTTCATACTCTTGATTCATCTAGTGAGGATGAACCATTAAGGATGACTAGCCAAACCCCGCAGATTCGAGCAAGTACAAACGATTTCAAGCTTAAAGTTCCAGAATTTAAAGGCAATCTTGATCCTGGCGAGTTTTTGGATTGGTTACACACGGTTGAGAGAGTTTTTGAGTACAAAGACATACTAGATGACAAGAACGTGAAGCTAGTTGCTTTAAGACTATGTAAGTATGCTTCTCTTTAATGGACTAATTTCTGTGCCAAAAGAGTAAGAGAAAGGAAGTCCAAAACCAGAAATTGGGAGAAGATGAAATCTAATCTTAACGCTCGGTTTCTTCCTCCTACCTATGTTCAAGATTGTCACTCACAACTCCAGTACTTGAACCAAGGTAACTTGTGTGTAGAAGAATACACTCGTGAATTCGAAAAGCATGTAATCAAGTGCAATTTGCACGAACCAGAAGAACAAGAAATTGTTAGATACTTGGGAGGTCTTGATCCTAGGTATCCTAATATTGTTGATTTGCAAGCTTACGCTTCCTTTGAAGAAGTTTGTGTGCTAGCTCATGAGGTTGAGTAGCAAAAGAAGAATAAACAGCTCCCAAGGCATAAAAATCCAAAACACTCACCACATGAACAAACCGAGAACAAGGGGAGTTCATCTTCTACCCCTAAACCCACGGCATCCATCTCCCCCATTCCACAAAAGAACAGAACACCACAAAAAGGCCTTGCCCCACAACCCACAAAAAACCACATCCTAAAGGTGTTCGAAGATGTTTTAAGTGCCAAAGCTTTGGCCACTTAGCATGAGATTGTACAAACCGAAGGTATGTCACCCTGGCCGAATTGAAGGCAATAGAGGAGGTTGAATCATAGGAGGAAATTAAAGAGCATGAACTTATGGAAATAGTAGTCGAGGCAGATGAAGGAGAAATGCTCACCTTAGACACCCACCATCCACCAAAAGGCAAGGAGCATCGTAGCCTTCTTTTCCTTTCTTTTGGTGAACCACCAAACCTTTCCCCCACTCCACCCACACCCAAAACACTTAAACAAAATTTTTGTCAACTCATTTTAGAACCATTACTAAAAGCTCCTAATTCTCAATTAAGAGCATTTGACGAAGTGGTTCAAAGCATGTTCAAGGAGTCCCCTATGTACAACACTCAAATCAATAAGTGGAATGTAAGTACAAGAATCTCTATGAACAAAAGAGACTTATTTGAGTGGCTGATCTTATTCCAGCCAAACTTGATTCAAGATGGAGGTAATTACCTAAACTGATTTGTGGACAAATCTTTTTCAACAAGGAGAGGATGACGGAGATCCCTTCATGCCCTTGATTTAAAAGAAGAAAATTAATTAGGTAATCTCATTTTGTTCCCTAAAGGATGAATAAATCATCCATATTTTTTTAAAGACCTAAAATAGCAGGCCACGGTTTACTTCCAGTAGGAAACCCAGTTTTTGAGAGCTTAATTACTTAGGCTTCCTTAATGTTTAAGTCAAATATTTTGCATTGTGATTGAATTTTAAGAAGTCAGCTTTCCAGAAAATCAAGTTTCATCCCACTTGGACTTCATTTACCCTCTCAAATTAGCCAATAAACCCAAGATATACAAACTGCCCAATCTATCCTCAATATACCCGATTTTGGGTAACTGATTTCTTAAGCTTAATGGTGGTTTAAGTCGTGGATTTTTACCTTTTTGGAATCCCCAAGATGTCTACTTTCAGGTCTAAGTATTGAATTCCAGTCATACCCAGAAGAAGTAAAGAGATCAAGTCATTTTGTCAAACCTGTCGGTTTTGGTCCAAAACTGCACGGTTAAATGTTTTAGTAGAATTAACTTACTTAAACATGGTTTAACCTTGATTTCTTTGTTGGGGTGCTTGTAGACAACCTAAGGTTTTCCCCTATGGCCTGAAAACAAAATCATGCTCACTTTTGGTTGGGTTTACAGAAGTTAGAGGACCGGCCAGAAAACTGCCATGAATGCACTTCAGCAGCACAGTTGAAGTTTTCCTTCTCCAAAAGGCTGACTATCTCAATTGCTGAGTGGCACACATCCCAAGCTGTCTAGAAGAGCCATGACCAAGCTACCAAAGCAATTAGCCTTGAGAAAAACAACCAACGGGAAGCAAAGGCAGCAAAAGATGTCGTTGAAGCTCATTGGTTAGCCGAAAACGAGAAGTCACTTTACTGCTGGCCAATCTCTTTGCTTTGCTAGATACGCTGGTTGTATTAGGACTAAATAAGCATGGTTATGTTGTAAACATTATTTATTAGCTTTGTTTAATGTTTTGAATGTAATTTAATTAAGTTAGAACAAGGTTAGTACACGGTTAGCACTAACTGTGTGGATTAGCTTAGTTGTTACCTTTCCTCGCTAGGAGGGTAAGGTCTAGGTGTGTGCTTGCTTGGATGCATGCTTGCTAGACTTATATTTAAGCATTGTACACAGCCCCTTGTAAAAGATATATCAAATTTTGAACCAAACCCAGGTTAAGAGCATTTGTGCTTTCGTGCTTTGCAGACTTAAATACTAAACTTGCTTATCCTTAACTAGGCCGGTTAGGGTGGTGTTCAAGTGTAGTCTTAAACTTGTTTAAGTGCTGTTTCTGTACCTTAATCAAGTTTAGGGGCCTTAAACTTTAGTTTGGTGGTGTTTCTGTATCCAAACAAGGGTTTAGTTCTATCCATCTACCTTGAGTGTCCTTACGGGTTTGAAGAGTACTAAGCTAGATTTCAGAGTGCATAGCCGTGTGTTCTTGCTTTCTAGCTATAATCTTCATTTAATCCATTGAATATACTTCAAGTTTCTTTTCCTTGTCCCATTTAGAATCCCTTGATTCTAAATCCCATCCTACCTCACATGTTTGGTGCCTCACAATCAACATATTACGTGCCACTTTCCTTGGTTTTTCCTTGATTGTATTCTCTCTTGGTTTTAAGCTTTCACTCTTAAATTGAGTTTTAGCTTAGACCCGAGATGGGTACATCAATAAGTGATCTTGATCCTTCTCCATTCAATCTCGGTACATTGCTTTAACTTGTTCTTGTAAGCAAGGGCATATCCTTGTAAATTATTTTTATAATAAATCCAAGGTGTTCTACATCTAGCCTATCTAACTTAATCTATTGCAGTTATCACTTTGATTTATGGATAAAGGCGCACCTAATTGAAACTTAATCACTACTGTTTTGTTTGTAACTCAATGGCTAAACCCAAGTGTAAATAAACCACCTTTCCCCAGGATGGTTCAAACTTTTCCTTCAAACCTTTCCTTGGTCACTAACTGTATGCACTACTTTGGACCTCATGATTATTCCATTATTTGTAATATAATAATATCTATACTATATTTATGGTTTTGACCTTTAATCAACCCTTTCATTTGCCAATTATATGAACAACATACCTCTTATTCCCTTGTATGACTCATAAGCCCAAGTCCTTACTAGTTATACTGCACTTCTACTTTGGACAACTTGATTGAGTGATGAAACTCTTTCCAAAAGTAGCATTAAGTGAATAATCTTGTCTTTTTATTTTTTATACTCTAGCCTTTTCTTATTTTATAAATAGTACAATTTAGACTATCAATCGGCCTTCTAATTGGCCATCTTGTATGAGATGGTATAGAGTGCTCAAGTTTGTCATCGATATGCCCACGAGATGTCGACTATATTATAGTCTCTTATGACCCATATTTGTAGACAACGATTCTTGTGACTTTTTTTTGAATTCTTGATGCACTCAAATCTATCTTTATTCTAGCCAGCCTATGGCAATATCCCTTATTATCAATAACTTCCAATTTTGTTGTTTAATTTTTTTGAGAGTAATAACTCACTTGGTTACCATTTTCATCATCCTTATCCCTACACATATTCATCTTTAATGTCGAGTCTAGATATGACAAACCTTTGGCTATTCCAATAAGAGAGGCTTTGTAACATGTAAGATTAGATTTGTAAGACAGAATACAAGATACCCCTTCATCATTATGTCCCGATGTACTATGGACTTAAGTTAGCCTTGACATGAAATTTTAAGACATTATTGATAGCTTGTTCCTCATTGGGAACATAACACAATTGGGAATACAAAACAAGGACTTTTAATGTGATCAAAATGCCGAAAATGCCTAATTATATTAGAGTGACTTAGATGAAGCATTTAATCAATAAATTGTTAGGAAGTAAGAAAGATACAAGTGTACATTAACATTGCTCAAAGCCAACAAAAGAGCTATCTTAATAATAAGAGGAGACTATTAGAGTTGCATGCGTGAGGTAAAAAATTCCTGAAAGTATCATCAGTCAAGGGCATCAGGAGGATTAATTTTGGGGGAAATGAATTTTTAGATAGTTTAGACACTTTGAAGTCATAAAAAAGTGAAACCTTAAGGATTACATATTGGCACTCAGTAGTAGGCTCGAGCATGAGCATGGTGTTTTCATATGTCACGACTTAGAAGATATATTTCAAGCCCAACATTTTCATGGAGCCTATAGCAGTCATATAGAACTTGCTTTTTGAGGAGTGTCTTATGCAAATACTAGAGTATGGGGTCAAACAACTCTGTAGTAAAGCATACCTCTAGAAGTATTCATTGAAATTTGCAAGTTTTAAGGACAAAGCATACTTTAAAGGGGAAGGCTGTGACAATACAAACTTAACCCATGGTAATTACTTTAGTGTTTCAGTTCAGCAAAGTTGAGCACCACATCTCAAGTCATCATTTGAAATATTTACACGATTTTAGGTAAGACAATAGAGTGGCCTCAAAAATAAGATTCAGTAAGATTTTATATAATATCAATTGATACCCATAAACAAATATTAACTAGCATATCTACAAAAAATAATTAAAAGAGATATCCTTCATAGAAGATAATAATTGAGAATACCTATTATATTTCGTTTACTTACGGTGTGTAAATAAAAAATTAATATGCAAAAAAAAGAGTACAGATGAATATTGACCAATATAGGCGAAATTTATAATCTTTCAAAATAATTTATGAAACCATAAATAAAAATGAAAGGAAAAATAGCTAAAACTACTTGGCACTCCCCAAAAAAACCCAACCTCGCCCACAACTGCCAATACCCAATACATATATTGTGGACCTGGGAGTATGTAATCCCAGGTACACGTGGACATTAATTTCTAGCATTGACACCTATTAAAAAACCAAAAAATTGAAAATGACAAACAAGCAAACAAAAGCCAAAAATCAAAAAACAAAAGCTGATGGAAACCGCCACACCCCACTCACTATAACTACCGGCTTTCGAGTTTCAGCCTCCCTCAACCTTTAGTTCACCATCAATGACGCGATAGCAACGTTATGCCTCACCTCCATTTTCGTCCAGTAACCACCCGACATTAAAGTTCCATAGTAGCAAGAAGAAGAACACCAAAATCTCGGGTGTCAGAGGTGAACCATCAACCATGGCACACTCAGATGAAGACATGCAAGCTGAAAGTGCTAGTAACTCCAAAAATTTGACGACTGACAAGATGGCAGGAAAATCTGGAGTTACCCTCACATATAAGAGAAAATCTAGGTAAAGCATTTTGTGATTTTTGGTGAATTTTTTGAAAGAGAAATCAAAATAGGACGATGAAATGCTTGAGTGATTAGATATGGAGTAATTTTGTGAGTGAAGAATTGTAATGAACAAAAACAACATGGCAAATAATGAATGAAATAGGGCAAGTCAAAAATTTTGAAAGCAGATACACTTCTTGATGTTGGATAGCTTTGCTTGGCGGGAAAATTGAAAAAATTATATTGACAAACCCAAAGTGAACGACAAACATAACAGTAGTGAACAAACCCTAAGTACCTGTGAGGTCAGGCAACAAAAGATTGAGAACACAATGATAGTGAACAATGCTGAATGAAAAAATGAACAACATCTTGCATCCCCAATTACATGATGACTTGATATATGAAGATATGCTACAAACTACGTATAAATATACCGACAACTGTGTATTACAGGAGATTAATTAATGAAGCTGAAAGACAAAAAAGGGTTTCCAACAATCAACCGGAGCCTGAGCCTCAGGTGGAGCCTGAGCATGAGCAATGTCGAGGGCCAGAGTATGAGCCTGAACCAGAGCCAGAGGATGAACCTGACACAAAGCCAGAGGATAAGCCTGACATAGAGCCAGAAGATGAGCATGATCCTGATATTGAGCCTGAGCCTGCAAGAAAGAGACAGAGGAAGCAACATCATTCACCCACTCTGCAACCAACGCTAAAAAGGGCACCTAAAAGAACTCCAAAAAGGAAGTTCCAAATCAGGCATGTTATTGTTGAGGACCCAGTAAGTGAACATACTAATCTCACACTTATAACCACTAGATCATGGAGTGGCTTGCTCAGGCATAGAATGGCCCCGGATGGGTTTCTAAGATTGGTAGAAAGGCTACAGTACAAATAATGGTCAGCGATAGTTGATACAGGGTTTGGTGGAATTTTGTCAATTAGAACAAAAATGATCCGAAAATCAATAGCAACGTGCCTGTTAGAAAGATATGATCCTTGGGACAATTCACTAAACCTAGCCAATGGCAAACTCCTAATAGATGAGGAGTATGTGTACGCAACACCTAGGTTACCTATGGGAGAGGTTGAAGTAATTGAAGGACAAACATCAGATGCTAACACACAGTTCTTAGATCTTTGGAGAAGAAGATGGCATGTTGAAAGAGGTGGACCCCCAATTGGGAGCATGGATGAAGTTATCCTAGCACGTGGGGGTCATGGACATGAGTTCATCACTGACTTCATAACATATGCAATATCTACTTGCATCGTAGGAAATGCAAATGGCACCTGTCACTTCCAGGTAGTCAAATATTTGAGCAATATCAATGAAATCAAACGCTATAATTGTGTGCATATACCCTTAAGTACTTGAACGATGCGGTAGTAGAATTGAAGAAAGACAAGAGCAAGTTCTTCATAGGATCGCTATTATTCCTCATGGTAAGTACCACTATAAGCCATTACATTCATATCTAACTAAGCACTATGCACTATGAATTAGTTCACTCAGTAATAGATTGATGTTCACTGTGCAGTTCTAATACATTCACAAGATACATGATAAAGCTTAACGGAAACCCATTCCAGTTTTGTGTATATGTAAATGTTTCTGCTTGCACCATTTACTTTGGCCTAGTAAACTGAGTATTTCAGGATTGTTCACATTGATAGTTTGATAAGTTCACTGAGTAATATAGTCAAGTTCACTATATGGTCTACTTATATGATTGAATAATACACTAAGACACACTCAATTAATTAAAGGTTTAACCCAACTCACAAAAAATGCTTAAGGTTCATGGAGAAATATGGTAGTTATGAGCGTATGTAAAATTTAATTGTTTCGTTAATGACTTGGCAGTAGTTCACTTGTGTGTATCATAGAGTACACTATAGTGAAGAATGTGGTTCACTGTAGAAGAGAACAACATAAAGTCACCTACAGTAGCCTCAATTCATAATGTGACACCTTAAAGACATTAATACTCATACCTATGCATAACTAACTATATAATGATTTTAGACTAAAACTATTAGTTGTTTTTGAGGATGATATTCACTTTAAATTTAAATACCTTCAGTAAGGAATTAAGGAATGTTGCCTATAAAATCTTACCCAATGAAGAGTGTATGAAGTACCATACTGTGTAATATTTATGCATATTCACTATGTAGTTTGCATTAGTTCACTGGTGTTTATCGTGTACTTCACTCAAATAATGAATGTAGTTCACTGAATAAGTGAACAATAGAAATACACATACATTAGCATCCAGAGTGACATTAATACACCTCAATAACGTGCCTATTCATACATATACATAACTTAGTATAATACGGTTTATGGTACTATTATGACTGCTATTCTACATTGGTAGAAAGCAATTCAGAGGAAGAAGGGTTGATAGATCCTTTCTAGTTGCCATTAATTGGGACACAAATAAGGTGAGAAATAGAGACAAGGATGAACAACTATCAAGGGCATACGAGAAAGGAAGAATACTAGAGAGAATTGACTATCAAAGAATAATGCGCTTAGCTGAAGTAGATGTCGACATAAACTTGCAAGAAATGGAAAGAGGCCAGCCACACAAAGAAGGAACCAGTGAGATATCCCGAGAAAGACCAAGTAAAGAGCAACATTGTCCATTCTGCACACATTACAATGGGCAACGTGAAGGCCTCACACCTGTCAATGATGATCCAATTCAGGTAACTAACTATCTAATAAACCATACGTAGTTGTTCTTGTATTTTCAAATGTAATTGGTACTTAATAACTATAAGATACTAATGTTATATCCCAATATCACTTCACCAAATTAACATATAAGTTATGCACAGGATACTATGACCAAAGAAGCTCCAGCGCAGTAAGGGGAGACAGCAACAGACACGCAAACTCAGAAGACTCCACCCCAAGCTAGACAGGCAGTAGCTACACATGAGAATATAGAAGAGTGCATTTCCCCAGAGGATGCATACGACTGCAGCCCAGAGTTCCTCGAATAACTTGACAAACTAGAGAGGAAATACAGCACAGGAAAAAGGTCGTTCGCAACCCACCAAGTTTCAGCCTTGGAATATCGCCTGAACAAGAAGCAACTCTAGCTCCGTCAGCATAACCTACCCCTGGCATAGATCAGCAACAATGGGGAGAAAAGACAGCACCAACAGACCCACCTGCCATATCAACTGGGCAACAATCAAATGAGGCCAGTGAACATGCTGTCAACCCTGAGAAAGCACCTCAAACCAGCGAAGGAAAAGCCAAGGCACCAGAAATACTTGAAAGTAATAAACCAAAGCAAGTAGTAACACGGCAACAGCCAAAGAGGATGGTCACACAAGTACTATGTCAATGTCGATCACCATATCTTAAAGATTACAAAGAGGCTAGGGATCGGCTAACTCATCAACAGATGATGTTGGTGGACTGCACCTTCCTGCCACCAGATGATTTGCACCCATCAATGTAAGTTTTATGCTTTACAACCCCATCACACACATACACAATTATACATATTATATTGTGTTCATATTATCCTCCTTAAAGAATAAATGACTATTGTATAAAATATAGGGAGAAACTATTCAAGTATGCAAGTGAGGAGGAAGAGACAAAATTGTGGATATTCAGGGAAGCATTTGAAACATTTGCAGGAGCAGACCAAGACATAGATAAGTCCATAGTAGATGTACTATGTCTACTACTAAATTGGATGGAAAGGCGAAGAAATCCGATGACAAAGAAAAGAATGTTCTTCACCACCAATGTTTTCGTAATACCATAACACCTTACATACAACATAGTTCTCTCTTTTCTAGCACAATTTTTGTTGAATCAATCTTATATAAGGTTTTGATGATTACAACCCAAATGTGCTAATTATGCATGGCCTAAGTTAAGCGCTGGAATCGTGTGATAAGATAGATTGCAAACATCCTGGAGATCAGTTTGAAATATTATGTTTGAAGCTATGTGATAAAGTTGTATGTTGTAAGTGATAGAAGTTGCAAACACCTTGAAGAACAGGTTAAAGAAGCTGAAATCATCAAAGTAGATTATTTGTGCACATCATTAGCAGAGTACAAGAGTCTTTAGAATATTAGGGCAAAGTACTAGTTATATTTGTCTGGATTCCTGTTAATATGCCAAAGAAGAACTTGAATTAACACTCACCTTGAAGGAATTATTTAAGCTGACTCAAAACACTGCTCAAACACAATTGAGCAAACGGGTCTGCATTGTTCCAAGGGCAGTGAGAGCAAAAATCAGTTTTCAAAGATTTTCAAGAGTTTTCTTACTGCCAAAATTCCTAATATATTTAGGATCGATTTTCTGATAATATTGTGTTTTAGAAAGAGTACTTTCCTAAATAATATTGGTCTCCTTAAAAGATTTTTCAAAAGATTTTACCTTATCCTTAAAAGATATGATTTCCTAAAAAGATAAATTCTTGAAGGATTTAATTCATTTTAAGATACTGAGTATTTTCAGAGTTATTATGGAAATCAAATCCTTGCTTTTTCGTGGGTATGTAAGCACTCACTTCTCATATCTTCAGGCAAGGCTTTTTAAGGGCTTTCACAATTGATCAAGTGCTAAAATTGCTTTTCTGAGTCTGAATTTTTCTGTGAGAAAAACCTTCAAAGTGTGCGCTTAATTAAGTCTTCATTATTGGCATAACAGGAGTTGTATTGTACCTTACACTTAGCTTATTTAGAAGCATTCAAGTAAGGTGTTCTTTCTCTCTTTTTTGTCATTGTGATTAGAGGTTGTCCAAGTTGTTGGACGTGGTCTCTTAGGGGACGTGTGGACATTGTGTCCATGAGTATTTGTCCAAGTTGGACGAGGTCTCTTAGGAGACGATGGATGTGTTGTCCGTGTGAGCTTGTCCAAGTCTTGGGAGACTTTGGATGTGTGTTTGTAAAGAGAGTCTTAGATAGACTAAGTTACGTGTGTTACGGTTGTAACGTATTCGGCCCGTTTAGTGAAAGTGTTGCTGAAATCATACAGTGGTAGGTCGTGGTTTTTACACCTCAGTTGGGCCAGAGGTGGTTTTCCACGTAAAAATGTTGTGTCTCCTTTACTATTTCCGCAATTACTTTCATTTCTATTTCACTGGGAACACGCATCACAAACAGGTCTCACGAATGTGCTGAAATAAGTTTGGTTTCTGTCTCACTAGAAACATTTACTCCAAACAATTCTCACGGGTGTTTTTTAAACAGTTCAAAAAATTGGTAGACACAATTCACCCCCCCTCTTGTGTCCTTGTGGACTAAAATCTAACAAGTGGTATCAGAGTAGAGTTCTCATAGTTAGGTTAACACCTTGAGAGATCCTGAAAAGATGAATGCTCCACAAAGAATCGTAGAGGGTCAATCTGGGACCACACCTCCATATTTCAATGGACAACACTACAATTGGTGGAAAAATCGAATGGAGAACTATATCCAAGCTAAGGATTATGAGTTATGGATGCTCATTGTGAATGGTCCTTCCATTCCAGTAAAAGTTACAACGAATGGGAAGGTTGTTCCTAAGGAGCCGACGGAATTCAACTCAGATGACTTCAGGAAGATGGAGAAGAATGCTAAGGCCAAGAAATTGCTGTATTTTGGACTCGGACCTGACGAGTATACTCGCACCTCACAGTGTGAATCTGCAAAGGAGAAATGGAATGCTCTTCAAATAGCTCACAAAGGAACAAATCAAGTCAAGCAATCTAGAATCGAGCTATTTGTAAGAAAGTATGAGCTATTCGAGATGAGCAATAAAGAGATAGTTTCGGACATGTATACTCGGTTTACCTATATCACTAATGAGTTAAAATCGTTGGGAAAATCCTTTACCACTGAAGAGTTGGTAAGGAAGATCCTACGAATTTTGCCTTAATCATGGGAATCAAAAGTCACTACTATCCAAGAAGCGAAGAAGATGAATGAGATCTCCTTGGATGAGCTTATTGGGAATTTACAAACGTATGAACTAAGAAGGAATTCCCAGGTGAAGGATGAAGTGAAGAAAGACCGAGGATTGGAACTAGAAGCTAGAGAAAGTGATAGCTCAAATTTTGATGAAGAAGGGATGGCCATGATCACTCGAAAGTTTAAAAATTTCTTCAAAGAGGCTGAAAGCAAATACAAGAATGGCAATACCAGCAAGGCCTAGAACAGTGATCGAGATCAGTTCTCAGGATGCTTTAAATGTCGAAGACAAGATCATGTTGTGAAGAATTGCCCTTTGTTGAAGGAAGAACAGGGGTCAAAACAGGTCCGAACCAGAGGCAAAAAGGCCTAGTTAACTAATGCTGAAAAACGGTTCACCAAAGTAATGATGGCAGCTTAGGGAGATACGTCAGAAGAAGAAGAAGACTCTCAAGATGAAGAAGAAGCAGTGGCTCTCATGGCTCGAAGTGGATCTAACTCAGACTCTGACGGTGAAAGTCTCAAAAAGGAGGTACATAATCTTAGGAAGAGAAAATGTGAAAAATTAATTTTTTCATTAATGGAGGAATATGAAGCTCTAACTTCTGAAAATTGCATGCTGAAAAGTACCTGCTCAGATTTAGAAAAGGATTTTAAGAGACTAGAAAGAAAAGGGCAACAACTTGAACATATGAATGAGGCTCTCATATATGAGAAGCTTGAAATTAATGAAAAGGCTCTTGCTTTAAATAAAGAATTAGACATCCTTAAGGACCTAAGTGACAAGAAAGAGGAAGAACTCAACTCTAAAATCAGAGAGCTGGAAAGTGAGTCTCCAAAGCTAAGGCATAATCTAGAATCCTAAATGAATGACAACAAACAGCTTCGAGAACAGGTCCAGAGAACTGAAACTGACTTCACTGAAAACAAGCACTGGAACAGTTCTTTATAAGCTCTGAACTAGCTTAATACTCATCATAACCGAAACAGAAAAAGGTTTAGGTTTTGTGAATAAATTTGTTACTAAGCCAGTAGATAAGAAGTATGTTGGTTTGCCATAAAATATAATTTGTTATCATTGTGGAAAAATCGGTCATTATCCTTATGCTTGCTCCTTGAGAAAAAGGGCCATGGAAAGAAACTCATTGTATGTTAAACAAATATGGATTAGAAAAGATGAGTTAAATTCCATGACAAAGAAAAGAATGAGACCCACGTGGATCTGGGTTCCCAAGACAAGCACTTAGCTGTTTTGCAGGCTAAAGTGAGAGGACGCAACCAAATATGGCTCTTGGATAGTGGTTGCTCGAGGCACATGACTAGAGATAGATCAAACTTCCTCTCACTTACAGGCTTTGATGGAGGGAGAGTGGCAGTCGGAAACGGCAAGTCAGAAAATTACCAGTGTAGGTAAGCTAGGTAAATCACTCTATTGATAATGTGAACTTGGTTGATGGGTTAAAGCATAATTTGCTAAGTGTGTCTCAATTATGTGATAGAGGTAATCATGTTGAACTCTCTTCAGATCAATGCTTGATTACCAATGTCAATTCTGGTAGTGTTGTGTTGAGGGGAAAGCAACACAACAATGTGTATAAAGTGTGTGTTCTTTCACTTCCCTAAAATCATTTGACTTGTTTAAATGCTTTTGATGAAGACGTTATGCTTCAGCACAAGACGCTAGGTCATGCAAGCCTTTCACTCTTGAATATACTTATTTCTAAGAACCTACTAGTCAGACTACCTTCCATCAAGTACAATGATGATAAGGTGTGCGACGCTTGTGCTAGAGGAAAGTAAGTTAGAGCATCTTTCAAGTCAAAGAACAGTGTTAGTACTTCCCGACCTCCTGAACTACTACATGTTGATTTGTGTGGTCCTATGAGGATCACAACTAGAGGAGGCAAGAGGTATGTATTGTTTGATGAAACTAACTTCATGATTGAGCATGTTATGCAGGATAAAGAGTTTGAACTTGGTCTTGTAAGAAAAGACCTCACGCTCACTCGAAACTCCACGGTGGATAATGGGATTCCGACTGGGTTATAGCTGTGCTAGAAGAGCTTTATTAGTTTAAAAGGAACAAGGTCTGGCACCTTGAACCATAGCCTGAGGATAGATCGAGAATTAGCACCAAGTGAGTGTTCAAGAACAAACTGGATGAGTTCGGAACAATCACTCGGAACAGGGCCAGGCTGATGGTTCAGGGTTACAACCAAGAAGAGAAGGTGTGGATCATTTTCTTAGACCCTATTTGGTCTCTTAGTCTAGAAAGAAACAGCATACAGTTGCCATGTCTACAGTAGAAGCCAAGTATGTAACGACCGCTTCTTGTTGTGTTCAATTATTGTGGATACGGCAACAACTCAAGGACTTTGGTGTTGACACATTCCCATCTTTTGTGATAATACAAGTGCAATTAACATTGCCAAAAATCTGTGTCAACATAAAACGACTAGGCATATTAATGTTCGCCATCACTTCTTAAGAGACAATGTTGAAAGGGGCTTGATTTCAATGAATTTTTGTGCCACTAATAAACAAATTGCTGATATTTTTCTGAAGGCACTAAGTAGAGATCAATTTGAAAGGAATAGGCTTGAATTAGGTTTGATTAAAAGAGCTTGAGCATGCTTAATTAACCCCAAATGATTGACTAGTTAAGGGTCGTTAGGCCAAATACATTGTTCCAATAGATGCATTCAATTCTTGTGCTTTTATCGGCATATGTGTGGAAAGTAACATGCTGACACTCGTTGAGGTCTAATAATATTGCCCTTAGTGTCCTGAGACACCGAACTATTAACAGTAAGAACAGGCTCCAGGAACAGACCTTACCACTGTTTGTATCATGTGCTGACCAAGTGGCATTATTAAAGGAATGTTAGAAACTGAAATCTCCTTTGTCATTACACCTAACCTATAACTTATACCATAACTAGTGTAATGATGTGCTGCATACAAAACAGTCTCTCTTTCCAAAATCCGTCTCTCTTTCTCTCTACACTAAGAACCTGATTTCCCTCTCTTTCGTTAAACCCCCTCAAAACCCTAACTCCAAATCACCTCAAATCCTCACAATGGCAAGAACTCGTGGTGGTCAAGCATCCTGCAAACTCAAGGCTTCTCACCCAAGATCACTATGGGGCAAATTATCAAGGAAAAGGGGAGGAAATTGGATGAATTTTGAGGAAGAATCACCAACACCATTGCCACAAGCGTCCTCAATTGGTATGAAAAATACTCCCTCACCTTTTTTTTCATTAATCCCTCTATTTTTGGGTTCTTGAAAAGCTTGGAGTTAAAAGACAGTTGATTTGAACCCTGATATGGTACCCTTAGTACACCGAGTTACAGGTTGGGAATTAGTGGTATATGACCCGGTTGTGGTCGAGTCTAGATTAAGGGACAATGAAGCCAAGTTGGTTGAGGAATCACAGGGTTTTTTGATCTTGAACGTATGGGTCATGATTTTATTGTTGAGGATGCTGAAGATAGTGATAAGGATGAATAGGTTGTCCTAGATCAAGTGTCTGAACTAGTTGAAGAGTCTGATGAACCAAAGAAAAACAAAGTCAGGAAGAACATGACACTTGCTGAGACATATGACGATTTCCTCCAAAAATCTGTGGTTCAGGGGAAGGTTGTTAAGGTGTCATACTTTAAGGAACAGGGGCTTGGGGTGATTGTGGAGACGTTAGAAGCCCAAAGATGGTTGGAATTGTTCACAGATCCTAAGAGAGGGTGTTCGGTCCAAGATTTAGCTGAGTTCTATACAAACTATGTTGTCACCAGTGGGGTGGTGCCAAGTATAGTTAATGGTCATGAAGTGCGGTTTGATGCTAAGAAGTCAGGTGAGTTACTTGGGGTGTCCTCTGAAGGCTTTGATGTGTATGTGGAAGAGGACAAGAGCATCTTAGGTGAAGAACGGTTGTTGGCGCTGACCCAAAGACTGGCCCAAAAGCCCTATCTGACTGTGTCCCGATCTGTGAGAAAGGGGAAAATGATACCCTTGGATTGATTGTTGTTTTGGTTTGTGATTGCAAATGTTGTTCCCTAAATTTAGAGACGCAACCTTGCTGATCCCATGCCTAGGTGCTGCACTGATTTGTTGGATAGGGATAAGCAAATTAACTTGCTCGCAATCATGATTAGCCATACTGGGAGAATTGCCAACACAACTAACGTTCACGACATGGTGATGAAATCCTACCAAGCCAAGACCAAGTTCATGAAGATGCAAGCCCCACACGTCCAAGAGCAAGGTCCCAAGCCAAGAGAATGGCTCACATTTTGGAAGAAGAGCAAGCTAGCACAAACGGGCTAACCGGTTCCAAAATGCCTGGTTTTGTGCATTTGATTTCATAAGCTACATTGTACCTTAAGACTAATATTTTTGTGTTTTTGGAAACCTTTTGATGTTGTCTTGTAGGTTCAAGCATTTGTTTCAAGTCATGTGTGCAAGAAGATGAAGAATCAAGGCATTTTCCCAAACCATTCCCATTTGCCCTCCAAATGCACGGTTTAATGTATGTGTTTTGTTAACCCACTAAAACACATCCTAACCTTGATTTCTTGGTTAGGGGGGATTATATACATCCTAAAATTACCCCCCCCCGCCCCGTTTAAAACCCAAGTCATAAACGTTTTTGCTATGGTTACAAAATGCCCCAAAACCAGCCAGATTATGCTTGAACCCGGTTCAAGTAAACCGGTTTTGCCTTCCCCTAAACCAACCGGCCACTCCTCCTTGCAAGTTGATGGGGACACTCTCCAATCTTGGCACATAACCCTAAGTGTTCTAGCATTGGCTTCCCCTTCAAAGGACAACCAATGAAAGTAAGACAAAGTGATGAATGGTGCCTATTTCCTATTGGCTAGCCGCAATCTTGCCATGCACATTTCGGTTGAGCACATGCTCTTCCAAGCCTTTTCTGGTTGTTTTAGTAGCTAAGCAAGCATTAAGGGATGTATAATTAGCCTAGACAATGTTTTACTTTACGTTTTTGATGTATGCGTTTTAGTTAAGTGTGTTTGTACTTAACCGGTTGTAATTAACCCCTAAACATTTCCTCTCTAGTAAGGAAAGGGAGGGGGAACGTGTAATAGTTGTAGTTAGGGCCATTTTGCTGCTTCACAAAAGCACTCCAAGGCCTTAGCTTAATTTCATAACTTGTTGAATAAAAATCAAAGTTTGAGAGCATTTGCTTTCTTTTTTCTAAACCCTTGCTTTCTTATCCTTAATTGCGCCAATTAATGTGGTGTCCAAGTGAGTCTTAACCTTGATTAAGTGGTGATTCTGTATCTTAATCAAGATTAAGGGCCCTAAGCTTGAAGGTTGGTGGTGATTCTGTATCCAATCTCAAGTTTAGTTCTATCCTATCCTAGATTCCTCTCCATGATTTGCTTAGTGTTGTAATTAACTTCGACTATGAGTTAATTGCTTTCACTTAGTTAATCCTTCATACTCCTTCACTTTTCCAGTTCAATTACTCTCACTTACATCCATTTCTACCATTTACACTTCACAAAAAAGAGCAAAATCGAATCCCACTTCAAGAGCATCTAACCATGCTCTTTTTACTTCCTCACGGCTTTTTGGACAGCAAATTGGCACGGGCAGGCCGTGCACATAGGCACGACCGTGCCACCTTGGCTGTGACCCAAACTTGATTTTTTCACTTCGTTTTGCTGTAAGCTAGCTTGGGTAGTGATTTCCCTTGACACTTACATCATATTTGGTATCAGAGGTTCGGTTTCTCCTAGGCCTTGTGTACCCTTCCACTTCCATAAATCATTCCACTTTGCCTTTCTCACAAATTCAATTTACCCTTTGTTCCTGCAACCTATTCTACCATGACTTCATCTAGCATGTCATTGGAAGAAAGGTTTGAAGCCTTGATGAAACAAAATGTGTTCTTGGCTAGCAAAATTCGAGAAGACTCTCAAAGAAACCAAGAAGCTCAAGCACAGAATGAGTACCTTCGAAAGTAGTTGGCTTCTTTCATGAAGCAAAAGCAGAAGATGAATGAAGACACCCTTCAATCTGAACCAAGGGCACGTGAAGAAGTCTTCAGCCATGATATTGATTCATCAAGTGAAGAAGAAGTGCCTAGAACGGTTAGAGGAGAGCCACGAAATCAAGCCAACAACAACGATTTCAGAGTTGAAGTTCCTTAATTTGAAGGTAAACTTGACCTTGAAGAGTTTATTGATTGGTTACATACTGTTGAAAGAGTCTTTGAGTATAAGGATATACCTGATGATAAGAAGGTTAAATTGGTGGCATTAAGACTTAGAAAGTATGCTTCTGTATGGTGGACAAATTTGAATGCTAAGAGGCTTAGAGAAAGGAAGTCTAGAATTCAAACATGCGAAAAAATGAAGTCTAAGCTTAAGGCACGTTTTCTTTCACCTACATATGTCCAAGATTGTTATGCTCAATTTCATAATCTAACTCAAGGTAGTATGAATGTTGAAGAATATGCTCGTGAGTTTGGGAAATTGATGATTAAATGTGATATTCAAGAGCCTGAAGAATAAACCATAGTTAGATACTTAGGTGGTCTTGATCCTAGGTATTCTAATGTGGTAGAATTGGAAGCCTATACATCCTTTGATGATGATTTTGTACTAGCTCACAAGGTGGAACAACAAAAGAAGGCTAAGCAACCCCACAAACCTCAATTTGCCAAACTTTTCATTAGGAATCAACCCTTTAACAAGGGGAGTTCCAATCCACCCCCTATGCCACAAATGCCTTTTCCTCCAAATCCACAAAGAACTGTAGCACCTCAAAAGGCTCCAGCAACCCCATTTCACCCTCACCCTAATCCAATGAGCAATAGAAGGTGTTTTAAATGTCAAGGTCTTGGTCATATTGCTTTTGATTGTCCAAACAGAAAGGTTATTACTCTAGCAGAATGGACAGCTATTAAAGAAGACTTTGAAGGGGAGGAAAATGAAGTTGAAGATGAGCTAGAAACTGAAGAGGCTCATGAAGAAGTTGAGGAAGAAGCTGGTGAAGGTGAGATGTTGGTATTGAGAAGAGTTCTGAATGGCCACAAAAGCACCAAGGATGAACAACGAGACAATATCTTCCACACCAGGTGTATAGTCCAAGGCAAGGTTTGTTCTCTAATTGTTGATGGTGGTAGTTGTGCTAACGTGGTTTCTCTTACTATGATTGAGAAGCTAGGTTTGCAAGCTTCTGCTCATCCACATCCATACAACATACAATGGTTGAATCAAATCAAAGGACTCCAAGTCAACTCCGGTGTCTTATTTCCTTATCCATTGGCAAGAGTTACCAAGATCAGCTTTGGTGTGATGTAATACCCATGGATGCTTGTCACATTTTTCTGGGCAGGCCATGGTTATATGACAGGAAAGTTATGCATGATGGATTTCTTAATACCTACTCCTTGTTCAAGGAAGGTAAGAAGATTACCTTAAAACCATTGTCGCTATCCGAGCTCCATAAAAACAAACCCACAAAAGGCCATGACCAATCTGGTTGCTTACTCACCTTTAGTGAAACTCTTTTGAAAGTTTCAAATCATGAATTCAAGGCTTTTGAAGAGCGGATCCTAACCTTACAAGATGAACCAGAAAACCCCATGCCAACTCACCCTTTTGCCAAAACACTCATCCAAACATTCTGTCATCTATTCCCAGAAGAAACACCCTTGGGCTTAACCCCTAAAAGGGATATCCAACACCACATTGACCTCATCCCAGGATCCATTCTCCCAAATAAACCAGCTTACAGAATGAATCCAAAGGAAACCATGGAAATTCAGAGGCAAGTGGAAGAATTGATGTCTAAGGGGCTTGTTCATGAGTCACTAAGCCCATGTGTCGTTCCTGCCTTATTGGTTCCCAAGAAGGATGGTAGTCAATGAATGTGCATGGACAGTAGGGCCATCAACAAGATCACTATCAAGTATAGGTACCCCATACCTAGACTTGAGGATATTCTAGACAGACTACATGGCTCTAAGGTATTTTAATAGATTGATTTTAGAAGTGGCTACTACCAGATTCGCATAAGAGAAGGAGATGAGTGGAAGACTGCATTCAAAACCAAGGAAGGATTATATGAGTGGCTTGTTATGCCATTCGGTCTTTCAAAGGCTCCTAGTACATTCATGCGGCTTATGAATCAAGTATTCAAACCCTATATTGGCAAGTTCGTGGTGGTCTACTTTGATGATATTCTCATCTATTCCAAGGACGAGCAAGCACATCAAGATCATCTCACTCAGATTATGCATGTCCTGGAACGTGAGCAGTTATATGGTAATCTTAAGAAGTGTACCTTTTTCACTCATGAAGTTACCTTCTTAGGTTACATTGTATCAAGTGAAGGTGTTAAGGTAGATGAAGGGAAGATAGAGGCTATTCGCAGCTGGCCTCAACCACAAAGCATACATGATGTTCGAAGCTTCCATGGTTTGGCTTCTTTTTACAGGAGGTTTATTAGAAGCTTTAGCACCATTATGTCCCCTATGACTGAAGTGCTTAAAGGATCTTCATTTCAATGGAATCCTAAGGCACAATCTGCCTTTGAAGTGGTAAAGAAGAAACTCACTCAAGCACCAGTACTTGCATTGCCATGTTTTGAAAAGGTGTTCGAGGTTGAATGTGATACATCTGGCGTTGGAATTGGAGGAGTTTTAACTCAAGAAGGTAAACCCATAGCCTTCTTTAGTGAAAAACTATGTGACTCACGAAGGAAGTATTCCACATATGACAAGGAATTCTATGCTATCATTCGGTGTCTAGAGCATTGGAGTTATTATTTGGTGGCTAGTGAGTTTATACTTCATTCTGATCATGAGGGCCTAAAGTACATTCAAGGGCAACATAAACTTAACTCACGCCATGCCAAATGGGTTGAGTTCCTTTAGTCATTCCATTTCACCATCAAGCACAAATTAGGAAAATTGAATCAAGGTGCGGATGCATTATCAAGGAGGCATCTTCTATTATTTCAATTGGATGCTCTTATTCTTGGCTTTGAGCATCTCAAGAGTTTATATGCTAAAGATGAAGACCTTGGGAGTTTATTTGCTGCATTTTCAAAACACCCCAAGGAAGATTTTCTAGTCCAAGATGGTTATCTATTCAAAGGAGTGCGATTGTGTATTCCTAAGTGTAGCACACTTGAACTTCTAATCAAGGAGGTTCATAGAGGTTCTTTCGCAGGTCATTTTGGAGAGTCCAAGACCCTTACCATGCTAATAGAACATTATTATCGGCCCGGAATGGAGAAAGATGTTCAAGATATCCTTAGAAGATGTGGAACATGCCAAATTGCCAAAAGTCATACTATACCGCAAGGCTTATACACTCATTGCCCGTACCAACTCTACCATGGGTGGATGTCAGTATGGATTTCATTTTGGGACTACCAAAGACTCAAAGGGGCAAGGATTCAATATTTGTTGTGGTAGATCGATTTTCAAAGATGGCACACCTCAGTCCATGCAACAAAACCAATGATGCTACACACATTGTCGAGCTCTATTTCAGGGAGGTAACAAGACTGCATGGTATTCCTAAGTCTATTGTTTCAGATAGGGATACAAAGTTTCTAAGTCATTTTTGGATTACTCTATGGAAGAAACTTGGTATTAACCCGCTTTTCAGTACCACTTGTCACCCCAAACTAATCGCCAAACTGAGGTAACTAATCGAACCTTAGGTACTCTTCTAAGGGCATTGATTAAACCTCATGCTAAAGCCTGGGATTTACTCTTACCACATGCTAAGTTTGCATACAACAGGGCTCCTAGCAAAGCTACTAGTCTTTCACCATTTAAGGTGGTGTATGGGATTGATCCTTTGAGTCCTAATGATCTTATTCCACGGCCCCAAGACCAAAACCCCCTGTTGATGCAGCAATAAGAGTAAAAGAGATTCAAAAGCTCCATGAGTTGGTGAAAGCAAGAATTGAGAAGACCAATGCAGCATATGAAGCACACGCCAACACGCATAAAAGAAAGATTGTATTTCAACCTGGAGACTTAGTATGGATTCACCTAAGGAAGGAAAGATTTCCCTCTAACAGGAAAAACAAACTTCTACCAAGAGCTGAAGGTTCATTTGAAGTCTTGGAAAGATTTAATGACAATGCTTATAAGGCTGATCTACTAGGTGATTATGAAGTCTCTGCCACTTTTAATGTGGCTGATTTGAGTCCATTATATCCTGATGTTCCTCCACAAGATCTGAGGGTCAAATCTTTTCAACATGGGGAGGATGATAGAATCCTACCAAGCCAAGACCAAGTTCATGAAGATGCAAACCCCACACGTCTAAGAACAAGGTCCCAAGCCAAGAGAATGGCTCACCTTTTGGAAGAAGAGCAAGCTAGCACAAACGGGCTAACCGGTTCCAAATTGCCCGGTTTTGTGCATTTGATTTCATAACCTACATCGTAGCTTAAGACTAAGATTTTTGTGTTTTTGGAAACCTTTTGATGTTGTCTTGCAGGTTCAAGCATTTGTTTTAAGTCATGTGTGCACGAAAATGAAGAATCAAGGAATTTTCCCAAACCGTTCCCATTTGCCCTCCAAATGCACGGTTTAATGTATGTGTTTTGCTAACCCACTAAAACACATCCTAACCTTGATTTCTTAGTTGGGGGGGGATTATATACATCCTAAAATTACCCCCCCCCCACGTTTAAAACCCAAGTCATAAACATTTTTGCTATGGTTACAAAATGCCCCAAAACCAGCCAGATTATGCTTGAACGCAGTTCAAGTAAACCGGTTTTGCCTTCCCCTAAACCAATCGGCCACTCCTCCTTGCAAGTTGATGGGCACACTCTCCAATCTTGGCACACACCCCTAAGTGTTCTAGCATTGGTTGCCCCTTCAAAGGACAACCAATGAAAGCAAGACAAAGTGATGAATGGTGCCTATTTCCTATTGGCTAGCCGCAATCTTACCATGCACATTTCGGCTGAGCACATGCTCTTCCAAGCCTTTGCTGGTTGTTTTAGTAGCGAAGCAAGTATTAAGGGATGTATAATTAGCCTAGACAATGTTTTACTTCATGTTTTTGATGTATTAGTTTTAGTTAAGTGTGTTTGTAATTAACCGGTTGTAATTAACCCCTAAACATTTCCTCTCTAGCAAGGAAAGGGAGGGGGAACGTGTAATACTTGTAGTTAGGGCCATTTTGCTGCTTCATAAAAGCACTCCAAGGCCTTGGCTTCATTTCATAACTTGTTGAATGAAAATCAAAGTTTAAGAGCATTTGCTTTCTTCTTTCTAAACCTTTGCTTGCTTATCCTTAATTAGGCCAATTAAGGTGGTGTCCAAGTGAGTCTTAACCTTGATTAAGTGGTGATTCTGTATCTTAATCAAGATTAAGGGCCCTAAGCTTGAAGGTTGGTGGTGATTCTATATCCAATCTCAGGTTTAGTTTTATCCTATCCTAGATTCCTCTCCATGATTTGCTTAGTGATGTAATTAACTTTGACTATGAGTTAATTGCTTTCACTTAGTTAATCCTTCATACTCCTTCACTTTTGTACTTCAATTACTCTCATTTACATCCATTTCTACCATTTACACTTTACAAAAAAAGAGCAAAACCGAATCCCACTTCAAGAGCATTTAACCGTGCTCTTTTTACTTCCTCACGGCTTTCTGGACAGCAAATTGGCACGGGCAGGCCATGCACATAGGCACGATCGTTCCACCTTGGCCGTGACCCAAACTTGAGTTTTTCACTTCCTTTTGTTGTAAGCTAGCTTGGGTTGTGATTTCCCTTGACACTTACATCACATGGGGTATTGGTTCTTGCTGACGTCAGTGTTTGAGAATCTTGGGATTCCATTGCAGAAGAGAGTAGGCCTTCAGGTTAGTGATAAGATTGGCAACAGTCCATTGATTGGGTGTGGGTTCAAGATTACAAAAGGCGGCAGTGCACCTTCAGAACAGGGGTTCCAAACACCTCTTGGCCCTGTTCCTAGTGATGCCTCCACATCCAATGGTCCTACCATTGACACTCTATTGCAGGATCAGATCACTTTGAAGGGGGAGATAGCCAAAGTGAAGCAGGTGCTTTTAGAGGAAAAGGCTCTTAATGCAAAGCATCATGAGAATCTACTGAGTGCCCTTCTTGCCCTCACAGCCAAATCCACTTTCCTCTACCTGAACATGTTCCTTCCCCTTTTTCCAACACTATTTTTCAAACACTTGGTTATTTATGTGCTAGAGGTGGGATGTGGGTCGGTTCGATTCGGGCCCACCCGCACCCGGTCGACTTTCAAACCGACCTAGGCCCATGGTCAACGGTGAATAGGTCAACCAGACCCGCAACTGTGTGAGGCATAGGTCGGGGTGGGTGGAGGTGCAAACGAGTTTATATAACCCTTCGCACCAGCCCAAATAGCTGCCCCGTACCCAGCTCACTACTCGCCCCGTACCTGGCCCACTCATCGCCCGGTACCCGGCCGTCCTCGGCCCGCTAACCGTCCAATGCTCCCTCATAGCTTTTCCAGTTTCATTCAGTGGCGTTTAGATCGGATAGATTGACTAGGTGACAAAAAGACAACTTAATTTGGCACGTTCCTTTTTTCACCAGTCGAAGTTTGATGCCCTGGTGCAGAAGTGTACATGTCTTCATTTTTTAATGTCGTGAATTATCTAAAAGTATCATACTTTATGATATAAAATCACTAATTTTTAATAATTGTGGTTAATTGTTAATAATTTTTAATAAGTTGTTAAACTTAACTATTTATAGGTTATATTGATAAAGTATTAAATAATATCCTAATCCGATCAACTCTATCTGTGAAAATTCCAATCAAACATTCTGATCAAAAAATTTAATGCCTAGTCGAGTCAAAAACTTGGTGCAGAGTGTACTGGGGATGGCTAGGCTAGTTACATTCCTAGTCACACTATCACTGGGATGCGTGATGAGAGAGAGAAGGGGTAGGGAGCCTTGGCATCTGAGGCTCTTCTGCAATTGGCTGGGAAAATACACGTGGTGTTCACATCATTTTAGTTCAAAACAATGTCATTTCAATGAAGGAAAGTTGTGGCCGAAAACTTTTCTGCATGTGATTTTTGACAATTCAATTTCTGCAACTCTAATTGTTGCATGTGATTATGCCAGATTTGACAACAAAAGCAGATTATTGTATGTGGTTCTCGGTGATCAACATTTCAAATTTTGAAATGTTGCAGAAGCTTTTCAGTGATATTGCATTAAGTTTTATTGCTATTTTTGAAAAAAAAAAGTGGTCAATTTTGTTATAAATTTAAAGCGTAGCGGTAAAAGAATTCACAATTCAATCTCTCCTGTCATCTATCCCTATTTCACAGTTATTTCTACTTCTTTCAAAATCTCTAACTCTGCCAAGTTTTCTTTAATTAAATAAGGATCTAAAGTCTAAATTCTTCTTGTAATATTAATTTTGTGTACAGTCGATTTTCTTTAATTCTGACTCTGTCAATACTTAATTATACAAGACTTTACGCTAAACCTAGTTGGATAAAATTAAAATATAATATCTACTTAAAAAATGGCAACTGGATCAAGATCAAGAAAAGAAAAGGACAAGATGGTTATGGGCACCAAAACTAAAGATCAATTTAGAAGGTAAGTGTATTTTGATTAATTCATATACTAGTCAATGAATTTTTTTTTAATATGTGTTTTTATTATTGTGTTTCTTAATTCGTTGTTAATTATGATAAGTTGACAAGTGCCAATTTAGAAGGTAAATTTATTTTGGTTAGTTGCAGTTTACACAAATATGGATAATTGTTTATTTTTTAATTAATATACAAGTGCATGCATGTTTTTTTAAATACGCTCTTTTCTACTATTTATTTTGTTATTTTGTTATTAATTATGACAAGTTGATAAGTGCCAATTTATTTTATGTGTATTAATCATGAAATACAAATGTAAACAACAAGTTGATAATTGCCAATTTATTTTATGTGTATTAATCATAGAATACAAATGCAATTTAATCATAAAATTCGTATTTAATTTTACATGTATCTGCTAATGTCATTTAGAAGTTTCATGTTCATTTTTTTTTGTATTTTATATGTTTTACAACTACGATTTTTATAAATATGTTTGTATATTTTGAAGAGAAAAATATAATTTGTGATCTTGGATTCGGTGTTTCCAATATTAATTAAAAATTTATAAATTTGTAATTTGTGTAGACATTGAAAATTATCTAACTTGGCTAAATATGTGAATTTGCTAAGATTACATGAAGAGATTCGACATTTTGAGCAATTAGCAGGCTATGAATCGGCTCAAAGTCAACATGATGTCGAAGTTCGTGAAGATGCTACCCAACCAAATATTGAGCATCAAACTAAGCCACAACAACCCAATTCATAACCCATCCGCCATACAACTGGACCCCAAACTACAAGGCCCCCTCTTCATCCAAATAGAGATGAGATCGGTAGTAACAAAGGAAAACGGAAACAGACATCTTGGGTGTGGAACTTATTTACAAAAGTTCCTATTCCAAATGTGCCAGAGTATGAAATGCACACCTGATGGGGAACTGGAACAATGGTATGACAGTTGGAGGCCCATGGCATTTTAAAGGATAGTGGTATATCACCTGATCAAGCACAAATTTTCAGGTTCCCAGGAGCAAAACCCGGCGCAGGTATGTTTTTGCATAACTGAAAAAAATGATTAATGAATTTAGTAGGTATGTTGTCCTTGACGAAAAACCTTTTGTGATGGGTACAAGCACCGCATTTGACCATTTTGTGCGTAGTTCACTACAACCGGCATATCGCTCGATCTCAGAAGGTGCACTTAAGAAAAGGATTAATTCGTGCTTCACTAATACTTACACTGAATTATTGAATTACTTGGTTGATTTTAAACAACGTGTTAGTGTGACATGTGATTTGTGGAGATCTCCATTTCAAGAAAATTTTCTTGGTGTAACTTGCGATCGGATAGATGAAAAATTGAACATGCAAAAAAGAATTATTGGCTTTGAAGTTATCGAAAGCGAGAAAAATGGATATTTACTGAAAAATGCTTAGATGACTGTTTTTACGAATTTTGGTATTCAAAATAAAATACTTTCCCTTGGTGTTGACAATGCCTCTAGCAAAACTAAATGTATTGATTAAATGTTTGAAAGCAGATGTCTTGATTTTCTTGTTAAAGATTTTTTCCATGTTTGATGTGTATGTCATGTACTCAACTTGTGTGTTCAGGATGGTATTGAAACGTTATCTTACATAGTTAACCCTGTTAGAAAGGTGGTGCCGACCGGAACAGACGATCTTTTAAAGAGGCTTGTAGGAATAGATCTGTCCAGTATAAATCTTTCAACCTTGATATGCCTGTTAGGTGGGGCTCTACAGATAAGTTACTGAGGGACACATACATATATAGAGAAATAATATATGATCTGTATAACAATGCTATAGGTGAGGATATTATGACACAAGACCTATGGGACATAGCACAAGCCTTTTCCAGCCGTCTTGGTATATTTGATAAGGCCACAACACATTTTTCTTATGTGTACTAACCCATTATAAATGATGTCGTTGTTAAACTAGTAGAGATTGTTGTTAAACTGTCATCTTATACACCATCCCATCCTTTACTTAATTGTGTTCTTAGCATGAAATTGAAATTGCTTATGTGTTTTTTTGATATGCCCAAATTGTTTCTTATTTCTGCTATACTTGATCCTAGATATAAGACCCGTGTATCAAACTATCTACAATATTATTACCAAAAGTTAGATGTCTCTTGTGATGTCAGTAGAATTATGAATGATAGCAATAACTTGTCAAAATTTTTATATGATAAATATTCGGAAGATGCCCTACCAGCTACCCCACAAACCCCCGCACAATGTATGCCTTCTGTTCTTGTGAGTCAATTTTTATATGATACGCTTGTGAGGGGACCAGGGGTTTCCACCACATCAGGTCCAGAAGGTAGGTATGCTGAGTTAAATGAATATTTGCATTGTTCTGGTTATGCACAACTAGATCAATCTTTTGATATATTATTATGGTGGAAAGAAAATTGGAAAAAATATCCAATTTTACACAGAATTGCAAAAGATATTCTTGCTTGTCCTCCTTCTACTGTAGCAATTGAGTCAGCGTTTAGTGCTGGAAGACGGATCCTTGATGATAAACAAGCGGCCCTAACCCCAAGCACAATCAAGGTTCTAATATGCTTGAAGGATTGGCAAATGGCGTACAACCGATCTCAAGAACAACCTCGACCAGAGGACAATGAAGATGAGATTGACCAATTTGTACAACTTAGCTTCTCATCTAGTTCAGAAGCATCAGGTGGCAGCTCTGCAGATGAAGCTCTCGATGATGACGAGTGACGTTCTCCTATATTTGCCATGTTCTACCTCCTGTCGTGCGAGTAAGTCGGGTAAGTATAAGAACTATGTGGGCTTTGATTCTCCGTATGTTACACGGAATAACAACTATTCTTTGACATATATGGGGATACGTAGGCATCTTAATATGAAATACTTTAATTAATTATTTCATAATCTTTGGAATATGAAATATTTTAATTAAATGATCATATTAAGATGAAGCCCTTTTAATTTCCCTTCCCCCTCCCCTCCACCAATCGCAAGGTAAAAAGGGAAAAAATTTGTCGTAATATTTTTTAGGAGTTTGTTATAATATTTTTTTGGGAGTTTGTTGTAATATTTTTTTCCCATATCAGTTGTTTCCCTTGCGTAACCTTGTTATTTTGCTCTTATCGTGTTTTTTGTATTCAACACTGATTGAGAAAGCCCCCATATTTTTTTAGGAGTTTGTTGTATTATTTTTTTCCCATATCAGTTGTTTCCCTAGGGTAACCTTATTATTTTGCTCTTCTCATGTTTTGTGTATTCAACACTAATTGAGAAAGCCCTCGTGTTGGTATCAAAATTTTAATACTCTCTCCCATCTACAATTTTTTTTTTTTAGGTTTTAACTAAAACGGGTCAACCCGACCCGCCCCTACTTAAGCCCGTGAACCGCCCCGCCCCACCCTATTAGTTTCATGGTGCGGTGCGGTTCAATGACACGTGACCCATCGGCGCGCGGTTCAACGGGAAAGGTTAACCCAGCCCGCCCCGTATCCCACCTCTAGTTTGTGCCTACTAACGACTTATGGCTGTTTTTGGATAGTATCCACATTTATGTTATAACTTAGCCTATTGCATGTGTTATCTGTTTGTGCGTGACTCGGATGGCCAATATCATTACTGTACCATATACTTGAGTGTATCGAGGTTATTCACCTCATGACCCGTGGTGGTGGGTGCATCCCTACTAAATTTATGCAGATGGTTCCCTCGACCTTTTCGATGATGTCAAAAGCAGGAAGATAAGTATGACGATGCTTTGATTGGTCTGCCTGTTTTAAGCTGACTTTCTATTCTTATTATTCTCTCTTATGTGAATTGGCTTCTTGAACTGTCTTGGCACTAATATTTTGCCCTTTGCCTTGTCTCATTTTTTAATGGTCATTTCGTTTGTCATCATCAAAAAGGGGGAATTTGTTGAATCAATCTTATATAAGGTTTTGATGATTACAACCCAAATGTGCTAATTATGCTTGGCGTGAGTTGAGTGCTAGAATCATGTGATAAGGCAGATTGCAAACATCCTGGAGATCAGTTCGAAATATCATGTTTGAAGCTATGTGATAAAGTTGTATGTTGAAAGCGACAGAAGTTACAAACACCCTGAAGAGCAGGTCGAAGAAGCTAAAATCATCAAAGTAGATATATGTGCACATCATCAGCAAAGTATGTAGTAGTCCGACCCCAAATTCCGTTTATTAATTTCATGTCATTAACCCATGTGATTAAGTTCATTTCATTCACATCATTTCTTTTTATATTCCCATCTTTTTTATTATTCTCATTTGGACATTTCTAACGGGGCCCTTACTTTGCAATTCGGGGATTTCTTCTCGTCAATTTTGAAAATTGAGTTAGGCCTTGATATTTAAGAATTTAACGTTTAAAATTCTTTTTCATGGCACCACAACCATTTATCTCAAACTTTAAAAAAAAATTCGTAAATGCACTCGGTTTCAGTTTTTCACTAAACCCGAGCCCGTTTAAAGCCGATTTTGATGCAACAAGACTTGACCTTTATTTGATTAGCTAAATCCTCTTAATTAAGCCTTAATCAAGCATGATATTATTGACTTTTCTACCCTATTTGCAGCCAAGTATTAAGCCATGTATTAAAGGGGAGTATAAAAATAAAAAAAGTGGCTTTTATCTTCATTTTCCACCAAGTAATTTTCTCTCCCTTCCCTCTCCTCTTTCTCTCTCTACTCAGCAGCCCCCTTCCCACCACCATATCACCACCTTTCCACCACCAAAATCTTACAAAACAACCCCCACTCACCACCCCCAAACACCTCTTTCACTTTCATAAGCATCAAGGATCCTTGAAACCTCTTTTGCTAGCACAAAGTAAGTGTTCTTTCACCTCTATGCTGATTTGTGTTTTCGATATTTGATCTTTTTGGTTTTTGTTCTTTATTTTGGTTGTTTAATGATGGATTATGCTGTTCTTGTTGGTATTAAGAATGACCTTGTTGAGGGTTTATGGTGGAGTTGATTTTGGATGAAGTTAGGGTTAGGGTTTCATCTTGGGTATGCAAGCTTCTTGTTCAAGTGATATTTATGGCTTGTTTTCTCCATGTTTTTGCTTATCTTTTAATGTATTGAAGTTTATTATGGTTTTTATGATGTGTTGGAAAGATGAGATGGGGGTTCAAGTTGACCCAAAGTTAGGGTTTTATCCATGAATACACGGTTTGGACCAAAGTGGTGTTAACCTTAAGGTATGTGTTTATGTGCCTAGAAAGTAAGCCTTGTTGGATAAATATATGAAGTGAATTAGAGTGTGCTGATCTTGTATGATGTTGGGATGCAACATAGTGTGCTTACATGCTCTCAAGAAAGAGTTTAAGTTGAGGTTTGGTGTGAAAAAGTGAGAGAACAACCTAAATCAGTGAGGCTGGAATTTTCAGTGAAACAGGACGAACTTTGGAGAAAAACTGGTAATGATCGGCTAGGCCAAAAATTCTGATTTTTTGTGAGTAGATTGGTCTGGATGTTAGCTTTAAAATGACTCTTGAATCGCCTTAATTTGAGGTCTGGGGAGGAAGTTATGGCTATTTTACTGAACCTGGGCAGAATGGACAGAATGGTTGTTTTTAGCACCAAAACCTGACATGTTGTTGTTCTAACCCCATTTTATGAAACCTGTCATAGGAATCTGGTTATGTGCCCTTCAGGAAAATTTAGAGGACTTCCTAAGCTATTTATATTGGGGTCTTATGTCTCAGTTGGAGGTCGGGAGTATAAGTTGGGGATTATTCATTCCGTACCTCGTCATAAACCCTACCCTCTAAACTCGCTACCGTGCCTTAATTTAGCATTTCCATACTTTATTTAGCTTTATCAGTTTTATAAGCCTTTTCTATTTAACTGGTTCACACAAATTCTTTATAAGCCTTTTCTATTTAAGGGTATCCATTGTACTAATTTTATGCCTATAATGATTTTGAACAGCATCAAGGCCTAAGCTCTCATCCTCTTCTCCATTTTGGTACATCTGTTTAATCTATGAACTAACTTTTAAAGACCCCAGGTACGTTCATTGACTGTATCTTTAGAAATTAGCACGTATTTATCGAAGTTATAATGTTTTGGTAAGTACATCAATGAATCAATTGAACCAGTAATTTATCACATAATTAGTGACCCCATCAGTTATCAGTTACAGGCATTGCCCTTCAGTTACCCGCGCGGCTTCAGGTCAAGTCTTCCGGTCGGCTTGGCAGGTGTACACCTATACATAGATCGTAACAGTTGCTAAGAGGGTTCACTAACAGATAATAATTGGCAATTTAGCTTTATATACATCTCATTCCCTGTTTTTTAAAATACAAATGAATTGCAAAGTGGGCCTTCATAATTTCTTTCTCCATTGAATCTTTATCAGTACAGGGATGCATGTACTGAGCTTTGGCTCACAGTTCGAAATGTTTTTATGTTTTGTTTTAGGAAAATGTTCACTAAACCGCTCTCAGGCGGGCAAGGGGGCTGAAGGTGATAAATAAATCAGGACTGTCCATATGATCGGCAGATAGAAGTGCTAAGATGTTGTCATGCCTTTTTGTGGTGCTTTTTGGTGTTCCAGTTGTATATTTGAACTGTAACATGTTTTGGAGTTACAACTGTGCATTTAAACTGAGTTACGTATGTTGTTTAACCTTCATGTAACCCGGAGAAGTGAGAACATTTCCTGTATGTAATTAAATGGTTTTAATGGATGTGTTTGCCCTTTGAGGATAAACTTTGATGTTTTAGCTAAATTTTTCATTTTCAAGCGAAGCCTTGTCCTTGCGGACGGCGGTAACGCCCATTCATGGAATTCGTGGCGTTAAGCTTAGGTAGGTAAATGCATCTATGATTTATGCATTATTGGGGCGTTACAGAGTACAAGAGTCTTTAGAGTCTTAGGGCTAAGTACTGGTTATATTTGACTAGATTCTTGTTAATATGCCAAAGAAGAACTTGAATTAACACTCACCGTCAATGAATTATTTAAGCTGACTCAAAACACTACTCAAAACAATTGTACAAATAGGTCTGCAGTGTTCTAAGGGCAGCTAGTGCAAAAATTTGTTTTCAAAGATTTTCAAGAGTTTTTGTACAGCCAAAATTCCTAATATATTTAGGATCGATTTTCTGATTATATTGTGTTTTAGAAAGGGTACTTTCCTCAATAATATTGGTCTCCTTTAAAGATTTTTCAAAAGATTTTATCTGATCCTTAAAAGATATGATTTCCTAAAAAGATAAATTCTTGAAGGATTTAATTCCTTTGAAGATACTGAGTATTTTCAGAGTTATTATGGAAATCAAATCCTTGCTTTTTCGTGGGTATATAAGCACTCGCTTCTCATCTCTTCAGGCAAGGTTTTTCAAGGGCCTTCACGATTGATCAAGTGTTTGAATTTTTCTGTGAGAACAACCTTCGAAGTGTGCGCTTAATTGAGTCTTCACTATTGGCATAATAGGAGTTGTATTGTACCGTACACTTAGCTTCTTTAGAAGCATTCAAGTAAGGTGTTCTTTATCTCTTTTCCGTCATCGTGATTAGAGGTTGTCCAAGTTGTTGGACGTGGTCTCTTAGGGGACGTGTGGACATTGTGTCCGTGAGTATTTGTCCAAGTTGGACGAGGTCTCTTAGGAGACAGTGGACGTGTTGTTTGTGTGAGCTTGTCCAAGTCTTAGGAGACTTTGGATGTGTGTTTGTGACGAGAGTCTTGGGTAGACTAAGTTACCTGTGTTAAGGTTGCAACATGTTCGCCCCGTTTAGTGAAAGTGTTACTAAAATCCTACAGTGGTAGGTCGTGGTTGTTACACCTTACTTGGGCCAAAGGTGGTTTTTCACGTAAAAACATTGTGTCTCCTTTACTATTTCCGCAATTACTTTCGTTTCTGTTTCACTGAGAACACGCATCACAAACAGGTCTCACGAGTGTTCTGAAATAAGTTTGATTTCTTGCTCACTATAAACACTTACTCCAAATAGTTCTCACGAGTGTTTTTAAAACAGTTTGAAAAATTGGTAGACACAATCCACCCCCCCCTTTTGCGTCCTTGTGGATTAAAATCTAACAATTTTCATCATTAACATTTAAATGCCTAATTTGCATTTCCAGATGTCCATAGAGAATGAAACATTGGAATTATCTAACATCTTCAAGGCAGTAATGGACCTTGAGAGAGGGACGTATAAATGGATGAAATTGGGAGAAGCCCAATTGGTAAGTTCCAGAACACTGCTTATAGACTATGTATGACTATATGCAAGTACATGTAATGTCTAATTAGTTCACCAATCACATTGAATGAGTTCACTGAGTGACTGATCAATGTTTACTAATATGTGTAACGTGCAATTGATTAACTATGGGTGGTCATCAAGTTCACTTAGTACAATGCTTGAGTTCACTGAGTCATTGATGATGGTTCACTTTATATTTTGACTAGCAGTGATACTAGATGCAACCTTACCTTTATGTGTAGCAGTTGGACGGGTTGTATATGTGTAAATTATAATAGATTCACTAGGAATAATAAATTAGTTCCCTGAATACAATGACTGAGTTGACTAAGTGACTGATGAATATACACTAAACATTTTGACTACCATTGAAACTAAATGCAAGATTCCCTTAATGTGTAGCAGTTGCACAATTTGTATATGTTTAACTCGTAATTAATTCATTATTGGTTGACAACTAGTTCACTAAGGAATTGACAAAGTCGCCCCTAACAGATGCAAACATATGCAATATACCAGCAAACATCCTACTTGTGTCCATATGCAGGTCTTACTCAGTACAGTATAAAGTTTGCATCAGCTCACCGAGTTCACTAGGAAGCTTTATTTAATATGTGTATTCTTTCATGTTAAGTCAACCCATTGTTCACTATACCATATCAGGTCGTTCATCAGGGAACCGTTTGCAGTTTATTATAACCACCATAGTACACATGAATATACATAACTACATGTATTTTCTATGACATGTAGGTGTTTTTCCCCATACTTCAAGACCATCTTTTTTTTGTCCTCTGTTATGGCTTTGGAGGCAAGAAAATAATCGTACTTGACAATCACTTGGAAGGAGAGGGTGCCACATCCAGATATAAGCATAGTGCAATGGCCATGGTAAAGATACCTCAAACACAAAACCCTTATTTCATATACAAAAATATCACCCGATAACATTAGGAAATTATATACAGACAAACTTGTTCGCAATCTACTTGTTGAATGGACGACTTAAAAAGGCGGTTGACGTCAGGAAATTTACCCTCGTAGTTTGGAATCTGTCTTGGCAAGATGACAACAACATACATTATTGCGGGATTTATGCCATACACCATATGGAGTCGTTCCAAGGAGGTAGTGTCAAGTACTGGTCAACAGGTTTCAAAAAGAATAAGGTAACCTATACATTTTGCTCTTAAACCAATATGAACTTCAAAATAACTATAATTCAAATTCAAAGTTGAATAACACATATTACATTTAAAATTGTTTATGTCCACCACACATGTGAAAAATGCAGGAATAGTTCGTCAGATATCTACGTTCAAGGTACACGGCAATGATATTAGAGAGTGAACTCAATCAAGTACGGTTGCAGGTACAAGAAGCAGCAAAGGAAGACTTCCAGCAAGGTGAAAAAGTAGTCCAACAGTTGTTGCAGTAGAAATACCCTACTATTAGTCACTTATTTCAAAACAATGAGGCATAGAGCATACAATGTTCCTAATGAACATCTCTTAGTGTATGACAAATGCATATCTTCCTTTTCAATATTTAAAGGAAGTGTTCTAAACTTATTAATTGTTAGTGTACATTTCTAAATCAACAATCCCTTACACAAATTAACTCCCCATAGTGCACACACATATATACTACTACCCATGTGTTGACCACAACGACAATAAACACAAACCAAAGAAACACAGCAGAAATGAAAAGTATAAAATTTTAGAAACATAATAAACTAGACAGTTATGAAATAAACAAAAATTTGATGTGCATTTTATAATTGATCACTACATTCACAGGATGTTGGACACACAAATTATCGGACTAAAATCTACACGGGCAACATGTTTACCTAGTTCACTAAGGGCTTTGATGTAGTTCACTATAAATTTTGAATGAAGTTCACTCTACATCATGCTATATATGTCATTTTATCTTGGATCACTAAACAATGTGGATTTGCTCACTGTCTAAATTATGAATGATCACAACATAGCATAATAGGTATTCAAGCTAAATCTAACCCAAAACACTGGGAATTTTAACAAGGGAGCTCACTACATAGCATATTGAAAAAATAAAACCATCGATGTCTCGAAGTTGAAAGAATCTAAGTATGCATACATTCAAAATTGTTCACAAAAACCTTTGAAGTAGTCCACTAAGCATTTGAGATCCGTGCACACTAAAACGCCGTAAATCTGACTGTGTAAGTGATCCATGGTTCACTATTGATTTTGCATTTGTTCACCGTATGAAGGGAGAAGTTCAATGCAAAACCTAGTTGCTATTGGAACTCAAAATAAGCAAGAACTACATTCTATCTATAACAAAAATTACCATCAACATTGCAATATGTCCAAATCATAAGTCATATAGTCTGACTTAATACATATTTTGAGCCATAAATACATAACAATAGAAATATGAAGTGTCTCCAACTCCACAATACTATTTCAATGCTTATCATTATGACTATCATTTTCATGAATAACATCAGATTGGAGTTGTTGCAACACAGGCAGCGCCTTGACTGGCATAAACACTGAACTGTTGTCAGCTGAATGAAAATACTACGTTTGATGAGAAAAAGGCAAGTGAAAAGTGCCCTATATAAAAAGATACAAACACAATAAATCAATAGCAAGATTCACAACGCTACTCAAGAGTGATACAAATGTAACATATGCATACTCACTTAGTTCAAATGGCACAGACAAACATGACCAAAACAATGAGTGAAAATGAACCAAAATTAAAATGTACCTTACCCAAACGATGCTGACCATGCGAAACTACAGATAAATGGTTAAACGTCAGCAATGTCATCTGCTATTAAAAACAAATATTAATTAAAAGCAAAAAATTTACAAAATAACCACAAAAAAGGTCAATAGAAATATACCTGTTGAAGCATTTGTGAATAACTTATGCCAGTATGTGGAGGAGCATCAGAAACACATGGTCCAATCTTCATCTAGCACAAGATTAAAAGATAAGTCACTAGCAACACTAATAAGACACAAACCATGCAGTAGGTACAATCTATGATGTAAACAATCAAAATCAACAAGGACACTTTCAACAAAATAATATTAACTTCAACACAGTTGGTACTAAAAGTATGAATTAGTTCAATCAGTAATAGAATGAGGTAAACATGAGAATGATTAACTGAAACCCATCCAAGTTCTGTGTATATGTAAATCTTTTTGCTTGCACCATTTGCTTTAGCCTAATAAACTGAGGATTCAAGGGTTGTTCACTATGATATTGTGACAAATTCACTGAGGAATGCAGTAAAGTTCACTATAGGTTAAATGTATATAAGTTCATAATACAAAAACACACTTAATGACTAAAAGTTTTCCACAATTCACTAAGGATGGTTAAGTTTCATGGATAATTAAGGTAATTATGTGCATATTCAAAATTCAGTTGTTTCAGAATTGACTTTGTAGCAGTTCACTAATGAAGTGATGAATATTCACTTTAAAATCAAAATCATATTAGAACTAAATGCCACATACAAATGCACTATAAAACAACTACTGTTTACTAGTTTTGTGGATGAGATTCACTGTTAAATTTACATAACTTCACAAAGAAATTAGTTCACTTGAGTGTATAATAGAGTTCACTGAAGTGATGATTGTTGTTCACTGTAGAAGAACACAACAGAAAGACACCTACAGTAGCCTCAACTCATAACGAGGCACCTTCAGGACATGGATACGAATACATATGCATAACTAATTGTATAATGATATGCATACTCTTACATATGCACCTTAACGACATGGATACTCATGCAGAAAGGCACCTGGGATGGTGCTGTGTGCGAGCTAACATCATTCTTTGCCAACTTATTTGACTTCCTCTGTTTAACTTCATCACATTTCCTTTCAACAATACTCTTAAATCTCTTATTCCTAACACCTTTTTTACGAGAACCAGGAGGATTTAGCACATTCGGAACAGAATTCAATACTTTTAAATTTCCATCTTCATCACAATTTACAGAGCCCACATCAAATTCAACTACCTCCTTAACTTCCAAAAAGGCCTTTTCACAATGTGCCCTTGCATTCTTATTCATTTGGCTAGCTGCAATTATTGAATTCATTTTCCTCAACATTTACATCTTCCAAACAGAAGAACAACCCACGTTATGTGCACCAGTCGATGATCCTAACTCAAGGCTGTGTCCATCCTTAATGCCCATACACCACCTCCTAATTATATATTGATCAGGCACTTGTTCAACATAATAAGCATGTAGCACCCTTAAGCAATGGGAACACAACATCCTAACCTTGCTAAACATCTTACAACTACATTCAACAACACCTTCCTCTTTATTAAAATTAACGATATGTCAAAACTCATATAGCTCTCCTCCATGAGATTCCCTTGCAAACCGAATTCTCCACACCTCAAATGACATATCAGATTGCTTTTAAATTATATCCGGCACAATCAATGAACTCCTTCTCAAACATCAAGAAAGCTTCAACAGTATAAACAGACATTGCATGTTTCAAGATGTTTATAGAAGGGAAAGCTATTTCCACATTACCTTTGCTACATCTATGATCTTCATCATTCTCTTTGCTCCTCCACTCAGATACAACATCACAAAAGATGTTGTAAAATCCACACAGATCAACTGTAGCCCGCAACCTCTGTTTCAAACATCTGTTCGTTGCTTCACTCCTTTGAGAAGATAATACACCACAAAAAAAAACTGTTTTGAAAATGCCAGACACCATTTTTCATGCAAAGTATACAAGTTATAAAGCCAACGATTGTTACTACAATCATACTTTTCCATCATCCTGAAATTAAAAATGCAATTTATAAGCATAATATCACAAAATAATTGAAAAAATGCATACCTAATACATCATGTGAAGTGAACTTACAAACACAAAAGCTGGTAAAAATCTTTAACAATCTTTAACACTGATTTATAACACTGATTCATACTTAAAAATTACTTACCTCTCCCAAAGAAATTAGAACTCCCCCACAGTGTTACAGTCCAACAAAACTCTATTAAAATTCTTCGTGAACCCTTCACACGATCTAAGGCGTCCAATGTTTTTCCTTGAGTTCTTAATAATGTGCCAACAACACAACCTATGATGAGCAAGAGGAAACACCTACTTAATTGCAGAAGCTATGGAAAATGTCTGATCTATCATCACAATAATTGGATGCTTCCCACCCATAGACTTCAAGAATGTCTTAAACAACCAAACAAAAGACTCTATCTTCTCATTCATCAAAAAGCCACAACCAAACATAACATTCTTTGAATGATGATTCACCCCAACAAATGGCGCACAAATCATGTCATACTTGTTTGTCCGATACGTTGTGTAAAACACAACAAAATGTCTAAACAATAAATAATCATCCAAAATTTGCTTATCCCGCAAAAAAAGACTAACTAAACAGCTGCTCACATCAAGCTCAAATGAAAAAAAGAAATCATCCTCATACTTGAGACGCCTATTAAATATTTCAATTAATGAGTGCGCATCTGCACCATCAAATGTTTTGTCCTTCAATTGTGACAACTTGTTATATACGTCTCGCAACCCGTACCCCAACGAAGGAGAACCCCTAGCTTGTTTCTTAAGCACACGATATGCATCAGCAACAACTATTCCCGACTCCCTAAGTTGTTTAACAAATGAAATATCCTCCTCAGATACTTCTCGATGTGAAGGCAACAAATGCCGCTTACTTGGACTACACAAAGCATGATTATGATCAGTCTCATGCCGAGTAACAATCCACTTACCATCCTCATCAACATGAAACTGAATAAACGCCTTGGAACCTGTCCTTCCATCTACATTCGTGTGATCCTTGTGATGTTGACCTTTTTATTGCTTGAATCCTAGTTTCCAACAACAAAACTGGTGCATGCATAAGCCTTCGCCTTCGGATTTACATCTGTGCCATATTTGAATACCGAACACTAAATCCAACCTTGTGTGCATAGTCATTGTAGATGTGAAATGCTTCACGCTCTGAGCTAGCCACATCCCCAACCAACACTTCATGCAAAGGTTCAGCTTCGACAATGTCCTGTTTACTGAACCCACATCCTATAATACACATTAAACATATATCGTGAATATAAGTTATATCTACAATTAACAATTACATATACAGTAGTAAATAGCATCTACAACACGACCTCATGGGATTACAACACACACAATAAATGGTAATACATCCACTATCAACTACGATAACCACAAACACATTGAGTAGCTGTAATTGTAAGATGCACTTCTATGTTGTACTCAGGGTTAACACCAATCAAGGATTAGAGTGAACCTTCCTCAGTGAACGAAGACAATCAAAAATATGAATACCCTCATCAAAACCACCCTCATCAAAACCATAGAACATTAATCAATTTAAAGTGGAAGTATGCGCTTAGTTACTCAATGAACTTACCTTAAGAACTCAGTGAACTTGCCCAAAAAAGCAGTGAAAAGCAGAAGTTTTATAATGCACTTATATATTCTATATATGTTTTATACCATGCAAGTTCTACAGTGAACCTTCCTGAATTCCATAGTGAACTAATGCAAGGTAAATACTCAAAACTCCTAAATACCAAACAACACAATATTTCATAAGGTCTTCACTGAGTAAGGTTTTAAATTGAACCTTCCTCAAATCCTCAGTGAACTAATGCATAGTAACTAGTGAACCCACCGACACATCCAAGTGACATTTCCAGTAAACAGTAGCTCACAAATACCCATCATACTTGAAAGTGAACAATCTTTAAGTCTGCAGTGAACTAAAGCAAACGAAATGGTGAAACATGTCAGATTCACATCTGCACAAAACTAGCATATGATTTACTGAACCTTACTGAAAATATACAACACTCACAAGAAACGACGTCATCTCCTTCTTTACAAACAACATCCAAAAGTTCCGCTTCAAACAAAGCTACCAAAAAAAAACAACAGCTACTCATTCAGCAAGAACCTTATATAAATCAAGCAAATATATATAAATAGTAACATTCAATAATTACACAACTTACGAATTAAACTTTTGGAAACAGAGCGATGTCTGCATTCATCAACACTATCTTGAACAATGCTCTTGTCCATTTTGAATACTAATAATGTCAACAAAAACACCCTCAAACTTCACGTAAAATAGTCTACTATTAAACTTAAGAACAAATTAACATAATCAACGAATCCATTAATCTCATAAACACAGAATTTCAAAACTTGCTGCCTTCCTCTTCTTCTACAGCATACCACCCCACTCACCATAACTGTCAAACTATTGTAAAAAAAATAAAATAAACCGAAAATAAAAAAAGGAAAACTGAAAAAAACGGTTAACTTAAATGACATAAACTGCCCCATTTTCCAACAAAGAATAAAATTCAAATAAATAATTTTAGTTTTTTTCAGAATTATAAACGATGACATGGCATGCTAAGGTGGCGCTTACATGGATCCGGGAGCATAAACTCCCGGGTGTATATAATAAAATGCAGCCAATCCCTACTCCGCCAACAACAACCACCATCCTCTTTGCCATCTGCTGCCATGGACCTTCGACCCCCCACCACTGCCAATACGCACCCTCACCCACTCCTTTTTCTCTTGGTTTTTGAGGGATTACAAGGTGAACCATAAGTCCCCTACATTGGCCTTCATCATTTTATTTCTTAATTTAGTAGTTCAATTACACTATTTTAATCTTGGATGATTGTTTTTTTTTTTGGTGTAAATTTGAAGGTTTTAGTGGCAAATTTTGGTGTTGAGGCATATGGTGGTTATGGGTGCTCATGGAGAGTGGATTTTAAGTGAGGGTATGAAGATACGCTCACATGGGTTAGTTGGGTTGAATTTAAAAAGGGGTTTTGTTTACTTTGAATGAAATTAAAGGTTGATGTATGTGTGAGACTCTGGCCGTTGGAGAGTGAAAAAGGAAGAAGAGGAGCTTGAGTTTGGGGTTGGAAGCGATATGAGAGATGGAGTTTTAGAGTAGATATCAGTGAGAACATTAAGATAAAAATGTTAGCTGAAGATTAGATCGACCAAATTGATTAATTGAAGGAATATGACTTAATTGGGTAATAGACATATTATTTCTTATCTTTGGTTCACATAATTTATTGACAGCTACATAAATCGCTATGATTTGTTTTCCAATTGGAAGTGGTCCATATTGTAGTAACAAACGGCTTAATAGAATACTCATTAGCTCTGCTTTCTCTTTGTTGTTGCATTTTTTAAATGAATATCTTGTTTTGAATTTAAAGTTTAATTGGAGAATTAGGTTGTATTCATATGAGTAGGTTAAGAAGGGGGCTTGGTGATTAAAAGTAACACTAACGATTTCATGGTAACTTAATGAAAGTTGTAGCAATGATGGGTTCTAGATAGTGTTAAGGATTATTTTAAAGGGGTAATTAAAAGTTGAGTTATGTTTTGGTGGATTAAAAAAAATAACATATTTGTTATCTAAAGTGAATAAGTGGAAATGAAACTTTACTTGAGTCGTTGAAGGCGAAAACTTATTCAATTTCGACCTTCAGGCCTGTACATTGCATTGAAAATGAAATTAAGCTCATAAAACAAAACTAACCTAAACTGTCTGTTTTTATTGATAAATTAGTAAACTTAAAAAGGTGGGCATTAATTGTACTGAAACAAATGTGTTTAGAATTAGAAGAATAATCATAACAATAAAGGGATAACACTAACATTTTTAATGAAGATAATAATAGTTATAATGCTGACATACCCAATAGCATAAGAATAACATGATTAACCTAATAATGATTAACCTAATAATGAACGGGAAATAAAACTTGTTTGTACGTTTAGTTAAATGTGATGGGTATGTTCGTAATTATGAGAGAAAGAAATACCAATTAAAATTAAGGATTGTTTGCCAAGATTCTAATAATAAAATTATTTAAACCTCAATAATAATCGGACATCTATTTGAAACAGAAGTAATGCTAGTTTCATCATCATTGAGCTATAAACGAATATTTTTTGAGAGAGACAGAGAGATTTGAAATCTAAGTGTGTTTACTGTCCGTACCTTTTAAAAGTTCACATGTTTTTCACAAATATCAAATCACATAATATACAAGTATTCAATGGATTATTTACAAGCATTGTTTTGCTACATAATCAAGTGGATCCACTAGCAACAAATTACCAATGCTTAGGCCCAACAATTTACCCATGTGGCTTCATCTCGGGCTCCTCAATTGACATTGAAGGTGTGCACATGCTCAATGATCGCATTATACGTATGAGCTCATCAGTTTAGGTTCCACTTTAAGATAATAATCGATAATAGTTTTAATACAATTCTCTCTCCTCCACATTTCGAACTGAAATGATTTGAAATGTGGGCCACTCACTAGAAAATGAATTTCTTTCCTTGACAGCATATGGATGAATGTATTGAGCTGCAACTCTTTGTTTGAATATTTTTATATTTTTGTGTTTTAGGTGGAGTATTTGAGAAGCTTAGACACCTGATGTTCGTACCAAAAATGAGCTATTTTTAGGGCACTTTTACACCTGTTTTATGCTCATTTTAATCGTGTTTTTTAGGTTTTTATGTGATTTTATTTTATCTTGCAAATTTTTAATAAATGTGAAAAAATGGCGAAAATGTGAAGAAAATGGTGAAAAATGTTGAGAATCGAAGAACTGGTCCAGAAATTTAAAAAAAAACCGGACCGGTTCACTTAAGGCATTAACCTTCCCCCCCCCCTTTTCTCATTCCTTTTCTTCTTCTCACTTCGCGAATGCCAGAAACCCAGAACCCTGCGTGCTCCTTCTCCATCTTCTTCATCTGGGTTTTCTCTCTCTACCCCATCTCTCTCTTCAAAACACCAGCCCACCACCCGCAAGTTACGCTGTCGCTGCCACTGCCACGTACCCACCTTCGTTGTCCCTCATCGCCATCGTCCACGCACACCACCCAAATCGATGGTCAAGAAACGAACAGGTTTGGGTATAAAGGGAGCTCGAGACGCCATTGAAGGAAGCTAGGTAATTTAGGGTTAGGTTAGGCTTACATTCTACTTTAGGTTTAGATTTTAGTTTTAATTCCAGTTTTATTTTGATTTTCAGATTAAGGTTGTTTCGATTTAGGGTTTCGATTTTAGGTTTGTTTTCAACATTCAATTCCATGTAATTAAGCTTTGATTTCGAATCCTCGTTCATAAATTGCAAGGATTTTTGGGGTTTATTTGAGTAATTTTGGTTTTTGTTCCCCTTCCCTGTTCTGTTCTGTTTTTACTTCGTTGTTAATGGTGATACCGCCATTTATGGACGACTGAGCTGCAAAGCGGGGAGGCCTGAAGTTGATTAGTTTCGGTTTATTCCCCCTCCCTTGTTTTTGGATCGTTCGATGGTTGCATTCTAGGTTCATAGCTGAAGCTTGTTACAGCTTTTGTAAGTATTCACTTGCCTTCGTTCTACTTTCGGTTCTGTTAATCCCCCTCCCCTAATGCAGCCTTTTTCGTGTTCTATTTCGGTTCTGCTTACCCTTCCCCTATTGCTCGATTCAGCTTGCTATTGGTAGTTTGGTATGGATTATCTTGGCTTGGCTGCTTGCAATTAGATTGTTCACTGTTCACTGTTCTGGGTTACCTGAAGCTAATGTTGAAATTATGCAGCTTAGAGTTAGTTTTAGGTTATGATTGTTCACTGTGTTGAATTAGCATTGTGTTCAGTTTCAGAATAATGTTGGTTAGTTGCTTGGTTTTGAATCATGCTTGGATTTTGGTAGATTGATTATGTCTTGTTGGTGTAGTGCTTCAGTTTTTGGTAGCGATCTTGTTGTTTGATAGAATGCTTTAAGTTTAGCTTATTTGAATTCATTGATTTACACGCCTAGGTTTAGTTAAATGTTGAGTTGAATATTTAGGTTATTAGATTGCTTTAAACAATTCCACTTAGTTTAGTTAATTAGTTAAATCGTTTCTTTATAAATGACCGTAATCTCAACCTCGTCCCTGTGGACTCGACCCTCAAGTACTACGACTATAGTCGTACACTTGCGGCTTTGTCTTTTCAATTTATTTTACACTCCCTAAATTTTCACCAACACCTGACATCAGAAATAGAGTTAACCAGTGAAGTTCAGTAAAGTTCTTGAGCCACATACAAGCACATTTTGTGGTGTTGGACTTTCATTTGAGGTTGAGCACATAGAAATTGTACTTCATTTGATTTTCATGTAGAGTAAAAGATGTGATATTGTTTATATAAATGGTTAACCATGCCTTCTCCACCTAAGTATGGTGATAATGCCCTAACCCTTATTTTACTATAGGTTTAGTTGCTAGTACTAAGTTAACTAAAGTTAATTAGGTGATTATGAGTTAGGGCATTATGCCATCCAAGACATAGGACATACTGGTTAAAAAAGGTAAAGGCGAAAGAGGTTCCTTATACGAGGATGCATTAATTCCTCAACTTTAAAGGTTGTTTGCTTCATATAATTTTGTTGAGCATATGAGATTGTTCCATAAAAATCCATGATAACCTCAGGTTCTGTATCATCCATCTAATAGAGAAGCATGGAAACATTTTAATGGAACACACTTTGATTTAATATCAGGGCCATATAATGTTAAAATCAGCTTGTGTGCTGATGGCTTCACTCTATATTCTGTATCTTCTAAAACCTATTCATGTGGCCAATTATCCTTATTCCTTCCAATCTTCTTCCTGAAGTGTGCATGAATACTTCTTTTATGTTTTTAAGATGCATAATTCATGGCCTTAATAATCCTAAATCCAAGATGGATGTTTACTTGTAGCCATTGATAGATGACTTGAAAAACTTTGGGAAGGTGTTTTACATTATGATATCTCCCAAAAAGAAAATTTCTTAATGAGGGCAACATTGACGTAGACTATTAATGACTTTCCTGTGTTTGCCATGTTATCGTGATAGAGCAATTATGGCACATTAGCTTGTCCAATTTGTGTGCATTAAACACAATTTTTTATTGGGCTTAACAAAGGGAGAAAGGCAACTTGGTTTGACCTTCATTGATGGTTTTTGCCACTAGATTATCCATTTAGAAGAAATAATAATTCTTTTTCTAAAAATAAAGTGGAATATGATCCACCTCCAATGAGGTTTCATAGTGACCAAATGCAGCATTTAGTGTCGAACCTTCTTAAGGTGACAGGGATGCTTAAGATTTTTGGCGTTGAAGAGACCCATAATTGGACAAGACAAAGCATATTTTAGGAGTTGCCATATAAGAAGACAAATTTGTTAATCAACAATCCAGATGTTACATGCATAGAAAAGCATTTCTTCAATAATATGCTTAACATTGTCATGGATGTAAAGGGTAAGCAAAATGATGCAATGACTCAGTTGGATATGGAGGCACTTTGTAATCAGAAGGAATTACATCTTAAATGTTTGCAAAATGGTAAAGTTAGGAAGCCAAATGCTAACTTTACTTTGTATATATAGTAGAGAAGACAATAACAACAACAACTCCCAGTATGGGTCCCGCTTTCGCGGGGTCTGGGGAGATCCAGTTATAGGCAGCCTTACCTCTACCGGTATTCCTACCCGTAGAGAGGTTGATTCCAAGAGACCCACAAAAAGGATTTTGTGAAAATATTTTATAAAAGAAAGATTTTGTGAAAACATTAAAAGGGAAAATATTTCCTAGCAGAAAGATTTTAAAGCAAGGGAAGACTAAGATAAATTAAAAAAGATCAGTTGCTAAAGCAATGAAATAAAAGGACAATAAATTAGTGGAAGGTTATATACCTGAACAACCAGCGGTAAGCCAACGAGAACTCTTCTGCAAAGACAGTACAACCTGCATGCAAACAACGCATACCTGTACCAGGACTTAGCCACAGCGACCAAAGAAAAAACCTATCAGCGATCGAAGATCTTAATCCTATCTTGCCACAACCTCCTATCCTGAGCGAGGTCCTTCGTCAAACCGATAACTTTCGAGTCCTCTCTAATCACCTCATCTAAGTTCTTCTTCGGTCGTCCCCTCCCTCTTTTGCCTTTGAGGATGCTGATCCTCTCACATCTCCTCAATGGATCATCGACACTCCTCCTTTTCACATGACCAAACCATCGGAGTCTTGTTTCTCTTATCTTAGCTCCGATGGGAGCTACTTTAACTAAGTCCCTGATAACTCCATTTCTAATTCTGTCGATCTTTGTGTAACCACACATCCACTTTATCATCCTCATCTCTGCGACTGTTAGCCTTTGAACTTGCGTCTTCTTTAGAGGCCAACATTCCAATCCATAAAGAATGGTCGGTCTAACTACCATGCGATATACTTTGCCTTTCAATCCAATGGACACCCTCTTATCACACAGCACACCTGAGGTATGCTTCCTTTTTTGCCAGCCTACTTTTATTCGCTGATTAATATCTTTGTCAATATCCCCATTCTGCTGAATGATCGAGCCTAGATACTTAAACTTATCGACCTTAGGTATTGGCCTCCCATCCAGGGTGACTTCTCCCCCCCGCCGCTACCATTCCACTGAAACAACAATGAAGGTACTTCGTCTTTAATCTACTTACTCTAAAACCTCTAGATTCTAGAGTATGCCTTCATCGCTCCAACTTGTCATTAACTCCTTGTCTGGTCTCATCAATAAGAACAATGTCATCTGCAAAAAGCATACTCCCAGGTAACTCATCTTGAATCCCTCTTGTGAGTTCATCCATAACTAAAGTGAAAAGAAAAGTGCTCAAGGTGTAACCTTGATGCAGGCCCATACCAATGAAGAAGTCATTTGTGACCCCTCCTAGTGTCCTGACGCTCCTCTTACCTCCCTCGTACATATCCTTAATAACTCGAATATACCAGGGTAGCACTCCTTTCTCCTCCAAGCACATCCATAACACTTCGTGCGAGACTCTAACATATGCTTTTTCCAGGTCAATGAACACCATGTGGAGATCCACCTTCCTATCTCTATACATACCCATGAGATTTCTAAGGAGGTAAATCGCCTCTATGGTCGCTCTGCCTGGCATAAAACCAAATTGGTTCTCTAAGATCGAGACATCCTTCCACAGCCTTCTCTCAATCACCCTTTCCCATAACTTCATAGTATGACTCAGCAACTTTATACCCCTAAAATTATTACAATCCTAAATATCACCTTTATTCTTGTGCAAAGGGATTACTGTACTAGACCTCCACTCTTCGGGCATCTTAGCGGTCCTAAAAATAACATTGAGATGTACCGTTAGCCACTCTAATCCTTCCTCTCCCAAACACTTCCACACTTTCACCGGTATTTGATATGGACCCTCTGCCTTCCCATTGGGCATCTTCCTCAAGGCCTATTTAATCTCATCCTTACTGATATGACCACACTCTTGTAGATCAATTCTCCTCTCACCCCACTCTTGTTCCCCGCTTCGGGAATCCTCCATCCCTTCACCATTGAGGAGATTGGAACAGTACCTTTGCCTTCTCTCCTTGATTTCTACATCCTCAAATAACACCTTACCATTTTCATCCTTAATGCACCTCACAACCCCTAAATCCCTAGTTCTTCTTTCCCTAGCCCTCGCCAGCTTAAAGACTTCCTTTTCCCCTTACTTGGACTCTAATTTATGATATAACCTATCATAAGCCATGCTCTTAGCCACCACAACAGCTTTCTTGGCTACCTTCTTTGCTGCCTTATATCTAGCTCTACTAAGATCTCTCTCTCCTTCTGCTCCACTATTCATGAAATTAGCATAAGCCTCTTTTTTCTCCCTGATTTTCTCCTTTACCTCCTCGTTCCACCACCAGGCACCCTTCATTTTGTAACCATCCCTTCTAGAAGTACCTAGGACTTCTTTAGCCGACCTTCGAATACAATCTGGCATTGCCTTCCACATTGTATATGCATCCTCTACCTCCATCCGAGCTCCTTCTTCAGTAATTCTCTCTAATAATAACATTGCATTCTCCTTTGTAAGGGTCCACCACTTAACTCTAGGGTACCTGACTCTCCTTTTATTCCACTTTGAACATTTGAAATCCACATCGAACACTAGCGACCTACGCTAAGTTCCTAGATACTCACTAGGAATCACCTTATAGTCCTTACAAAACCTTTGACTATCCACCCTCGTCAGGAAGTAATCAATCTGGGTCTTGAAGGATCCACTCTTAAAGGTCACCAAGTGGTCCTCTTTTTCCTTGAAAAAGGATTTTACCACCAACAGTTCATAGGTCACTGGAAAGTCTAGCACAGAAAATCCTACGATGTTTCTCTCCCCAAAACCGAAACCCCCGTGGGCCGAATCAAACCCGTCTGAGTCAACGCCAATATGCCCATTAAAGTCTCCTCCTATGAAAAGCCTCTTACTCCAAGGTATCTCCTGGGTGACCATATCTAAATCCTCCCAAAATAGCTTCTTAATATCGTCCAGTAGACCTATTTGGGGTGCACAAACACTGACCACATTTATAAATTCTAAACCCACCAAAACCTTAATGGCCAAAATTCAATCGTTCTTACACCTCACTTCAACAACAAAGTCTACCAACTCCTTCTCCACCAGAATGCCAACTCCATTCCTCACCTTGAAAGACCCCGAATACCATAATTTGTACCCATCGACTTCTCTAGCTTTAGCGCCCACCCAGTTCGTCGCTTGAACACAAGCTATATTAATCTTACGCCTATGCAATGACTTAAATAATTCTGTAGACTTACCCATAAGCAATCCAATATTCCAGGACGCTAGGCGCACAATCCGAGACCCTCCACTCCTCCTACCACCATTTCCCCCGGGAGCCAGATGGCTATTCATCATTTACAGCAAATTGTATAGATGTAGATGAAGCGCAGTTATCTAATTTGAAGAGTCATGACTATCATGTTTTTATGGAGACCTTACTTCCAATTGCATTTGATGCACTCCAAGAATAATTTTGGAAACCTCTTACCAAGATAGGTTAATTTTTTAAAGCTCTGCATTCATCTGTACTGGAAACGGATAAGTTACTACAAATGGATGCAAATATTCCTATTATTCTTTGTAAATTGGAAAGAATCTTTCTACCGAGTCTTTAATTGTATGGAACATTTGCTTGTCCATTTATGATGTGAAGCAATATTAGGGGGGCTAGGGAAATATAGTTGGAACATTTGCTTGTAAAAATAGGTACAATATTTAAGTTATGTAGGAAAAGGTGCTAATAAGGTGTAAATAGTAAAATACTGACCGTTTTTGAAATGGTCTATCAAAATGCTTCCCTTTCCTACCTGCTGTCGAAGCGGTTGGAAAAATAGTGACCATTGTGAAAAATGGCTTGGTAAAAATGCATGCAAAATTGTTGGTAAAACGGTTAAAAAGTTTTCCAACTGAACAGAAAGTGGTGGGAAAAACTGTCGTTTGACTGTGTAATTATAGTTGGAAATCCAACCGGTGGGAAATATGGTGGGACATTACAACCATTTCAAAATTTTTGGTCAGTAAAATTTTCTAAACAACACTTTTCCTACTATACAAAAGCATTGGAAAAGCAGTTCGAAAATTACCTATCATTTTGACCAAAAATGGTAAAAGTTTAGTGCCTATTCTGACATTTTCTGATAGTGTATACCGGTATAGAACTTATTAGAAGATGCATATAGGTATGGATTTTAAAAATCTATACCTATATGCATACATACCTCATTTAATATGAACTCTCTAACTTTATGACTTAATATACAATTTCACCAACTAACATTAAAGCCAATTCAGAGTGTAGAAAAAAAAACCCTAATGACCTTATCTTTATTAGTTCTCTTTGATGTGTTTATTACATTAACTTTCTAACTAAATTTCGACTATTGAAAACCTAACTATTTGAAAGTCACTAGAAATTGGACGCCAAGAATAAGATGTACTATATTATTAGCTGAATATTTCTGACTAAAAAACATTATTGGGTAGATATGGGTACTAGCTTTTTTTTTTCTTATTTATATGCATCTAAATAAAACCCATGAACTCAAAAAACTGCGCAGTATGGGTCTCAAAACTGAATGGCAACAAGTATGGGTATTGGTGTTATTTTTAAATGACTATGGATGTTAATTTGTAAATTCCATTAATTGGGTTTTTTTGAGGGTGTTATTTACAAAAAATAATACGACTTAACTTCTCCAAACATGTCCCTCGTTCTTCCCTAATGGTAACTGGTCATCATTCGCCTAATGTTCCCTCTTCCCCCTCCCCTCCTACGGGCCTACGTACCTTTGCGATTCCAAACCGACTAAGGTTTGCAAAAGTGGATATAAGTTTGAGGCATGAGAGTAACAAAATATTATCAATTTCAGGAACTTTTCAAAAGTGTGTATAAATTCTTAGAATTTTAAATGGGATAACAATAATTCATATTTTATATCCATATTTTACCCCCATTTTATCAACTTTAAAGTCTTTAGATTGTATAATTAGCAAAATAGTGCATGTTTTATATTTGCGAAAGTAACAGTAAGAATACAAACAAGGTTTGTTTACTTTATTTTTATCGTTTCTTTGTTTTAATTTTAATTGACAAACTCATGAATCTAAGATCATTCTTTTAAATGATAAGGAAAAGTATATAGAAATTGCTATTCTTTCCCACAGGATCAATACCGCATACTCACTTGTCTACTATTAAACTTAGGCACTTGCAAATAAATAAAAAAGGTTTGTAAAACTAAACAAAAATCCACGTCAGACATACTCCCCGTAGTAATTAGTAAGTGTTATCAACTATTATAATTAAAAAATGGGATCATATTTATTAGCATCATCAAATTACCATTATAGACTAGACACAGATCAAAGAAAGGAACTGCCATTATGATATTGCTTATTGTGGACCAGTAACGGTCACACATTTAATGCCATGATCACACAATTGATTCTATAGTTACAATGGGATTAATTTTGTATTAATCTTCCATAATTGTCCATTAATTTGTAGATTATGTTTGTGGTTGTGTGCTACTATAAATAGGAGTCTGGATTATGGGTTGAAAAACATCCAAGCAGCAAACCATTTCCCTAGATCTAACAGTCTCTCTCTGACCACTTTATCACATTATCTAGCCATCTTAGTAGGTTCGGGTTTAGAGTGTGAATGCTCGGTGACTCTTGTAGCCACCAGTTCGTGGGTAGAACTCAAGTAGGCGTAATGATCAGCCAAGCTTTCGCATCGAGGTAAACTCTAAATTTACCAAGTGTGGTATCAGAGCCATGCCAATTTGATTCTAGCCTTGAAATTTGCATTTATACTTAATATGTTGACAGCAAAGAAATGCACTTGGCTTACATGCCCATGAATATATGCAAGAATACTATATTTCAATAAAGATATTATCCATGATTATGCGAAACTAAATTCAAATCGAATATGCTAGAATTTGTTTCTGTGTGAAACGAATCAAACAAAAGGTTAAAGTTTTTAAATTATGCTCATCTGCCAACATTACATGACAATTAAAATCATATTTCATTCTTATAATGATTTTAATATGCATAACTTCAAGCCAAAATTAAAATTGAGACCCTACGCCTCGTAGATCTAGGACATAGACCCCAATTAACCCACCCTCAACTCAGGCACCCCACGAACTCGGGACACAAATTAAAAAAAAAGAGAAAAAGAAAGGCTAAATTTACCTGAGTCCCATTAGGACAACTGGGAGAGGTGGCGTGTGAGAGTCACTTGCGACCGACGAAAACGATTTTGTTCGTTTTCTTCCTTGCACTGTCCTTAAACCCCGCCAATCTACTCATCTCAGCATAAAACCATGCCAAACACACCAAGTAAGTGGTGCGTGTTCAATATGTGTCACTACAGGGGTGGCGCATTGAGCGAGTGGGCGGCTCTAGTTGAATGATGGGCAGCCGATCTACTCACAGCTGGCGTGGCTTTTTGGTTGGTTTGGTTAGTGGTTGATGCCGTGGATTCGGTTTGTGGGGCGGTTCATCATCTGGGTGGTCATTCCTAGCGGCTTTTCGAACCAGCCAAGGTGACCGGTGCTGGAGAAGACACAAATTTGTATGTTGAAGACATGCTGTTGGCCGGAAACAATGCGGAGATGATCTAGACCACTAAGCAGTGGTTATTCTCCATCTTCGAGATGAAGGACATGGGTGAGGCTAGGTGTCTCCTCGAAACCGTTCCAAGAACGTTCTTGGTTTGAGTAAACAAGCATACAATAACAAAATCTTTGAACGTTTTCGAATGCATCACTCTAAACCCATTGACACCCCAATTGAAAAATTCTAACCTTAAGTCTCAACTAGCGTTCAAAATGGGTAAAGAAAAGAAGAGAATGAGCAATGTTCCTTATGCAAGTGTAGTAGGAAGCTTAATGTGTGCCATGTTATGCACGTGACCAGACATTTACCTTGAAGTTGATTTGTTAAGTCATTACCAAAGCAACCCAGGGCCACCTTATTAGCAAGCCATCAAGAGAATCTTTCAGTACCTACGTGGTACATGTGATCAGGTCCTTTTCTACCACGATGGAGACCTTAAATTAAGAGGATATTCGAACGTTTATTCCTTAGGATATGTGTCCTAAAATTTGTGAGTTCTTTAGGCTCGATTTATTTCGAATTTGGGTCGAAAAAATCATGTTCAAAACAAAAACAATTTGGGCATGTTCAGGGCAAATAAGTATTTTCTAGGTTTACAAGCACGTGCACACACACATATATATGTGTGTGCATTTTCATGTGTGTGTGTGTGCATATGTATTTCTGTACATATGTACGCAAGTATGTATACATGTATG
>JACYFF010003369.1:44009401-44026872 GCA_017589665.1 Selenicereus undatus
TGTGTGTGTGTGTGTGTGTGTGTGTGTGTGTGTGTGTGTGTGTGTGTGTGTGTGTATGTGTGTGATGCAGTATGCTTGCAGATTTTCAAAACTATTCAGGTTTGTTCCGGAGTTTGTATCACCTCAAAGACTGAGGAAATTTGAAGAGGGATTAGCTTTTTATATTGGCAAAACCAATTCTTGCATATGAAGAGTTATATGAGCGAGCAGCTAAAATGGAATGGGTGAAGGCTAAATTGAGGGTGTTGAATGGGATTAATCAGAAAAGGAGGTGCAACAAATAGGGAGCTCTGAGCGAGAGTGTAAACTAGAGGAAATATGCTCCCGACCCTCCCAAGAGTTATCCTACAGACTTAGCAAAGCCCTGTAGAAAATGTGGAAGAACCAACCATACCACTCCTGAATGTCAAGTGGGAACTAATAAATGCATGTGGTGTAGTAGCCTGGAATACCTCATTGCTACCTGTCATGGAAAACTGAAGGCTGTGGACAGTGGCTCCCATCTCCAAGGCCCGTAGCTGTAGGAATGGTGTATATGTTGAGCACGAAGGAAGCTATCACCTCCGGTGCGGCAGTTACTGGAACTCTCTTTTTAATTTCAAAGCCATTTTGTGTATTCGTTGATTCAGTTGCCACTCATTAATTCATATCCACTCGATATGCCATGTAACTGAACCTTGGAAATGAGGAGATAGAAACCAATCATAGAATCAACTTACCCAATGACTCTAGAGTTCAATGTCATATCTCTTATAAACTTGCTCCAATTACCATTGGTGGGATAGTATTCCCTGGAGTTTCTAATTCAATTTGACTCGTCAGACTTCAATTTCATTATGGAAATAAGCTGATTATATACTTATGGGGTCAATATAGATTATGAGGACCTTAAGGCTATTTCAAGGGATGAACGAGGGAGAAAAACATGTTTTATGGTTAAGAGAGGAAATACCTTGTCCTTTAAATTTTGTTATGAAAGCATGTAATCTCTTATGTAAAGGATATATTGGGTATTAGTGTTATGCTAGTGACACTCAACCACAAGAAGAAGAAGTAGAAGATATCCCTATAGTTTGTGAATTTAGAGATGTTTTCCTAAAGAGTTACTAGGACTATCCAACAAAGAGAAATTGATTTTGAGATTGAATTAATCCCTAATGTCCAACGTACCTCTAAAGCCTCATATTTTATGGTCCCAATAGAGCTTAGAAAACTAAAGATTCAGTTATACGAACTATTATCAAAGGAATTTATCAAACCAAGTGTGTCACCAAGGAGTGCCCTAGTTCTATTTGTGAAGAAGAAAGAAGGAGCCTTGAGGATGTGTATCGGTTACAAGGAGCTGAACAAGATGACTGCCAAGAACAATTACCCATTACCCCAAATAGATGGTTTATTTGCTCAACCATAAGGAGCAAGAGTCTTTTCCAAGAATTATTTGACATTAGGATATCATCAACTTTAGATTTTATATGAAGGCATTCCCAAACCACACTTAGACCAAGTTTAGTCACTATGAATTCACCGTGACGCCTTTTGACCTAATAAATGCCCCCATGGCCTTTATAGATCTTATGAATAGAGTTTTCAAACCCTATTAGGCAAGTTTGAGGTCGTATTCATAGACAATATCTTGATTTACACCAAAGACAGATTACTCATTTGAGAACAGTGTCGCAAACCTTAAGGGAACATCAATTACATAGCAAATACAAGAAACGTGAGTTCTGCTTAGAAGAAGTGGTATTTTTGAGACATGTGGTTTCAAAGGAAGGGAGTAAGGTTGATTTGAAGAAGGTGAATGCAATTACAGAGTGCCCAAGACTCACCGATGTTATTGAGATAAAAAATGTTTTCGGTTTAGAAGGGTATTATCGAGTTCAGCAAGGATTTGTCAATGTCAAAGATCGTCTTCCCTAACCAATTTGTTGAAGAAAGCTACAAGTTAGGAAGATGATAAAGTGGTAACTTATACATCCCAACAGCTCAAGCCTTATAAGAGAAAAACACCTTACCTATGACCTAGAACTAGATATTGTGGTTTTTACATTGAGAATTTGAAAACATTACTTATATGGAGTATCTTGTAAGATCTACACTGGTCATCAAAGTGGAACTATATCTTCACTCAGAAAGAGCTCAATTTGATACAAAGATGTTGGTTGGAGTTGCTGAAAGATTATGACCTACAGATTCAATATTATCTAGAGAAAGAAAATGTTGTGATAGATGCCCTGAGTGAGTATATTGGGAGCGCTTGAAAACTTGCATTCGATTAGTGTCACATGAGCAAGCAAATGACCAAATGTCATCACTTAAATTATCCTACAACGCTCTATAATGGAGCAAATTCGAAATCAACTGGCCCAACTATATGTTAAGGAGATAGTTAGATTCCATGGAATTCAAACTGATATTATATCAGACAGGGATCAAAGAATTCAAGCCCGTTTTAACAAGCACTTCAAGAAGCCTTTGGAACTAAATTAAATTCTAGTAGTTCTTATCATCCTAAGATAGATGGGTACACTGAAAAAAAGTGATTCACATTCTAGGAAACATGTTGAGACTTAGTATACTGGAGTTCAAAGGGATATCAAGAAGATGACTTATCATTGATGGAATTTTCCAACAGCAATGGTTACCACCTCCCTATTAAAATGGCCATTAAGGCTTTAGATGAAAGAAAAGGTAGCACTCTTTGTACTAGAGTGACTTAGATGAGACATTGACCTAGGACCAACATTTTACATTTGAAGAAGGCATAAAACCCCTAGCAGTCAGTGTTATGGAAATGTTAGTAGGGAAAAATCCACATGAAACATCAAGGCAAAATAACAGCAAACATTGTCGACAAAATCATCTTTTGGGTAATAAAGATCATCTTCAGCACTCGATGAGATGACAGTCAACAGGAGACTCTTGAAAATGGACTATTGGAGCTGATAGAAAAGCTATGCTTACAAAAGTAGGAGTCTTTGGAGTTTCAGGTTGATGATAAGGTGTTTCAGAAAGTTTCGCCTAGTAAGAGTATGAGGAGATTTAGAATGCAAGGTAAATTGAGCTAAGATATAGTGAATCATTTGAGATCATTGCAGGATTGAGCTTTGTAGCTTATCAGCTAGATATGCTTTTAGAACTCAAACAAATGCATAACATGTATGATACCTCACAACTTAGGAAGTACATTCCAGATCCTGACCCCACTGTCGTATCTGACACCATTACCGTCATTGAGGGTCTAGTATTTGAAGAGCACCCAATCCAGATACTAGATTGCAGGATTAAGCAACTACGCATCAAGCGGAAACTTTAATCAAAGTACATTAGGCAAATAATGTCTCCTCAGAAGCCACTTGGGGAAACCGGGGATGAGATGTAAGCCAAGTACCCACATCTATTTAAGATAAACTTGCATATTTTGCCAAAGCTCATAAGTTTCGAGGACGAAACTCTTTAATGGGGGGAAGGCTGTAATAGCCCGATCCTAAATCATGTTTATTTATTTAATTAAGCCAAGTTATTAATTTTTCATGTCTATTTATTGCATTTAATAATCTCATTTGGAAAAATTTCATTTGGGCCACCACCTTGCAATTCGGATTTTAATTATCATAAAATTTTAAGTGAATCGACAATAATAGGCCCAGATAAATATGGTTTAAGAGGTTAATTTATTTTTCATAACATGAAAAAAGTTTAATTTCGAGCTACGAAAAATTTCAATCGCATAAATTGTATTTTTTCGGGTCCAAACTTATTTAGGCTCAATTCCAGCACAATAAGCTATTACTTCATTTTACTTGACTAAGCGGCATTGAATGTCTTTAATTTCAATTGGCTTGAGCTAATTTTGTAGATATAAACCCAACCAAGTAAAACTCAGCTCATTTTCGTCCAAGTAAACGACTCAAAATATCAAGCACGCAAGCAAGCAACACTCCTCTTTCTCTATCCTGCTTTTTCTAGTTCAAAGTGAGTAAACCCTAACACTCTTGTCGATTTTTAGTTTTGATTCTTGTTTATGTTGATTTTGATTGTTGTCGATCATGTAATCTTGACAGAAATAAGAATTATTTTGGTGTTTGAATTGTTGGTGAAGCTTGAAAGTATGCGGGAGTTGAGGTTGCTTATGATCATACAAGCTTAAGGCAAAATGATGGATTTGGATTGTTTTTGTATTTGATTTTATAGTCTTTCATCATATTGATGATTATGATGGTGTCTTTGTTATTTTGGATGAGATGAAGATGAATTAAGTTGGTCATAAGCAAGGGTTTTGGTGATTATGCATGGTTTGGATTATTATTGGCATCAAGCATGTTATTTGTATATACTTTTATGTAAAATGAATGTTAGATGTATTGTTTCACTTGGAAAATAACTTGGAGTGAATTATAGAAATTCCTCAATTGATTTAAAAGTGGTTCATTTGCTCATTTATGCAAGCAAAGGTGATTATGGGTGTGTTTGGAGTGATTTGTAAAGCAAAGAATTGAAGGGCACAAGTAAAGATAATTATGAATTATTTTGAGGTAAAATGGTTATGTAAGATGATAAGAAGAACCAAGTATTGTTTGCTGATCTTAAGGACTAATTTCAAAGGGAAATCATGTGTACAACAAGGAGTGAAAACATGGACAGTAGGCCTTGAACAGACTGGAACTAGGGTCTGTTTACAAGCAAACTCATACTGTTTGGGCTATCAAAATTTTTTTTTTGGTGGGTAGAGAGATCAATGAGTTATCTTCCAAATGCCTTTTGAATCACTTCATTCTGAGTTCTATGGAAAAAGTTATGGTTGTTTTCCTAAGACTGCGCAGGATAGACTCAAGCTGTGCGTAGTTGCGATTAAGCCCAATTTTAAGAACCGTGTTATAGTAGTTGGGTTTTACACTGTAAATGAAAGTGTTGTAGGAATTCTTAAGCTTTTCATATTGGGATTTTAGGTCTCAATTTGAGGCCGAGAGTGAAAGATATGAATTTTCTAAGGTGAAGCTTGAAAGGGTATTAAAATATCGCGAGATGGTGAACTAGTAATATGGGAGCTTAATCAAAAGTTTCTAAATAATTATTGTTATTGCAAAGAAAATACAAATTTTAGAGAGCTCAACGAGTTAAATGGGCATGAGAATGAAATTTCAAAAATGGGGAGAATTAAGACTCAAGAACAGTGGTTATCGAGCCTAGTTGGTGTGATTCATTACATTCCTCTTGGCCTTAAAACTTTATTATCTATCTCAGAAATATCAAAAATGCATATGCCATTTGTAACCATCAAAGCCCTCCATTTATAATCCCAATTATTCTATTTTGATCAATTTTGCTCCGCACTATTTTACCTTGAGTTAAATTGGCTTAAATTATTTGATTTTCAAATTATGTTGGTGTAACTCATCTTATATTGAATTACTTGTGTTACAAATGCCTTTTGATTATCAAATTTCTACTAAAGTTACAAATTATGGGAGCGAATGTAGTTTACTAACTCTATATATTTACAATTACATTTTTCAAGCAGAACCGGACCTAGTATATCGTTTCCCATTGTGCATAAGTATAACTAAGTGAGATTGCATTTTAAAGACTTCAGGTATGTTCATTGCCTATATCTTTAGAAATCAACACATATTTATCAAAATGAAAATGTTTTGGTAAGTACATCAATGAATCAGTTGGATAGTGATTTATCACTTAATCAGTGACCCCGCCGGTTATCATCTATAGGCCATTCGCGCTCTAGTTACCCGCGCAGCTTTAGGCGAGGTCCCCGATTGGCTTGGCAGGTGTACACCTAGTCATAGATCGTAACAGTATCAAGGGGTTTACTATTAGATAATAACTAACAATGCAGTTTATATTCATCTCATTCGTTGTTTTAACTTAAAATGAATTGTAAAGCGGGCGCCCAACCAAGTTATGCAGTGATCATTTAACAATACAGGAATGCATGTATTGAGCTTCGGCTCACAGTGTAAAATGCTTTCATGTTTTGTTTTAGGCAAAAGCTCAGTGAGTCCCCCTCATGCTAGCAAGTTAGCCGAAGAGTATGCTAGCGAGTCCGTTGAAGATAATAAGTAAGCAAGGGAAACTTGGATGAATCAATAGTGATATAGACCATGCATATTTTGGAGCTGTATTTTGTAATCCTCACTGTATAGAGGTGTAACCTCTGTGGTGAATTGATTTACTATAGTGTATAAACCTTGTGTTGGTTAATGAGTAAATACATATGGTTGAAGTTATGCCTAACTATGTTAACTCTAGTACAGTTGCAGTCAACCTTGAACTGTTAGGACGGCGGAACGCCCCGGTCATTGGGTTTATCAGTTGTAATGGAGGGAATCAGAATAATGATTGCAAATAATGAAACATGCTTAATTAGGGGGCGTTACAACATTGATGTGCCCATTAGTAATCCTCTGATTTTTGATGCTAATGTTGATTTGGGCTACGAGGATAACATGCTTAATATACTTGGTGGGAATGTTGATAATTTTATGCGTCCAGGTTACTTTAGTGGGTATAATGCCTCCCTTGACCCATATTGCATGTACTTAATGGATGCACCTAGAAAAATTATGTGGAATTCTTTCTTTTATTTCTTTTTAGATTTTTCTATGATATTTGGTTTGTTAAAGAGAGCACCAACTTTGTTCATTGTTCTTATCTTAATGCTCTCTCACTACCATGCTTATGAGCCCCATGTTGTGGTGTTTGACAGACTTTTGCGGGCCTTGACTACGTCTGATTTGATGAGCCAACTCTTGAAGATATAATGGAGTGGTTGATGCCCCATTTGACCTATATTGCGAGGAGGCCTTAGCTGAGGTGCACTTAGCACCTAACTTGGTGAGATTGTTCTCTTCTGTTTTCCCTTTCCCCTCTCTTAATTTGAATAATAATGCTTTATATAAGCATGATGGAAGAGTAGTTTCATGTGTTCCATTTTGTTTTTAGTTTGCATACCTGTTAAAGCATATAGTTTTATATTTCTTTTTATTTGCCTTATAGTGTTGCATTTAGTTGATTTTTAGATTTGCATATAGGATTGCATATGGGGACGGTGTGGATTGGTTTGAGATAACCTCCAATGATGCTTTTGTTTAGGCAAAATAGCTTAAGTAAGCTTGACTAAGTTTTGATGTGTAAACCCTTTTGGTGCTTAAATTTTTAAAGGTTTTTTTTAATATTTCTTATTTTGACCCTTATCTTGATTGAAAACTATTTTATCCCCCATAGTCTTTCAGACTAATGTGCGTACATAGAGTAACATAATGAGCTACTTGAGACTTTGGGAGATATCCCGTGAGATTTTGTGCCTTATTTGGATTAATTCATTATATTTAATCTCATGTTTCTTTCATGTGTGTGACTCTTCCATGTTGTATCTCTAGAACTTGCCTCCACTCTTGTTCAAAACCACATTAGCATGTGGATGGTTGATGATATGATAGAGGCATTTCTTTCTTTGGTCATCTTACCCACATAGCCAAATAGCCTATCCCTTGTGTTACATGTTTCTCCCCTTTGCTAGCCCCTTTGAGCTATCTGTCTTTGTTGTGACCCTTCATATTAGCTTTTAGCCAAACATATATTCCTACCTTTAATCCAAGTCTATGGAGTATCACTTCATCTATTTAGTGGGTGGTTGTGAGGATAACTGAGTTTAAGGTGGAGTTGATATGCTGGTTTGTTAAGGGATTGACAACATTGAGCATTTGATTTGGTTCCCTCTTGTTTGGGTTGTGTATATATATTTGGTTGTAAGTTGATAGTTAGTGATCTTATGCCTTTCACTAATTGAAATTTTCATTTCGTTTCCCAAAAAAAAGAAAAAAAAGGAAAAACAAAGTTATGTTGAAGAAAAAGAAAAAAAAAGGAATATAAAGTCATGGTGCGGAAAAAAGAGATTGGAAAAAAAAAGGAGAGAAAAGAACCTAAGTGACTGGCATTGGATACGCACATAGCTTGAATTCCTTTCTTTCTCAACTCATTGCCTATATGATTCGTTTGGGTTATGTTCATTGAATTGTTGGGGTTTGGAGTGTCGCTGAACTTATTAGATGCGTACATAGCTTGAATTCTTGCTTGTGATATGTTGTGACTTGCCTACTTTGAGGAGGTTGTCGTGTTTTGAGTCCTAGACACATCTCCCCTCGTTTGTTTTCTCTAGTGATTGCTTGAGAACAAGCAATGATTTAAGCATGTGGAGTTTGATAAGTGCTTAAAGTGTACACCATTTTAGGGTCATTTGCCTACATTTTTTGGAGAGAATTGTGTGCTTTGTGTTATAACTTATACTTTGTTTTCCATTTTACAATTGGGTATGGTTCTTCTTTGTGTTTTATAGGTTTTTGGACCTTTTTCCCTTTGCTTTGACCCCAACTGAGTGTATGTTGACTCTCTAAGGACACCCCCAACTCACTATGCCAATGGAAGGAAGAAAGAACAGAAGAATGTCAAGCCAATGGCCATCATGGTCAGACTGTGGCGGTGCCCACGGTCCATGGTTGACCTTCTTCTCCCGAGGCTGTGATTTTTAGGTAGTTTTAATTCCATTATTACGTATAACTATTTGACTTCTAGGAGTTTTACTTTAAAAGGGGCTGCTGATTTTTCTGTGGGGGTGAATCACGGACATTCAAATCTGAATTCAAAAGCTTAACATAAGCAAGCTAAATTCACGCTAATTTTTTAGTATAGCTGTGTATGAATGAGTGAAATAAGGAGAATCCAAACCCTCTCTTAGATGCAGAAACACTACTAAGATAGAGTTTAGGGCCCTTAACCCTAATTCGGATACAGGAACATCGCCTAATTAAGAGTCAAGACTTACTTGATCACCACCTTAATCGGCCTATTTAAGGATAAGCAAATGAAGTGTTTAAGGGAACGAAAGCACAATGCTCTTAATTCTGGTTTTTCATGCAAAATTCAAGTGTATCTCTTACAAATGGTCGTGGCCAACATAAATATAGAGCCATGCAAGCAACCAAGCAGCAAAGGAACCTGATTGAGGTTTCCTCCCTAGGAAGGAAACGTCTTAAGTTTGCTAATCCTTGCGCTTAAGTCTAAACTAAGTTACATGCTTGCTTAAATATACTAATTACAACCAGAATAATAAGGAAAGCAAACCAAATGATGTAATTAACCTTAATAAATTGTAATTAAGCTAATACAACAGCATTACTAGCAGAATGTGGAGAAAAGTAGCCGTAAAGTGCTTCTTCTTTTCAGCTATCCAATCAGGTTGCAAGGTGCTGATTTTCCCTTTGTTTTATCATTGGTTCACACATTTCAAAGCTCCTTTAGCAGTAAAGCATTGTGTCCCCAGGCTACTTGACTAGTAAAGGTAGCAAGCAAACAAGGAGAGAGCTAAGGAAACCCTTTGGAGAAGGAAAACACAAGACGCATCAACCTGGCACTAGGTAGTTTTTAACCCAATTTTGGGCCTTCTTTTAACCCAATCAAAACAGAGCAAGATTTCATTTCCAGGCCATGGCGGGACTCCTTAGGATGTGTAAAAATCCCCCCCTGTAAAGAAATCCAGGTTAAATCATGTTAAAGTATAACACTTCTACTAAAACATTTTACCCTATAAATTTGGACCAAAGCTGGCAGGTTGAGCAAAATGGGTTGATTTCTTCACTTCGAAGGAGCATGATTGGTTTTTCTTGCTTGGACCTGAAAGGTAACATCTAGGGGAACCCAAAAATGTTAAATTCCAGGACTTGAACCAAAATGTAGCTTAAGAAATCACATACTCAAAACCAGGTACATTCTGGTTCAACTGGGCAGTTTGGATAACTTGGGTTTATTGGCTAAGTTGGATGGGTAAATGAAGTCCAAATGAGCTGAAACTTGCTGTTGTCGAACGCTAAATTCTTGAACGTCGAAGCCTTTGAAAAATATTTGACTTAAACCTCAAATAGGCCCAAGTAATTAAACTCTCAAAAACTAGTTTGCTGCTGAAATCAACCCGTGACCTGCTGTTTTGCTTCTTAAACAAAATGTGGATGATTTATTCAACTTGGGGCCAGCAAAATAAGATTACATTGACTGATTTTATTCTATAAATTAAGGGGCATGAAGGGATCTCCACCATCCTCCCCTTGTTGAAAAAGATTTGACCTCAAATTGGTTTAGGTAATCACCTTCTGTTTTTGGCTGAATTCTGGCTGAAATAAGATCATCCACTCAAATAAGTCTCTTTTGATCTTAGAGACTCTTTTCCTTTCATTACCCTTACTGATTTGAATGTTGCTTGGAGGGGACTCTTCAGGCTTGCTTTGAACCACTCACCAAATGCTCTTAATTCATAATTAGGAGGTTCAAGTAATGGTTCACCAAAAGTGAGAAAAAGGCTGAGATGCTGACGGCTTCTTGGTGGGTGGTTAGTGTCCAAAGTGAGTATGTCACCTTCATCTACTTCCACTACTATCTCTTCTTGAGCTTCCTCAAAATCACCTTTAATTCTCTCCTCATTTTCCTCCTCTAAGTCGACCTCCTTTACTTGCTTCCATTCGGCTAGTGTAACAAATCTTCGGTTTGTAGCATTTGATGCTAAGTGTCCAAATCCTTGGCACTTAAAACATATTTGGATGCCCTTAGGAAGGGATTTAGGTCTAGGGGGTGGGGGTAGGCTTTACTGTGGAGTTTTTGGTTTTTTTACAGAATGAGAGGAATGGGTGTCGTGGTTTTAAGGGTAGGAAATGGACTCCTCTTGTTCATGGTTTGTTCATAAGGTGGGGGCTTTGGAAACTCATGCTTATGGGACTGTTTATTCTTTTTTTTTCTGCTAAACCTTGTCAGCCAGCACACAAACTTAATCAAAAGAGGTATAAGCTTGAAAATCAACAACATTAGCATACCTAGGATCAAGGCCACCCAAGTGCCTAACAATGGTTTGTTCTTCTGGTTCGTGTAAGTCACACTTGATTACAAGCTTTTCAAACTCTCTAGTGTATTCTTCTACACTCAAGTTACGTTGGTTCAAGTGATTAAGTTGAGAGTAACAATCTTGAACATAGGTGGGAGGAAGAAACCAAGCTATAAGCTTAGATTCTAATTTTGGACTTCCTTTCTTTAACTCTTTCCGCACACAAATTAGTCTACCAAAGAGAAGCATACTTACGGAGTCTCAACGCAACTAGCTTCACTTTCTTCTCTTCAACAATGTCCTTTTATTCAAAGAACTCTCTCAACCGTATGTAACCAATGTTCAGGATCAAGCTCGCCTTCATATTCTGGAATTTCAACTTTGAAATTGTTTGTACTAGCTTGAATTCGTGGGTCTGGTCTTGCCATCCTTAAGGGTTCATCCTCACTAGATGAATTCAAAGTATGACTAGACACTTGTTCTTGCCTTTTGGAATCAGGTTGGAGTGGTTCTTCATTGGCTTGTTGCTTTTCCTTCAAAAATGCACCAAGCTGTTTTCAAAGATACTCATATGGAGCTTGAATTTCTTGCTCACGTTGATAGTCCTCATTGATTTTCTTCAACAACAACTCATTTTGCCTTATGAGTGCATGAAATCTCTCTTCCAAAATCATACTAGTACTCATGATGGTCGTAGCTAGGTACGGTTTGTGTTTTGGGCAAAATAGGATGAATGTGTTTACGAGTGTGTTTGGATGGATTTGGGGCATGTGGGGATTAGTTTCAGGCCAAGATGAAACTTGTCATGATACCAAATACGATGTATCTATGGGGGAGAATCACAGGCATTCAAACCTAAATTCAAAAGCTAAACACAAGCAAGCTGAATTCACGCTAATCTTTGAGTGTAGCCGTGTATGAATGAGTGAAATAAGGATAATCTAAACCCTCTCTTAGGTACAGAAACACCACTAAGATAGAGTTTAGCTCCCTTAACCTTAATTTGGATACAGAAACACCACCTAATTAAGAGTTAAGACTTACTTGATCACCACCTTAATCAACCTATTTAAGGATAAGCAAGTGAAGTGTATAAGGGAACGAAGGCACAATGCTCTTAATTCTGGTTTTTCATTCAAAATTCAAGTGTATCACTTACAAATGGTCGTGGCTAACATAAATATAGAGCCAAGCAAGCAACCAAGCAGCAAAGGAACATGATTGAGGTTTCCTCCCTAGGAAGGAAACGTCTTAAGTTTGCTAATCCTTGTGCTTAAGTCTAAAATAAGTTAGATGCTTGCTTAACTGCACTAATTACAACTAGAATATTAAGGAAAGAAAAACAAATGACGTAATTAACTTTATTACATTTTAATTATGCTAATACAGTACCATTACTATAAAAATGTGGAGAAAAGTAGTTGTAAAGTGCTTCTTCTTTTCAACTGTCGATTAAGGTTGCAAGGTGCTAATTTTCCCTTTGTTTATCATTAGTTCACTCATTTCAAAGCTTCTTCAGCAACAAAGCATTGTGTTCTTAGGCTACTTGACTAGTAAAGGTAGCAAGAAAGCAAGGAGAGAGCTGAGGAAACCCTTTGGAGAAGGAAAAACACATCATGCTTCAAATGGGTTCACTAGGCAGTTTTTAGCCCGGTTTTGTTCCTTCTTTTAACCTAATCAAAACAGAGCATGATTTATTTTCTACGCCATGGGGGGACTCCCTAGGGCGTGTACAAACCCCACCAACAAATAAAGCAAGGTTAAATCATGTTTAAGTAGAAGATTTCTACTAAAACATTTTACCATTTAGATTTGGAGCAAAACTGGCAGGTTGAGTTAAATGGCCTAATTTCTTCACTCTGACTAAGCATGATTGGTTTGGACCTGAAAGATAACAGCTAGGGGAACCCAACAATGTATAAATCTAAGACTTGAACCAAAATGTAGCTTAAGAAATCACATACTCAAAACCGGGTACATTATGGTTCAACTCGGCAGTTTGGATAGCTTGGGTTTTTGGCTGAGTTGGATGGCTAAATGAAGTCCAAATGAGCTGAAACTTACTTTTCTGGAACGCTAACTTCTTGAACGTCAAAGCCTTTGAAAAATATTTGACCTACACCGCAAATAGGCCTAAGTAATTAAGCTTTCAAAAACTAGGTTTGCTGCTGAAATCAACCCATGACTTTCTGTTTTGCTTCTTAAACAAAATGTGGATGATTTTTTCAACTTGGGGCTAGCAAAATAAGATTACCTTGATGGATTTGATTCTCTAAATTAAGGGGCATGGATGGATCCCCATCATCCTCCCCTTGTTGAAAAAGATTTGACCTCAAATCGGTTTAGGTAATCACCTTCTATTCTTGGCTGAATTCTGGCTAAAAAAAGATCATTCGTTCAAATAAGTCTCTTTTGATCTTACAGACTCTTTCCCTTTCATTCCCGTTGCTGATTTGAATGTCGCTTGGAGGGGACTCTTCAGGCTTGAGGCTTGCTTTGAACCATTTCCTCAAATGCTCTTAATTCAGAATTAGGAGCTTCAAGTAATGGTTCACTAAAAGTGAGAAAAAGGTTGAGTTGCTCATGGCTTCTTAATGGGTGGTTGGTTTCCCAAGTGAGCATATCACCTTCATCTGCTTCCACTACTATCTCTTATTCAGCTTCCCAAAATCACCTTCAATTCTCTCCTTATTTTCCTCCTCTAACTCGACCTCCTCTACCGCCTTCCATTCGGCTAATGTAACAAATCTTCGGTTTGTACAATCTGATGCTAAGTGTCCAAATCCTTGGCACTTAAAACATCTTTGGATGCCCTTAGGAAGCGGTTTAGGTCTAGGTTGTGGGGTAGGCTTTGATGTGGAGTTTGGTTTTTTTGTGGAATGGGAGGAATGGGTGTCCTGGGTTTAGGGGTAGGAAATGGACTCCCCTTGTTCACGGTTTGTTCGTGGGGTGGGAGCTTTGGAAACTCATGCTTATGGGGCTGTTTATTCTTTTTTTGCTGCTCAACCTTGTGAGCGAGCACACAAACTTCATCAAAAGAGGTAAAAGCTTGCAAATCAACAACATTAGCATACCTAGGATCAAGGCCTCCTATGTACCTAACAATGGTTAACAATGGTTTGTTCTTTTGGTTCGTGTAAGTCACACTTGATTACAAGCTTTTCAAACTCTCTAGTGTATTCTTCTACACTCAAGTTACCTTGGTTCAAGTGGTGCAGTTGAGAGTAACAATCTTGAACATAGGTAAGAGGAAGAAACCAAGCCTTGAGCTTAGATTTCATCTTCTCCCATGTTCTAATTTTGGACTTTCTTTCTTTAACTCTTTTGGCACACAAATTAGTCCACCAAAGAGAAGCATACTTACGGAGTCTCAAAGCTACTAGCTTCACTTTCTTCTCTTCAGAAATGTCCTTTTACTCAAAGAACTCTCTAAACTGTGTGTGACCAATCCAAGAACTCTTTAGGATCAAGCTTGCCTTTATATTCTGGAATTTCAACTTTGAAATCGTTTACTATCTTGAATCTGTGGGTCTGGTCTTGCCATCCTTAACGGCTCATCCTCACTAGATGAATCCAAAGTATGACTAGACACTTGTTTTTGCCTTTTAGAATCATAATAGAGTTGCTTTTCATTGGCTTGTTGCTTTTGCTTCAAAAATGCACCAAGCTGTTCTCAAAGATACTCATTTGGAGCTTGAATTTCTTGCTCATGTTGAGAATCCTCAATTATTTTCTTCAATAGCAACTCATTCTGCCTCATGAGTGCATCAAATCTCTCTTCCAAACTCATACTAGTACTCATGATGATAGTAGCTAGGTAAGGTTTGTGTTTTAGCTAAAATAGGATGAGTGTGTTTAGGACTGTGTTTGGATGGCTTTGGGGTGTGTGGGGGTTGGTTTTAGGCCAAGATGAAACTTACTCTGATACCAAATATGATGTATCTGTGGTGGACAATCACGGACATTCAAACCAGAACTCAAAAGCTAAACACAAGCAACCTAAATTCACGCTAATCTTTTAGTGTAGCCATGTATGAATGAGTGAAATAAGGATAATCTAAACCGTCTCTTACATACAGGAACACCACTAAGATAGAGTTTAGTGCCCTTAACCTTAATTCAGATACAGAAACACCACCTAATTAAGAGTTAAGGCTTACTTGATCACCACCTTAATCAGCCTATTTAAGGATAAGCAAGTGAAGTGTTTCAGGGAATGAAAGCACAATGCTCTCAATTCTGATTTTTTATTCAAAATTCAAGTGTATCTCTTACAAATGGTCATGGGTAACATAAATATATAGCCCCACAAGCAGGCAAGCGACAAAAGGACCTAATTGAGGTTTCCTCCCTAGGAAGGAAATGTCTTAAGTTTGCTAATCCTTGCGCTTAAGTCTAAAACAAGTTATATGTTTGCTTAACTATACTAATTACAACCATAATATTAAGGAAAGCAAAATAAATGATGTGGTTAACTTTAATACATTATAATTAAGCTAATACAGCAGCATTACTATTGAAATGTTGAGAAAAGTAGCCGTAACGTGCTTCTTCTTTTCAGCTATCCAATAAGGTTTCAAGGTCCTGATTTTCCCTTTGTTTTCTCATTGGTTCACACGTTTTAAAGCTTCTTCAGCAGTAAAGCATTATGTTCCTAGGCTGCCTGACTAGTAAAGGTAGCAAGAAAGCATGGAGAGAGCTGAGGAAACCCTTTGGAGAAGGAAAAACACATCATGCTTCAACCGGGGCTCAGTAGACAGTTTTTAGCCCGACTTTGTGCCTTCTTTAAACCCAATCAAATTGAGCCTGATTTTGTTTCTAGGCCATGGGGGCACTCCTTAGGGTGTGTGCAAACCCCCCTGTAAAGAAAGCAAGGTTAAATCTTGTTTACATGGAAGATTTCAACTAGAGCATTTTACCCTTCAGATTTGGAACAAAACTAGCAGGTTGAGCAAAATGGCTTGATTTCTTCACTTCGACTGAGCATGATTGGTTTTTCTTGCTTGGACCTGAAAGATAACATCTAGGGGAACCCAAAAATGTAAAAATCCAAGACTTGAACAAAAATGTAGCTTAAGAAATCACATACTCAAAACCAGGTACATTCATGTTCAACTTGGCATTTGGATAGCTTGGGTTTATTGGCTGAGTTGGACGGGTAAATGAAGTCCAAATGAGCTAAAACTTGTTTTTCTGGAAAGCAAACTTCTTGAACTTCAAATCCATTGAAAAATATTTTGACTTAAACCTCAAATAGGCCTAAGTAATTAAGCTCTGAAAAACCGGGTTTGCTGCTGGAATTAATCCGTTACCTGCTGTTTTGCTTCTCAAACAAAATATGGATGATTTATTCAACTTGGGGCCAGCAAAATAAGATTACCTTGACAGATTTGATTCTGTAAATTAAGGGGTATGGAGGGATCTCCATCACTATCTGTATCCTCAATCCATCAACCCATCATTCCATTTTCCTCTCTTCAATTTCATCAATTAGATTCGGATCTAGATTAGAGAGAGTCGACCAGGCAAATGGGTCATTCGGTTCGGGTATGGGTCGGGTCAAGTTCGGGTTGGCTCATGTTCGGGTTAAGTGACATTTTGGGTCATTCTGGTTCGGGTCGGGTATGGTTCGAGTCAATCAATTTTTTTGTCAAATATGTTCATCATACCAAAATAAGCAACTTTGTAGAACATTTCGGGTCGGGTATGGTTCGGTTCGAGTTAATTCGGATTTCGGGTCCACTTTCGGGTGAGCATATTTCGGGTGTCGGGTCGGGTATGGGTCCAAGTCGTTCGGTTCACGTTTCGAGTCTCAGATCAGTTTTGCCAGGTCTAAGAGAGAGTAGAGAGCAATTGAAGGCTAAGATTGCAAGCGCCGATCGGCTAAGCGATTCCTCTCCCTTCTCTTTAGATTTTTATGATATCAAATTACTATTGATTTTTACGTTAAATTTTGCATTGTTAATCTTGGATTTGAGTTGAATTGTTGTGATTGAACCAATTCTTGTATTGATCTAAAAGTACTATGGATTTGTTGGGTTTATTCTATTGCATCTTAGATGTTGATTTAATTTTCTTACTGAAAACATGATCAATTTCATACTTGTTTTAGACATTTGGTGATGAGCTAAAAGGTGAAACTAGATGATGGAAAACCTAGATTCGAATTAAGTGTGTGGGATCTTGAGAAAGACTCACCCTTTAACAAACCCCAAAATTTGATAATGGCATTCTTAATCATCTTAGATTAATCAAAACCGCTTGAGAAATGAAAGTTGACTAGATTGAAGAATTTCATTTAACCTTGAAAGAGGGGTTTGATAATTCGATTATTGATTTTCGAATTACCCATCTAAAGAAGACGCACTTGATTAATTCTTGGGTTGAAAAATTACTTGATTTGTCAAAGTCCTTGATTGTTTACCTACTAGATTAGACGAGTAGAGTAGTTAAATTCCATTCTCAAATCTGGATTCGGTTACCCATCTTACGGGATTATAACCCAGTAGATCAACCTACTCCCTGTGCGATCAACCTTGATTTGAAACAACAGTGTCGCGCGCTTGCAGTCCTATCATACACACACACA
>JACYFF010003369.1:44056357-44077198 GCA_017589665.1 Selenicereus undatus
GCAACCACACGCTCAGTGAGAATTCCCCTACTCCTTAAAACCCAAAACAGTTGCAGACAATAATACTAATAATAGCCACATATCACGCATTCTTATTTTACTTATCATATTAGGCAATCAAAATCCCCAAGGAAAGATCACCACCCTTAAAACTTCATTCTAACCCCTCAACTTGTTCCTAGGTCCTTAATGACCAATCTTTCTTTCTAACAAGCATTCAAACACTTAATCAAATAGCACAAGGATGAATATGATCATTTCAAACACTCCTGTGAAAACATAGTGACTCTCATTATGTTCAAAGAACAGTTTTTAAATCATGCTAACTCCTTTAATGCTTATAACTCTTCTAAAAGCTCTTGAAACACCCAATTTGGTAAGAAAGGCTTTGGAAGAACATTGTTTCATAAGATAAGCACCTGGAAAATCTTAAATGTACGATGCATTACTAGGATTTAGCTATACTTCACTTGAAACTTCATTTACACTATATTAAGAACATATTCATAAAAGATATGAAGGTTTCGTACATTTAAAAGCTTCATTCTTTTCTTTTAAACAAAAATCGCTTTACTTAGCCTCTTGAGGCTCGTGTTAGTTTAAAGGAACTTCTTTTCTTTTCTGAACTGCTTAGAATGGCAACTTGCCAAATCTCCTCTTTAACAACTTACTTATAACACAAAACATCTCATTGTGCTGGCTAGGGGGTCAACACCGCCCTTCAGTGAGATCGTCACTCTTATTCTACGTTATCCCCAGGGTATATGTACTTAACTTTTGGCCAAAAAGCGTCTTAGTAGAGTAATTCTAACCTCGATACTGTCCTCTGTGGGGCAACAGCTCACACCAGGATAATCATATCCTGAGTCCAGTCCCCCTCAAGGTTTTCTTACGCGTCACACATCATAACTTTCTGGGGAACAGCTCACACCAAGATATTTTATATCTTGAGTCCAGTCCCCAGGAACAACTCACACCAAAACAATTCATATCTTGAGTCCAGTTCCTAACTTATCTTAAAGGAAACAGCTCACGCCATTTTTGCACCCAGTTTCCAGGAACAGCTCACACCAAGATAGCTCGTATCTTGAGTCCAGTTCCTAACTTACTTATCTCAGGGGGAAATAGCTCACGCCCTTTTGCGTCCAGTTTCCGCCCTCTGGCCAACTTTCCAGCACATTCTTCGACTTTAAAGACATATTTCATTTCTCTTTTTCAAATGCTTACTTGGCTTAAAACTCGCTTTTTAAAGTAAACGACTATAACCTTTTGAAATGCGTATGATTCACTTCCTTTTCAACTTAAAATCTTCTTATAATGTTAATACGTTTGCTAAATCGTAAATCGGCTTCGTAAATAGCTTAAAAGCTTCTTATAGACATTATAAGTTTATTAACACATAAATCGACTTTCCTTGAAACTTGAAAACTTCTTAAAACCGTAATGAGCTTGTTAAATCGTAAAACGATTTCGTTTCGAACTTAAAAGATTCTTATAAACGTAATACGGCTACTAACTCGCAAAGTGACCTCATTTTTAACTTAAGAAACTTCCTATAGACGTAAAACGTTTGCTAGCTTATAAAACGAATTCATTTCTAGCTTGAAAGCTTAGTATAAACGTAATATGTTTATTAACTCGTAAAATGACTTCTTTTTAGACTTAAAGGCTTCTTATAAAGGCAATAAGTTTGTTAATACTTAAAACGATTTCCCTTTAAACTTAAAAGTTTCTTATAAACGTAAAAATCGTAAAACGACTTAGTTTCCAACTCAAATGCTTCGTATAAACGTAATAAGGTTGTTAAATCATAAAAACGACTTCGGTTCCAACTAAAAGCTTCTTTTAAACGTAAAACGTTTGTTAAATCGTAGATCAAAACTCAATAAAGGATCGAAACTCAATAAAGACTTAAGTAACCAAAAAGCATGCAAATAAGCTAAGCTTCATAATTAGCACCTTAAGGCACTCTTTTTCGGGTCGTATAAATTCTTTTAAACATGAGGAGGGGTCATTGCCCAAACCAATGCCTTAAAAACCCTTTTCAAACTCACTTTTAGTTTACTTTTAAAATTCCTAAACCTATCGACTATTCAGTCGAGTCACTAAGTGAGCAGTTCGACGGTTTAGGACTTGTTTTACACTTTAGACGTCCAAACACGCAAATAGGCAGCTGATAAACTTAAAAGCATTCTCAACATGTAGACAAGCTTTCTAAACGCCCTTTGCTTTTTTAAAACGTCTAAAGTTTCAAGAATTAATTACATAATGTCACGTAGCACATCGAGGGAAGAGGGTTTACACATAGCTCATTCATACACTTCATATCACAACTCATTTAAGCCACACATGGTCTCGCAATCCACACGATTGCGGCAATTCACAACCCTATCTCCCTCCTCACACAGCACCGACCACAAGAACCTCAAACCACTCAATAGTTCCACCTCGAGCCATCCAACTTCCAACTTGGTTTAATATTATCATCAACAAACCAACAATACATAAAACGATCGTATATACGTATGACATTCAGGCCAAAGAGTCAACTTAGAAATTAGCATATACTAAACTGATATAAAGAGAGACTTCAAGCAACATTTACTTTCCATTTTGCGAACCATGGGTCATAGGCACAATATTCCACTATAATAACTACGAATAGACTGCAGACAAACCCAAACTGATTTAATCGCAACCGTTAGACTTAATTCGATTTACTCTACCATTATTCCATTTACTCAGTTCGACTCTTTAATCTTCAACCGGGATTCAAGTGTAACCAAATGATACTATTAATATCCTATAGCATATTCTGTTTATTCCAAATTCGTCAACTGACAACTTCATTCAATCACGCATCGAATCAACATGCCATTCAACCCCAAATCAATGCCACATTAATAATTCCTCAACCTCAATTCCACATTTATCCAAACTGATTTCTGACTTCAAAATCAGCATGCACTAACTAAAATTAGTTAAAATAATTGAAATAGTAATAATTTAGGAGGAAAGGAACCCTCAGCTTGAACCCAAGCTAGGGGTTCAATTCACTGTTGTGGGCTCGACTTTAGGGCTCAAACAACTCCAAACTTTCGGCTCTTGCTCACCCACGCTTGCACAGGACCGAAATCGCACCCAGATGGCCAGAATTCAAACCTTAGAAACGACCCAAAATCATTTCCTAAACTGAGGTTGAATCGGGGTTTGAAAGCAACCGAAATTCGTAGGAAAATGAAGCAATTAAGAGGTGAAGTTCATGGCCTAGGGCACGCGTTCGAGCTCCAATTCGACGCCAGAATGTGGTTGATTCGCACAGATTTTGACCCAATTTCCCACCAAATGGGTGGCCAGCTTAGAGGGGAGGCCGAGTGGGACTATGTGTAGCGAAAAATGGCAAAAAGCGGCTCCCAATTTGAGCTCAGGGGTCGCGTTAATGGAACAGGAGAGGAGGAGGAAGATGAAGCAGAGAGGAGAGAGAGAGACCATCGGGGGGGTCGCGGGCAGCAGGGAAAGAAAAGGGGGGGTGTCATGCGCAATGACCAAAATACCCTTACTCACTTTACTTTTTGTCCCAACTTCAGTCATATTCGATACCGCTAGTCTACTTCATAACCCAAACTAAACCCAAATCGATAATATAATTCTTCATCACTATTCGTTCCCAAATATGACAAGGTTCGATTTCATAATCATCGAACTACTTCTAAGGTCGACAACCTAATCGCATTCAGGTTCCTAATCGATTTAGTACTCGATAATAATCGTTAATAGCGCTTATTAAAAATCATCGAAGGATTTTCAGAAATAATAACTTTAATAAAATTATCGATCACATAGGCACATCAATAATTAAATTAATTTGCATAGTTAAATAAAATAGGTTTTTATAACGCAAAAACGCGTCACGAACAACTTAACATAAAATAAGGTACGCAAACCTTACAACATATGTTTATAGACGTACTGAAGGACAAAAGGGAAGTTAACCATTGTTTCTTGTTTGACTATTAGGTTAATGAAGAGAACTGGTTAAAGAATGTGTTTTAGGTAAACTCTCTTAGTAGAATAAGTTACGCCCTATTTGGTGACATCCTATCATTCGCTACAACCTCTAAGGCAAACTGGTACTCAATGCTATTTGTGCCTTTCGCTGAATTAAACACCATAGGCAGCTCATTTGCTTCAGTGCTGGTTTGTTAAGAGATGAGAAGCTAAAAACCATAATCACGGACCAAGATCCAGCGATCACACAGGCAATAGCCAATGTTTTTAATACATCGATCCATCGATTCTTCCTGTAGAAGCTTATGGGAAAGTTGCCTAACAAAGTGCGCCGAATGTTGAATGGTTGTGAGGATTTCATTGAGCGCATCAAGGGGTGCGTATGGGCATCAGACTCCCGCAACGAGTTTGAGGAGTCTTGGGAGGAAATGGTACAAAAATTTCACCTAACCGATAATGTCTGCACCATATATACTAGATTCGAGACCTTTGGGTACATGTTTACTTTAGGGAGGACTTCTTGGGGGGTATTCTGAGGCCAACATCGGGTTCCGAGAGTGAAAATTCTATGTTTGATTCCCGAACTTGTCCTAACCTCGGTCTATAGGAATTTTGGGTACGATATGTGCACGTCGTGGAGTCAGAACGCTATTGTGGGAAAGTTGAAAATGCTTATTTGACATCATTTCCAGAACTAAAGGCTTCCTAGGAGATTGAGAAGTATGCGAGGAACACCTAATCTCACACGAGCTTCTATGTGCTCCAGAGACAATTATATGTTGGTTGGATGTACTGCAATGTGCAAGGTATCACCAATGTGAAGGGCGATCATACCTACGAGATCAAGCACGATTATGAAAACAAAGCGAGGATTTGCTACGTAGTGCATAATGAGGAATCTTCGAAATGCCAATGCTCATGCTACTTCTTCAACTTGGATGGAATTACATGTGCTCACATGCTTCTTGTTTTCACATCCAATTTCCTAAGAGAAATTCTGCTAGCATATATCATTAATAGGTGGGCAAAGACGACAATAAACACACCAGTTTCGAAGTTTCACAGTGTTTTGGCAGATTCTTGCGGAGAAATAGCCACACAAAATAAGTTGATATGTGACATACTCTTAATTTTACAAGTGTATGGAACTGACTGCACACACCCTTGTAAAGTTGCAGGTGTTGTTGAGTTCTATGACTTCGATCGAGCATTAACTTGACGACATGGGTTGTGTGTTAGCAACTATTGGAGCAATGGATCTACATACCTACTTTGGATGTACGGTGCTAGAACATATTAAGTGACATCTACCCCCAACTTCCTTAACGAAAGGAAGAGGAAAGAGGATGAACATGGGGGTTGAAAGGGTTGTTGAGTAGCAGTCATCCATCCAGATGTGCTACTGTTGCTATCAAATTGCTTCCCATGACAATAGAAACTGTTCGAAAGGGAGTCGCTAGTGAACTGTCTATGGGGTATGTATGACTTGTGTGTTTTTTTTACAAAAAACAAAAAAAAAAGAAATCAGTTTTGTGGCTCTTTTTTAAATTTAGGAAATTGACCACTGTTTGCATATCATTATCCTCCCTCTGGAGTGCTAATTGATCATAAACAAGCCCCCTAAATGTATTCAGATTTTGCCATATTGAGTGTATTAGTTAGTGATCAGTAGGATTGCCTTTACTAATCATTACTATTCCTTTTGATGATCAACTGATGAAATGGTGAGAATATATTATAAAGTCATAATATATGTCTTCACTTAGAAGCTTATTTGGTGATCAATTTTATAGGCTTTTGTGATCATTAGAACTGTGTGACCACATGATCTTTTTGTGGTGATCATCATATATATGTTGGTTTTACATGAAAAATATTTTCAGGGATAGTTTAATGATCTTTATTTTCTTATATTTGTGGTTTATCATTATTAAGAACCATAGTATATGTTTCTATGAATGATATCAATCAGTGATCAACAGTTCTAGTTTGGTGATTGTTACAACTCTGTTTGGTGATCATTACAGTTATGTGGGTGATCACTATATCTATTTACAGTGTTCAACATAAATATGTTGGTTTTCGCTAAACATATTCTAAGTGATATCTTAGAAGACCCTTATTCTTTTGTATTTATGTTTTATTCTCATCAAACATCATAGTATATGTTTTTACAGAAGATATCATGTGGTGGTTAACAGTTGCAGTGTTGGTGATCATTACAACCCTCTGTGGTGATCAAAACATATTCTTATGGTCACATCATCAATGTGTTGATTTTTGGTGAATCATATTCCTTAATATGTTTAGTTTGTTATATTCGGGGTTGACTCTCATTAGGATAACAACACATGTTTTTATAAAGAATGATACCTAGTCTCTTATCAGAAACTCCAGTTGTGATGATCACTAGACCTATGTTTGCGGATCGCTAGAAATATCTTTAGTGATCATTAAATCTTTGTTAGGTGATCAACATGTTCTTACTTACAGTTGCTTACTGATTAATAGGTTATTTCTTGTTGATTATTAGTATTGCTTTTGGTGATTATAAGAACTACGGTTGGTGATCAATAGTAATACTATCAGTAATCACTAGAGGTATGTTTGCTGATCATTCTTTTTATCTTCCCTAAGTTGACTGCAATGATAGATTTGCATAAACCTTGAAAGTAATAAAATGTTCTATAAGGTGCAAAAACATAATTTTCAATTACAAAATGTTAAACATAATTCTTGTTTGTTCTAAATTCGCAACAAAAGAACTGCAATTTCTTCATAGCAATATCCTTAAGATTGGGATAAGTTGTCCCGAACTCCTTGAAATCTTTTGCCTTTTCAGTTGTGGTGAATCTTGCCCTATTGTGCTTATAATTGACTACATCGTGATAGTATCGCACCTCAAAACATTCAACTTTGGATCCTAAGGACAAAGATAGTTCATGATGAATTAGTAACATCCTCATTTTTATTGAGCTTAAGAAATAAATGCTATGGTGAGATACTTACATCATTTGGATTCAGTCCAGACTACTACTTACCTCCTTCCCAAAGTAGCTCTCCATGTGTCTCATACAAAATATGCCATAATATGTGACATTCGTACTTGACCTCCACGGCATTGTCAAGCGTACGGGTTTTAGTTTTTTGACAATATCATGTTTTGGATGATCTAGCCCTCTATGTAACGGCTGATTACTTTGTCCTGCTGAAATTTTTCAAAAATTGCGCACTATTAGAATTACAATGTAATAACATTAGCATAGTTATAAACAGTACAGTTTTAAAAACTCACCAACTTTTTCGAAAAATCTCCATATGCAACCGTGAATGTTGTTTTTGTGATCATGTTATCAATGATCTTAAGATTGTTATCCCTTTAGTTGAAGCAAAGCACGAAGAAATTCCCTTCGTGGTATACGGGAAGAAAACCTATGATTTATTCAAAGGAAAAATAAAAAACACATGTAAACATGAACAGATATGAACACTAACAATGAGCGCCTTTTTTAAGAAGCCAAGTGTATTAAGAAAATTTACAGAAAATCAGGACTTACCAAGTGAATTTGTTTGATTTTGATCCAGGGACATCTTTGTAGCTCTTTCTCCATTACCTTCTTGAAATCCACATATCTCTCATCAAATCATTTTAATTTCAACATTTCTTTCCTAAAGAAATGTTGTATTACAGAAAAATAACGAATATTTTTGCAATAAAATTTACCGCTAACAACAGATGATTCTTGGTGAGAAATTTATTGAAGTACATATTTCAACCACTCAATGTTTTACTTATGATCACTTACGTAGTTATTATTGAGGAAATGGCTGATTGTGATGCACTTATACTTTGATCACATGACATGAACAGTATGCTTGGAGTGGTAAGATCCCTTTTTCTCAGCAAATCATTGAGTATGGAGGACCATCTATTGACCACATTTATCATGACCTCCTCTCTTGGCTTAGAGTGGCAATGATAAATCCAATTGCCTCCTTATCACAACCGTCAAACAAAGGCTCACTACAAATTAAAAGAATGGTTACACACTTATTAAGAAATAAAAAATGTAAAATGTACGCAAGTAATGACATATTGATCACGAATGACTTGACTATTAATGACCAACCACAAACACACTGATCACTAATGTCAAACTTTTGATCAATCACCAGACAATACATTGACTCTCCAAATGCATCACCTATCATCTAAGCACTAAATTATAATCCATGATTGAAGAAGTAAACTTTTATACAAGTGATTACAAATTGATCACCAATTACAAAATTATTGATCACCAAATAAATATTATTGATCACCAAATAAATAATCACTGATCACTAATTAGAAAACTGTTAATCATCAAACATATAACATTGATCACTAATCACAACCCTATTAATCCACGAGAAAATAACCATTGATCACCTTTCACATACCTATTGACCACTAATCGAACAACGCACTAAAGAAGTAAACATTTATACAAAAAGATCATATATTGATCACACAAAGCATAACAATTGATCACGAACCACATAATTATTGATCACCAACCACATACCCATTAATCACTAACCAGATAATACACTTAGTTGCCAATGCATCACTTATGACGCATGGACTGAATTAGATGCCATGAGAGAAGAACTAAACATTTACACAAAGTAATCAAATATTGGCCACCAACAACATAACAGTTGATCACCAACCACATACCTATTGATCACTCATAAAAAAAAAATGAACTATAAGGTATGAGGGGAGAAATAAACATTTACACAAGTAATGACATACTGATCACCAATCACAAAACTACTGATCCCCAACCATATACCTTTTGATCATTAACCACCCAATAGACTACTTTGCCAATAGCATCACTTATCAGACATAGATTGATTAAAGATATTACCCCTCATCCATATCTTGAACATTACCAAAAACACACTTAGATATGACCCTCTCATCATCGGACAATTCATTGTCTAACTTTGTCACCCGAATGAAATACGATGAGTATCAAGCTCGGGGCAGCTTTTCAGGTTGTCGCCTCTTCATTGTAGCTGATGGCCCTACTTCCTCTAACTTTTCCAGAGTTATGGTAGTATCCACACATTTGTCATCATCCTTTTCATCCAAAACTATTTTCTTTGCCTTAGTTTTAGGATTTATCTTTGGTTTCACTTTAGGCTCACTACCATCAGTTGCTTTCTACTCATCGTCAAGCCTGGGACATTCTTTCTTCTGCTTGACTGCCTGTTTGATAACCGACACTTGTCGTTTTGTGGTCACTACTACTCTGTATATATAGCGGGCTTAACCTTGTGAGAAACTTTGCTTTCTCCCCACCAGTCTATTTTTGAGCCCCTGTGCTTTCGACGCTTGCTTCTGTTGTTGCTGCCATGGTTGGTTTGCAGTGGTGGATTTAGTTGTTTGCTTAGCACCATCACCTTACACAGTAGGCTTGGTCTGTTTAGCACCTTCATCTGTAGCTGGTGCTGTGGTCTCAGTTTTTTCGCTCTGGGGTTGCTTACCATGAGCCTTTAATGACACTATTTGTTTGCTCTGTTGTGGTGGCAGCTTGGCTGTGTGAGGAGATGGTGCTTTTGAGCCACTGCTCTATTGCATATTAGGTTTTTTAATCTTGATGGTGGGCTTCCTAGCTGTCACTAAACATAGTTGTAATGATCAACATAACTACACATGCTGATCACCATAACTACACATGATGGTGAGAAACTATTTCTCATCATTCTCACCGTACTTATTGCACCTACGATCCATGACGGTGATAAAGTTTCTATAAGCCAATGCCAATTTGCTTCATAGTATAAACTGTTTTGTCAACATCTTTCTATAATTTTCAAAAAATAAATACATATATTAGATGATCAATAATAACATGCCTATTGATCATTCATTAAACAATCATCAAATTGTAAACTGATGAAGAGAAAACTGATCACTAAAAGCAGGAGTTTGGATCACTAATACCATCAGTATTGATCACCACCAAAAGAACAATTGAAATAGGAGCAATGTTGATAAAAAATTAAACATCAAGTAATCTGATCACCAACCTTATACCAACTAATCACAACTAACACTTCTAATAATAACCACCGAAAGAAGAATCAAAATAGAAGCAATGTTGAAACGTTGAGTAGTCTGATCACTAATCTTATGCTAACTAATCACAAATAACATTTATAACGATCACTAGACACAAAAGCACTGATTGTCAACCAAAAAATAAAATAAGTAAACATTAATTTAAGTGATCACTAATATTATTGACAATGGTCACCAAAAATATAACTACTGACCACTCAGTAGATAATCCTTACAAAGATAGAAATTCAAGTTAAGTTGTGATTACTAATCTATATCTCTATTAAATCACTTATTACATAAGTATTGATCACCAATAACATATCTGTTGATCACCATATATGATCAGCATTCACACACAAGGACTAACCTCTAAAGAGTGGACACAAAGGGGGATATTTATTACCTCAAATCCTGTCGTGTTTGTGTCTTCAACATCTTCAATTTAAGCCTCTGGTGGTTGTGAAAAATCCAATGTTGCTGCGACCGTCTCTTTACCAACGGTCTTCTCCACAATGCCTTTCTATATTATTTTACGGGATAAATATGTTACCATATGAATCTTTAAGCATCGCACAAAAAGAAGAAAACATTTATCTACTTTATTAGTAGCATTATGCCATTTGACCACTAATCACATCATTATTGTTAACATAGTAGACAGACTCTAAATTGTAAGCATTTGGACACTGAACACTAACTTAACAACTTAGTCTAAATTATACATGTTGATCACTAATAACATCACTATTGATCACTAATGCATCAATAATGATCATTAATTACATAACTGCCAATCACACAAGTGGAATGGTGGACCAATGTTGTTGAACTTTATCACAATGAGATCTCCATGCATCAGCAACGGGGGAAAAAGAAAAGATTGAGTGAAGTCATTACTAATCTTATTTCTACTTATCACTAATTACACAACTGTTGATCACCAATATTACTTTTATTAATCACCAGAAACACATCTGTTGATCATCTTGCACAGAAGGACTGCATTTTAAGTGTTGGGAGTAAGATTGAACACTAATCCAAATGATCACTAATATAAATAAAGAGATCACTAATTTAAATAAACAAACTATGAATTGTAGGCATTTGGACACTGAACAATAACGTAATTGCATAGTTTAACTTATACATGTAGATCACTAATAAGATCACTATTGATCACTAATGTTATCAATAATGATCACTAATCACATAACTGGTGATGACACAAGTCAAAAAGGTGGACTATTGTTCTTGCACTTGATCACAAATAAGATTTCCATGCATTAGCCATCCACAGTAAAACTGAATTACAAGGAACGGGGGAAAAAACAAAAAAGATTTATTGAAGTCATTACTAATCTTATTTCTACTAACTACTAATTACACAGTTGTTGATCACCAATATTACTTCTATTGATCACCATGCACAGAAGGACTCTATTCTAAATGATCACTAATTGAAGTAAAGAGATCACTAATGAAATCTGCATTGATCACCAATGAGGGTTTCTCAGTCAATTTGGAACAAAAATGAGCATGTTTTGTTTACTACCTCAATTTCACAACTCATGTTGTCTTTAGCAGGGTGCTACTCAACCAACGTTTGTTGTGGAACATTCTGATGAGGTTCAACGATGCCTCTCCTAACCATGGTTCTGATCCTCATTAGCCTATGTCGACATCGTAAGGAATTCTCTCTTCGCTATTCTCGTAATGAGCACAACTCTAGCTAAGTAAAGCATATGTAAATACAGCAAGATCAAAAAATATTTAATTAGTAGAAGCATTTAGGTTATTTACACACATATGAATAGTTGATCACTAATGCACAACTTATTAATCACTAATGCACAACTTATTAATCACTAATGCACAACTTATTGATCACTAGTAAGTTAATTATTGATTACTAAGACATTCTTGCATTCCTTTTTCAGTGATCACTATATTTCCTTATACTGATCACCAATTTTATAAAGGGCAAGCTTGTCGAATAGGAGAACTCACCATCAATAAGAAGATAGGACCATTGAAATGCACCCCTTTTGTAGCTTTACTCTCTTTGGAGTGCCTCATACTATTGATCAGCTTGTCCTGTACAAACTGGGACTAGTCTAGGGACGTGATATGGTTCCTATCCTTCACATATTTCAAATAGGACTTCCTCCAATAGCGGTTCTTCGATCCGCTGAAAAAGTAATTCACCAAGTATATGATGAAGTTTCCCGTAAAGCTCTTGCTCCTTTTTTAGCTAGTATGAACTCTGGTTTTCGTGTGAGTTATGGGGCATTCTGATCAATTTTCCATTCCTTTAGACACGCAGCATGCACTTCATCATATTCTTCATCCATGGAAGACTTGGTAATTTCGATGATTTGCCTACCCCCAAAAGGCACACCCATGGTCACGTTCATAACAAATGCTATGATTGGAAACTTCTGCCCATTCAGAAGCCTGAAGTGGAAAGTATAAGGATTAAAGCTCTCTCTCAACCATTTTGAAAACTTCCCTAGGATTTGCATCAAATTAACCTTTAAGAAAGAAGAAAATCTCATTGATATGACCGCCTCAATTTGGGCTTCATTGAGTTGTGCAATTAGTGATGAGAATGAACGTGTCGTCATCCTCGTAATGAATGCCTTTTGGTACATCCTCTTTTCATTGCCAACCTCCTCCTCAAATTTTAAAGGCTGCTCTTGTTGGACCACCTGGAGGTTCGGTGCTGAGCTGGTTGTTTTTTCCACCACCAAAGTAGCAGTAGCATTGGATGGAGCATCTTTTTGCTTGATCCCTTGATCGCCATCAGATTTTAATGAAGGCTTGGTTCCTATTTTGATTAGCCTTTATAGTTTTAGGAATGGTGGCCTCTTCTTCCCCCTCTCTGGTTGTCATCATGATCGACCTCTTCACCTTCATAAGTCAGATAATTTTCTTCTACATCCGAACTGTTAGGAATTTCCACCTGAAATATGTGGCCTTTCTGTACTACAGGCTTTAATAACCCTCGCATCCTCTACGATCGCCTAACAGTGAGTGCTTTCTTCTTTGGCTTCTCCGTTTTTGTTTCTTTTACCTTCTCCCCCTCTTCCCTGTTCTCCAATCTGTGGGGAATTTGAAAAGGCTTCTCTTTGTCCTTGTGCCTCTTGGGAGATTTTTCATGCCCTTCATCATTACTTGAAGCGATTTTGGCAACTTTTGCTCACTGCTCTTCTTGTTCTCCTTCCTTTTCCTGGCACTTTTCTGTGCAGATTCGTCACCCTTTCCCAATTCCTCAGGAGATTTCTCCCTCTTTACGTTCTTCCTCAGAGGCTTGCCTGCATTGTTTTGGCTAGCCTTCCTCTTTTCAAGACCTTTGTCCTTAGGTTTCTTAGGAGGTGCTTCTTTTTCCTTTGCTTTTTCGAGTGACCTATCGCTCTTTTCCTTGTCATCTACATGCTTCTAAGGGGGGATATCGTTACTACTCTTCTTCACGATCTTCCCCTTTTTCTTTGTCTTCTTCTTTGCGGGCTTTTAAGTTAGTTTTTCCAGAAAGATGTTCTTTTTGTGTGACCTTTGACGGTGATTTTTCACCCTTATCCTTCTCGTTAGTCAACCTATTCTCGTCATCCTTCTTTTGTTTATGTGTTTCAGTAGGTTGGTCTTCATCGACCTTTTCCTGTTCAACCTTTTCAGCTAATTTTTCAGATACTGATACCTACGTTGGACTGCTTTCGACATCTATGTCACACTTGCCTTTCTTTTATAGTTGTTCATTAGCCGGGGATTTATCTTTAGACCAATCTTGTTGTCATTTATATTGTCTTCATTATCAGAATCATTCATAGTGTTGTCATTGCTATCCATTTTGTAGACAAATACTTTCTATTGACGCTTTTTTTCCTTCACCAAAACTGTTACTACTTTTTTCAATAGATCCTCTTGTTTCATTAGTGCTTTTTTCACTTTCTTTTGGATCTGAAGGTATGGTAGGATTGTAGAATATAAAAGGCAAGTTAGTACACAAATTTTGAAGTTGCATTGTAATTAGAATCTATCAATAAGCAGCACCTTTCGACTTCTTTGGTGAATAAACTTCCAGGGTTAACATCATCAATAACATTTTTGATGGTTTCAAAAATTTGTTCCCTGGTCAGATCATTTTGAACCCTGCAGTGAAAGCACAAATTTATGTATAAACATAGGGAAAAAATGGCATACTTCAATGACCTCATAAAATATAATGCGTCACTAATCATAGTTCCAATGATTACCAATCACAACTACATTGATCCCAAATTCTTAGGATATGGTACAAAGTGTAAGGGTAACGGATGTTGTTTATTATATGTATTAGGGGTGTATGTGTTTGCATTGCTTATGGCAAATGTGCTAATCACTAATCGTAAATCTATTGATCACCAATCACAATACTATTGATCCCCAATCATACCTCTATTGATCATGAAGACGGCATGACTAATTTGTAAGCAGATTATAGTAAGTAAAAAATTTATGTTGATTACTAAATTAATTTCTATTAATCACAAATTAACCAATCACATATATACTGTGTGTATTTGAGTTGGTCGTGACAAAAGGGATGATCACCAATCATTCTACAATTGATCACCAATCATAATACTACTAATCACCAATTATGCGTCTTTTGATCATCATCAAGGCCTGGCTAATTTATATGCAGATCATAGTAAGTAAAAAAATTTATGTTGATCACTAAATTAATTTCTATTGATCACAAATTACACAAAGCATTCACTTGTAAGAAATTATGCAAAAAAAGGCATCATTTACATAATTGATTACTAATCATATTCAAAAGGATCACCAATCACAATTGAATTGATCACCTACTATGAAAGGATTGATCACCAAAAATACAAGTGATTCAAATTTCAACAATTTGGGAAGAATGGGGCAAACTGAACATTTAAATAGGTGATCACTATTTATATTTCAAATAATCATCAACCACAACTCTATTGGTCACCAACTAGAAAGGGCAAAATGTTTGGAATGTATCCACATTAATTATCAAATGAAAGTAATCCTATAAAATGCTCATAAATACATTATTGGTCATTGTCTATAATTAGCTAACTACAAAAAAGTGGATCACTAATTACCTTTCTAACAATCACAAGATAGACATGCAGCATCATAATGTACACATGTAAGGTGTGTCAGAATTTGATTTTTTTTTTAAATAAGAATGCGCTGCAATTCATCAACAGACATACACATATACAAAATGATCACTAATACTCTACCTAATGATCACTAGTTATACTACCAATTATCACAAACTACGCATGTAATACGAAAACATTTCACATAAGGTTTGAAATACATTTTCAAAGGAAAAAGTTAATGATTCAGTTATAACTATCTCCTCGAAATTACTCGCTAAATAAACAAATATCCAAAAGGATCACTAATATCATATCTAACGATCACTAATTACCTTCCTAACAATCACAAACTAGACATGCAATATAAAAAACTGCTCTGAGTGGTTTGTACATAATATTTGTAGGATAATATTTTGAATATCTTTGGGACAATATTTGGCTTTAGGATAATATTTTGAATATCTTTTTGTAAAACTTCTTTTTCAGCTTTGCAATCAATTCTTAATATAAGAATTTCTTGTAATATAAATCATCTAGAAATTTTGAAATAATAGATAAAACTTCCTTTTTAATAGTGGAATAATGAACTTGAGGTCCAATCTAGGCTCCACTATGGAACCTTACTAATTGTTCAAAATTTGGGTGAAGTCGTTGCTGGAGAATTCCTCTAAAACCTTTATATGATGCATCTATTTGAACTATCATGAATGCATGTGGGTTTGGTATGCCAAGACATGGGAGTGATTTGACTTTACTCTTGACATGACTATTTGAGTATGCTCACGAGACCATGCAGGAGGATTTTTCTTGAGTCTTTGAAATAGTGGTTTCCAAATTTCCCTAAGTTTGTGGAAAAAAATCTACAACATAATTGATACAATCAAGGAACCTTTGCAATTGATTTTTGTCTTTGATTTCATCTGTATGGATTTAATAGTACCATTACAAATGTCATGGCCTAAAAACCGAATATTTATTTGAAATAATTTCATTTTTGGAGCAGAAATGGCTAAATCATTTCTTTTAATGACAATGAAAAATATTTTTAAATGTTTGAAATGTTGATCCAAGTTTTTTGAATAGATCAGAACATAATCAATGTAAACTATTGAAAATTCAGAATAATCGTTGCATACATCATTCATAATATGTTCAAATTGGGAAGGTGCGTTTTTGAGTCCAAATGGCATCACATCCCATTCGTAGTGTCCAAATGGAACTTCAATTGTTATTTTATACTTATCTTTTCAACAATTTGAATTTGCCAAAAGCCAGATTTCATGTAAAATTTTGAAAATATTTTTGCATCATGTAATCTTTCTAATAAATCTTTTTTGTCGGGAACTAGATATCTTATCCATTGATTAAATTTGTTGAGTGGTTTGTAATTTATTACTAATCTAGGAATACCACGTTCCTTTTCTACTTGATTGCAGACATAGAGGATTGCACAACTCCAAGGTAATTTGGAGGGTTTAATGAGCCTTTTGTCTAATAAAGATTGAATTTTCCTTTTGCAAAATTCTAAAAGCTCTTTATTAATTTGAATAGGGCATGCTTTCATTGGAATATTTCTTTCATCAAAATCATTTTCATATGGTAATTCTACCATATGTTGCCTTCTATCCCAAAACATTTGAGATATCAGCATAAACAGATTGTTCAAATAATTTCTTGATTGTTTGAAACTTTTGTTGAATTTTTGGTTCAATAAGTTGTTCTTCAATATTGGCTTGAATAATTTCTGTTTGGAGAAACACTACTTGTTTTTCTTTAGCAGAACTAATTTTTGAGATTGGGACTTCTCGAAGACCTTCAATATCCTTATTTTTCATAGGAGAAGCAAATTGAATCTTATTTCTTTTGCAAGAATATTTGAATAAATTCCTTTGGAATCGATAGTAAAAGGATACATTTTAGTAAGGAAGGGAGTTCCAAGGATAACTTTTTGTTTGAGATTTTTGACAAGTATAAAAATATTTTTGAAACAATTGTTGCAAATATAAGCATTTGAAAGCTTGTAATTAATTTGAAGCTTGGATTCGGTAGCACCAATTATTTTCTCTTTAGTTTTTTCAAAATATTTTGAAGGAATTAAACCATCTTAAATGCAATTCATATTAGCACCGCTATCTAGTAGAGCGATATAATGAAATTTGAAATCTATTACTATAATAGTAAGAGAAACATAACATTTTTTAAAATTAATATGGTTAAGGACTGAAATGAGTACTTTAAGATCTTGGTCATTTGGACTTAATTTAGGAGAAGAAGGACGAGATTGGTTAGGAGGTTTTGAAGATTCAATAGAAGGAACTCGATTTTCAAGCTCTTGAAGTTGAGAAATAAGGATTGAATTCGATTCATCAAGGAGATTTTGTGTTTTAATTTGCTTTCTTAAATCTTTTACTTCGTCTTTGATTTGATTGACTTCTTATTTCAATTCTTTGACTGTTTTTGGTTCTGAGAGACTTGGTCCTTGTTCTTCATAGGTTTCTAATACTTGTTTTTGGTAAAAAGGTTGTATTCTTGATACGATAACTTCATCTTTGAATAAAATTTTTTAAGCTTATGGAGGCATTGAGTTTTATTTCTAATTCCTCAATCCTTTTGATCATATTGAAGTGGAGTTCTTCCTCATATTGATCTTTTGTAATAACATTATAATTGCTCGGACAAAGAGAAACTTCTTTATCCGAGGAGTTTGAATGGCTGGAATCAGATGTTTAAATTTCACAAAGGGTTTCCTATTAATCATCATGAATTAAAAGGGAAAGCACTATTTCTTGAATTTTTTATGTTCAAGTTTCATAATTTTCTCTTTCAATGGACCTTTATTGGCTTTGTGACCTACTTGACGACATTTATAACACGTAATAACTTGAATTTGAGAAAGATTAGGAATATTTTATTTTTATTAGACAGGTTGCCTTTAGAGATTCTCTTGGGGTTTAGGCAGTAAGGATTTTTTATTTCATATTTTTTAGGATGAACTTTTGAAGATTTTTTAATGAGTTTTTTCTTTTTGGATGAAGGAGCTTCTAGTCTAGAATAACCAAAATGCTCACAAAATGATCTGAGTTCCTTTTGGAAGTTTGTTTTTGAATGGATATTTATTTTGAATTCTTAATTCAGTAAAAAGTGCTAATCCATCTTTTTTAAGAAAGCTAAATAAGTGACCATAAGTTAAATTACACTGTGGAATTTTTGTTGTTCCATAATGATCTCTTAATTTTTGTCTTATTCTTTGGGAAAATAAAGTAGGTAATTTGAAATGGAATTTTTCTTTCCAATAATTTTCATTCGCATATTTTCTTTAAAGGACATAGGTAAGGAATGCATCTTTATACCATTTGTAACCACTTAAACTTGGGCATCTTAGATTTTTAATTAGTTCTAAATGAGAACAGGTTCTACTATCTTTCCTATGAAGTACATGACTATGGTATAAATGAGATACTCAAATGCATCAGATTTATAGATAATCACTGGCTTAACCTCAGAAGTTTGTGGATCTTGAATGGTTTCTGTTGAATTTTGTAATTGATGGTGTAAGACATTTATTTTTTCTTGTTCAGTCTGAATATTTTCCCACCAATTTTCTAATTGACCTATAAAGCCAGAATTAAGGAGTTTAGCGTCATCTTTTGTAGAGAATCCTTTTGTAATATATAAAGTTAGACAAATACCCATTTCTTGAAGAGTATTGGCAATTTCATATTCTGATTTTCCATTTATAATTCATTGATAAACAGTATTGCCATCATAACTTGGTTGAATTAATGATCTATTTGTTTCAAATTGAAGATCCAGAGGAGTCAGTCTAGAATACTATGGCTAACTAGGATTTCTAACCATCTATTATTCTGAGTACTAATTTATTAATTTGAGCTCATTTAAGTTTTCGTCAATGGTTTGAATAAAATATGAATTATTTGAAATGTTGGATTTAGAATCTGAGCTTTCAGGTTGATTATTGCAGGATGGTTTATCCGTGCAAAATATTTTCTTTGAGAGAGAAGTTTCACAAGTATTTTGAATTTCTTGTTTTGGAAGGGAAGACTGGAAAAGGAGCGATGAATAGAAACAATTGTTTCTTTTACGAGAAGAATGTGACATAAGTTTCTCTTAGTGGCACATAAGTACTATTGTAATTTGGAATAGAAAATTGATGTTTTGGAATAAAATCATTTAGCCAATCGAAGAAAGTATATTTTCTTTGATTTTGACTAATTGAGTATGATAAATAGTTTTAAATAATTGTCGCGTATCTTTGGGAAAATAAGAGAAAAATCAGTCTCGGTATGACCGAATATAATCTTGATAAAATTCTTTATTAAGATAAACTATATTAATTTGAAAAGTTTGATTAGTAAAAGATATTGATTTAATAGGTTCAGGAGAACCATTTTGCATGAAACAGTTTCCTTTTGAATGCAAAACATTAATTAGGAATTATGCTTGAAAGTAAAAGAGAGCTAGATGATGATAATGATGATGATGCTAGGATGATTAGTCTCAGGATAATAAATTAAACTAAAGAAATTAATCAACACAAAATAACACACAAACATGCTTATCTCAGACAAAGAAACACTAGTTGCCCAACACAATACACTACGGGACTACACTGGGACCACCTCCATTCCAACCCTTTACTATCATGACTACCAATCACCAGGCTGACTAATGGACTTACCAGGGCACCCTAAGGACTCACAAAGGCTAACCAGCGTTGCTAACCCATACAACCTTCATGCGAGATAACCGATTTATCTTCGTCTTTAATGAGGATATTTATATGTCATTAAGGGTTAATTAATATTTTTTAGGCTAATTGATTAATCCTTCGACTAATCTTTAGCTATTTAACCTAGACACATGAAGGTAAGGTTAAACAAAAACTTAATTAAAGGATTACTAGACACATGGGTAGGTACCTAACGAGACACATGGCTAATTTGACTACACACTCAACTCTGATACTAGTTGGGGACAGGACCGAGTACAATTTTTAATTTTAAAATTATATGCAAAATTCGATTAAAATAAGAATAATTAATAGTAAAATTTGATCATTTAAGAGTAAAGTTTGATTAACAATTGATTAAAAAAATAATCATGAACAAAGTTTAAGAATATAAATAGTGAAATGAATAGTGCAAAACCTAAGAAATTAATTCGACATGAATAGGGTCTGCATAGTGCGTGAATAGTGTATGAATAGTAATGAAACAATGAATTCATGCAGAAAACATAAATAGTGAACTTGCATAATGAAATGATTGAATAACAACTTAGTGATAGTGATTAAATTTTTCCGATCACAACGACGTAGAAAACATAAGAAGGAAAACTGGGGAAGGAAAACAATACAAAGAAGTGAGGCAAGCAAAGTTCTGCCATTGCCTACAACATTGAAGCCCTTATATGGGCCTAAAAAGATATTTATTGTCATAGTAACACGATAATATTTCTAACATCTAGACAGTAACAAGATAAAATCACAGAGGCATTGTAAATAGCGAACTACTCTTGAATACTCACAGCTATTCATTTTTGAGCAGTTGATGACCGCGACGA
>JACYFF010003369.1:44092198-44107993 GCA_017589665.1 Selenicereus undatus
AAATTTCTTCTTCAAGATGACATATTTGATTTTGTTTTATCCTTAAAATGTTTGTTTGTTTGAAAATAGAAGATGATGGTAAACTAGTCACTTCCCTTTGTCGAGCAGTAGAAAGAAAATTAAGATAAATTGGTTTTCCTATAATTTTTATATGAACACAAGATGTATTGACATAAATGGATAGATCTGAGTTAAAAAGGGCGTACGCAAAATAACATCATTTGTAATATTGTCAACTATTAAGAAAATATTTTTAAAATAGTAACCATTATTTTTATTTCACGTTGATCTAGTTGTCCCACCTTTTATGTTAGAAATCGTATTTTTATTAGCTATACATGTTAAATCATTACTGATGCACTTATGTGAGGGATAATTTTAGTCAAAAGAATTATTGTAGCTATTAGCCTATTGTTGATTTTAAAGTTAATTCATGCTATTTGTGTCCTTAAATTAGATCAATAGTTTAATTTAGTCGCTATTCAATTTATTTGGTTGTTTCCCGAGTACGATTAGATTGTCAGCTTTAGAATTAGTTTGTGGTTTATTAAATCGAATGTTGACTTGGGATCGAATGATCAACGAAGGGTCGTGTTATCGATTCGGGTTAGAATATGAGGGACGACATTAGAAAATGGACATGCGATGTTAGTTGAGGGGGCAAGCGACCAAAAAATAAATAAATATAAAATATATATATATGGGGCCGAAGCCCCTTACTTTTCTCAACCAAAATCACGACTGGAAAAGGGGGTGGTTCTCAAAGCCCAATCCGTGAAACCACTAGGGAAAGAGAGAGAAAGAGGAGAAGAGACAGAGAGGGAAGGAGGCGATGACGCCGGCGTGCCGGCGATCGGTCATCGCACCACACGCGGCCTCCCTGCCCCGCAGCCCCACACTGGCGACCACCACAGAGAGAGAGGGAGATGTCGATCGGTCAAAAGGAAGCAGAAGTACACACCGGGGGTTCGGCTAAGCGCCGGTGACGGAGACAAGTGCCTCCACTAGTGAGCCCAACTCCGGCAACCACTAGTAGTAGCGACAAAAGAGGGTAGAAACCAGATCGGGCAAGGCTGATTCGAACTGGGTAGCAAAAATGGGTCAAATTGGGGTCCGATTTTGCATGGGTTAGGCGTGGATTGGGTCTGTTCACGCGGTCAAGGAGAGAGGAGTCAAAGATGGGAGTTTTCAAGCACCTAAGGTCGGGCCAAAAGCCCTTTGAACGAATCCCTAGCTTGGAATCGAGGTGGGTGTTTCTCACCTTCTAAGTATTAGTAGTTTCGAAATTGTTTTAACGCTTAAGTTGCGATGCATGTTAGTTTAGCTTTAGTCAAATTAACTAAAATTGTGCATGTCCTGTTTCAACTGAATTTAGTTTAACTCGATGCATGTTAAGTTTAGCTAGCTTATGCCTGAAAAGTAGCTTCGAAATGAATTATGCATGTTTAGAATCGAATCAAGTATATTTAGTTAATACATGCCTAAAAAATAGCTTCAAAATGAAATATGCCTGTTTAGATTAGATACATGTACACTTCGTTAATTAATGTTCGTTTAATAACTTCGAATTTAAATATGAATGTTTAGAATCGATATATGAACGCTTAGTTAATTCATGTTCGTTTAATAACTTCGAAGTGAAATACGAATGTTTAGAATCGATATATGTATGCTTAGTTAATTCATGTTCGTTTAGTAACTTTGAAGTGAAATATGATTGTTTAGGATCGATACTTGTATGATTAGTTACTTTATACCTGAACTGTGACATCGAAATAATAAATGAACACCTCACATTTGATAAGATTCATGTTTGATTAGTTTACTTGGTTCGTTAAGTGTTATTTCAAGTTAAGGCATTACAGAAGTATACATAAATGTGATTATATAAATATATATATATATATATATATATATATATATATGCTTGCGGTAACGCATTGCTTGATGGTGTTGCTTGCCCAGGTAAGTGCATCAACCTTATTACACGTCTCTTTATAAATTTTCATGATAATATGTTATGATTATCTAATTGAAGACCGAGATGGTAGTTGGACAGTTTAAGGTAGAATTATGAGTGATTCGAGGTTCTTTATGGTCGGTGCTTGTGAGGAGGGAGCCTAGGTTGTGAATTAACTCCAATCGTATGGATTGTGAGGCCATGTGTGGTTTATTCTGCTGAATTGATTATGAAGTGTTTGAATGTGTTACGTGGAAACCCCCTTCCCCTCAAGTCATCAAGTTCTCCCTACGAGTAAGGGTGTGTTTGAAAAAGAAAGTTTTCATTGTTGTAACTAATAGTAGCCATGACTATTAGTAATCGATGACCTTTTTTAAATATATGTATATAGTTTTGGGAGTGAACTCGCTTAAATGAGGGAATCCCTAAAGAATTTAACTAAAAAGATGGTGTGATGTACGAAAAAGGATTTCACTGTGAGTGGTAGCACAGTTATTAGCCGTTATGGCCCACACGCTTGAAATTGGCTAAGATAATGTGCTTCGGACAATATGATATGAATGATGTGAGCCTAGGGGATAACGAGGGCAATAATCCAACAATTTATATGTAGTCGTCTTGGGAGTAAGAGCTTAAGCGTAAGCGTTAGGTCTCACTATGGGTTGAGAATATATCTCACCCAATCAGCACCCTGTAATGATCTTATGCCAGATGTATTTTCCTAATAAGCGAAGAAAAGCAGTTAGCATTACATCCTTTCAAGTATTTCAGAAAGAACGTTTTTATGGGCCATTAAGAAGCCAAATGAATGAAATGTGAAAAGCTTATAAGGGTCAGTATGCGATCGATACAGAAGAGATTTCTTTTAAAGAATATGAGCCTCAAGAGACTAAGAAAAGAGTTTTTTTGTGCCTCAAGAGGCAAAATGAAGTGTTTTCAGTAAAAAGAAAGAAAGCCATATGAACATATTTCATGTATACCCTATGAATGAGATTTGAATGAGACTTGAAATGTGTGTGTGTCTTTTGCATAGCATATGAATGAAATGCCAAGAAAAGTATGATTATGAAAAGAGATAATCGTATGTGCACTTCATATGAATGAGGTTTCATGCATAGTTTGAATGGAATGCTAAGTAGTTATGTTTAGGAAAAAGAAAGATCCCTATGCTTAAGCTATGAAATAAAGTTTCTGTGCTAAGCCTTCGATGCTTCCTTATATGTTTATGTGCTTGTTAGTTAAGGAATTCAGGGGCCTAAAAATGAGTTTGAACTGCTAAAATGAAGTTTATGGATGGTGATCCTTCCTTGAGGATTTAAGAATGCCTAATATGATAGTAAAGTATAAATACGTGATATGTGACTACTAAAGATATTATTGCCTACAACGGTTTTTGTTTGAAGGGGGTCGGGGGACATTCACTGAGCACGTGGTTGCTCATCGCACTACTCTTTCCCCTTTTTCCCAAGGTCTGCATTACGACAAGTACAAGCCAAGTCACTCATGTCAAGATGAAATCCATTCTTGCTTGCAAGGTGTCATGTGTGCCTATTTGAAGGAGTTTTACGTGTTTAGTGAAGTCATGTAATGTATTCCTAGAATTGTAAACATTTGTAACCAAGTATTCTAGTCCATGTAGTGTATTCAGTTTAGAAGTCGCTCTGTACGGCCATGTGTGCAAACCATCTTATTATCCAGTTGTCTTTTTAGTTGAAATCAGCTACGTTTTGGGATGTAAACCCCAGTACTACGATTGTGTGAACCGTTGAGTTTTATCTTTCACTTTTTCTGTATTAATGAACTATTTTGTTTGATGTACTCTGAGCGAGTTGCTCATTGAGTTATGAACTCCGACATGTCGTCGTTGAGCTTCTTTTAAAATGTTTTATGCTTCCATTTATCTGCAGCGGTTTATTGTAAGGCTTTTAGACTAGGAACGGTCAGTTTTTATGGGAAACTCTGTCCATTTCGCTCCGTAATTTAAATAGAAGGTTAAGAAAACGTAATGCTCCTGGCCCTAGGGGCTGGGGGTGTTACATTGATGGCATCAGAGCATGGTCCTGTGACCATAGGCTGCGACCTAAGTCTTGCATCTCACATAGTTGCCTAGGAACGCGTTCATGATGACGTGATACATGCCTACCTTGTGTGCAAATGTAAGTTTTATGTGAATGTTAGCGCGTTTACCTAGTTAGGTACGGCTTAAGTGGGCCAATTGGTTGGATGAAAGAACCATTTGCTAAGGTGTAGGCCGAGTGGCTCGTATTCTCGTGGGTAAATTAAGTGTTAGTTCAATCAAAAGTTGTTTCGCTTATATGCCTTCGTGATTTTAATCGAAAGCTTAAAGAACATATGATTTGAAATCGAATGATTGGAAAGCCTTAACTCTGAGCTCATTGTTGCCCCTAAAGTATGATTTGTTCCTCGGGCCCCATAATGGAGTGAGAAGACGTACTCGAAGGTTGGTTGAGAATGAGTTAAAAGCAATTAGCCATCCTTTTGTTAAAATCAAAGAGATTCGAAATAGATAAGCTATTTTTCATCCTTTGAAACTCAAGATTTTGAGATGTTAATGCCGTTTTGACTGTCAAGCCAAGTTTATCTTACACCGAAGGATTAGCTTTCCATTAGTGATGATGAGGGAGTTTAGATTCACAAATACGTTCCCTTATGTGTATCAAATGTTCCTTATAAATGGGTATGTGCTAAGATGTGTACGTTGATAGAATCCTTCGTGATGGACTAGGAAAGGAGTGATTGCGAATTAGTTGCTATGATTGATAATCCTACTAAATGGTACCTCGCTGTTGTGAATTTTGAATTGCCTTAGTGAAATTAGGGGATATTTTCGCATGCATGCTTGAAAAACTAAGTGCTAGTGGTAGGATCTTGATGAACATTACGTAAGTGTAAGGCCCGCGTACCTTATTTTCTGTTAAGTTGTTCGTGACGCGTTTTTGCGTTATAAAAACCTATTTTATTTAACGATACGAGTTAAATTATTAGTGATGTACCTATGTGAACGATAATTTTATTAAAAAATAATAATAATAAAATATTTTCGTCGCTACTAATATTATTAGTATTATTAGTTTTGAAAATCCTTCGATGATTTTTAGTAAGCGTTAATATAGATTATTAACGAACACTAAATCGATTAGGAACCCAATTACGATTAGGTTGTCAATGTTAGAAGCAGCTCGAGTATTATTAAATCGAGCCTAGACATGCTTGGGAATGAATAATCGATGAATGGTCGGGTTATCGATTATTGAATTTAGAGTTTGCGATGCGAATTAAGCTAGCAACACCGATTCTTGAACAGTTTGGAACAAAAAAAAAAGAGACTGAGGGGCATTTTAGTCATTGTGTGCGAGTCCCTTTTCCTCCTCTTCCCTATCGCGACACCCTCTCCCTTCCCGACACCCTCTTTCTCTCTCCTCTCTGCTCCTCTTCTTCCTCCTCTCGTTGTCCTCTATACACACACAAAGGGAGCTTGAATTCGAGCAGAATTTTGCCACCCATAGCTGCAAAACCTCACCCATTTGACCACCCTCCAAGCTAGTATCAATGCAATTTCGGTTGAAATTCGAGCAAGCCAACCGCTTTTCTTGGAGCTGAATTGAAGCTTGAACGCATGGCCCAGGTATGGGCCTGAACTTCAACTCTTAGTTGCTTCAATTTCTTATAACTTAGAGTAGAAATCACCTCCTCTAACACCCAATTCAACCTCAAATCAAAAAGTGATTGTAGAAGGCAAAAATTCTACAATAAATCGGATGACGCCACGTGTAAAAAAAATGACCAATCGTAAATTGCCATGTGTCATGTTGACTTTGGTCGACCCACTTGGTCAAAATTAAATGTGGCTAAAATTCAGCCAGTTAAAAGATGCCACGTGTCATTGATGAGGCAGAAATTAGTAATTATTTCTTTTTTAAAATTAAGGAAATAATTACTGAGATATGGGCCGAGGCCCAACGTCCAATTGAGACCCTAGCCTTCGAGCCTATAAATAGGGGTCCTCCCCCCTCATTTTGGAAGGAGCTCAACATTCAACATCCTAAAAGTTTCAGAGCTCAGACTACAGACGACATCCAGCTACCAAGCAACAAGGATCAAAGTCAGCTAGCTCAACATCTTCTGCAACCTCAAATTGAAGTCCACTTCAGAGTTCTTCATCCAGTTCATCGACTGAGATCAAGCAACATCGCCCTCGCATCGATTAATCTGGTCAACTACATTCAGCATTTGCAGAATTCAGAGCTCAGACGGCAAGAAGCATCCAGCTACCAAGCGAGAAGGATCAAGACTTGCAGAGTTTCAGAAACCATAATCAGCCACTTGCAGATCAAAATCAAGAACAACCTTCAGAGTTTTTCAGCCGATTTGCATCAACTGAGATCAAGCATCAAGCCCTCGGAATACTCAAGTCATTAGGAGATCGAATCAGATGATCATTTTTATTGTATTAAATTCAGAGATTGTACCTACACACTACATCAATACAAAATTAAATTTGTTTCTGAATTTCTTGTCTAATTTATTTTAGGCATAAAATTTGCGTTTACAAATTTGGCACGCCCGGTGGGACCTCTCTGCCTCTCATCTCTTTCTCCGAGCAAACAATTTCACTTCTTTGAAGAAGATATGACTCCCAAGAATGTCATCCTTCAACCTTCAAAGAAAAAGACTATGGGATCTGCATATGAAGGATCCACAAAGGCTAGTATTGCATATGGCAATCAAAGCACCAAGGTGATGACTAGAAGCACGTCGAAAGCTGATGCCTTCGTCACCTTAAAGCAACAAGCTGTGGCTCCAACTTTGCAGTCACGCAAAACTCATAACTTTTGCTTCAACATGCCTGCTAATGGAGTCAATCAAACTGCTTGTCTCCCTAATTTAAAACTAAAGACTCTTTCTATCTTCAATATAAAGAAGGCTCTACCATGTGGACTGGAAAAATTCCAAACCTACATCAATCCTGTCTTCCAATCTATCAGTGAGGAGGATGATGACTATGGTAGCAGTGATTCTTCACCAACATCTTCAAGAGATTCAGTTTTCTCACATGTTGAAGTCGAATCCTCTGACACCGTTATCATGCCAGTCATGGTGACAGATGCTATCAACTTAGAGGAACAACTGGCAGATATGAAGGCCACACTCGATAGACTCTCAAAGGAAAATGCGAAAAAGGATGATCAAATCAGGCGTCAAAGCAAACAGATTGCTGATTTGACAAAGAAGCTGGGGAAGCGGACGTCTAAAGCTTTCAACAAATGCTTAAGCAGTGAAGATTCTGACAAAGAGTCTGATCACAACGAGGAATCTGACGATGTACGCAAACCAAAGAACGATTCATCCTTCAGCTTAATGTCAGTTGAGAAAATTCAAAATTTGATAGCTAAAGCAATCAAGGCTCAGTTGGGAGAATCTCACAAGAGTCACTTGTATACAAAGCCTTATACAAAGAGGATCCATGTACTTAGTATGCCTCATGGCTATCAACCTCCCAAATTCAACCAATTTGATGGTATGGGTAATCCCAAATAGCACATCGTTCACTTTGTCGAAACCTGCAGTAATGCTGGCACTAAAGGAGATCGGTTGGTGAAACAGTTCGTACGGTCCCTTAAAGGAATTGCATTCGACTGGTATACAAACCTTGCCTCTGAGTCCATTGATAGCTAGGGGCAAATGGAAAGTGAGTTCTTGAATCACTTTCATAACACGTGCCGCGTAGTCAGCATAACAGACTTGGCTAACACAAGGCAATGAAACTACGAGCTAGTTAACAATTATATTAATCGTTGGCGTACTCTCTCTCTGAAGTGTAAAGACCATCTATCTGAATCTTCGGCTGTTGAGATGTGTGCTCGAGGGATGGATTGGGATATACTTTATGCCTTGCAAGTAAACAAGCCCAAAACATTCCAAGAATTGGCAACACGAGCTCATGATATGGAGCTTACGATTACCTACTATGGAAGACAACTCAATGAATCGGTGGCATCGTCAAGAAATGAAAGCTCCGTGTTTAGAGACTCTGAAGAGAAAGAATGTCCTTATTCTGAGTCTGATGTGCCAGAAATGCTTGACAAACTTCTTAAGAAAGGACTTATGAAACTTCCAAAGTCAAGTCGTCCTCAAGAAATTGGAAGAACTAATGATCCCAAATATTGCAAGTATCACAGGATCATCAGTCATCCTACAGAGAAGTGCAAAGCATTCAGAAGACAAGTCATGCAACTTGTAGAAGAAGGAAAAATCACATTAGACGTAGAAGACACCGAAGAATCTAATTGATCGTCCATTAAGATCATATTGGAAACTTTGGAAGAAAGCGATCCAAAATTTGCGATTAGGGGCCAAACTTCCAAGTCAGCCTCTATAGACTTCTAGGTCATCAAAGAATTTATAGACTTTCAAGTCACTCATGTTAGACTTTCAAGTCGTCCAAACTTTAAGACTTCTAAGTCAGCCTCAAGAAACACCTATGTCATCAAACTCTCTGACTCTAAAGTCAACCATGCAGGACTCTTAAACCAATCCTGCATTCAAATTCATAAAATGTCAAAGACTCCCAAGTCGCAAAACTCAGACTTCCAAGTCAATATTAGCAGACTTCCAAGTCATCAAACTCTAAGACTTCTAAGTCAGCCTTTACGGTTTCTTTAGTTGAGAAGCACTAAGACTTGCATGTAAGCTTCTACAGACATCTCAGCCATCAAGCTCTGAGAACTCGAAGTCGATCCTGCCAAACTTCAATGTCTGGCTTGACAGACTCTAAAGTCATCAAATCTCGTGGACTTCCAAGTCAAACTTTGAAGACTCTGAAGTCGTCCAACTCTTACAAACAAAATTCTTGACTTTCAAGTTATCAAAGACTTTTAAGTCAACTTTGTAGGCCTTCAACTCCGTGATGCCACATACTACCAAGTCGTCAAAGTTTCAGAGTCATAAGTCAGCAAAGCAAAAGACTATCAACTCATTCAAATTCAAAGACTCCTAAATCATCAAATTTCATGAACCCCCAAGTTATCACATTTGAAGATTTTCAAGTAACTTATATTAGACTTTCAAGTCAACGGACTCCAAGTCCAAACTTCTAAACTCTCAAGTTAGCACAGACTATCAAGTCACCCACATGATATTCAAGTCATCAAAATCAAAGATTTCCAAGTCGCCTAAAGATTATCAAGTCGAGAAAATTGTAAGCTTTGAAGTGAATTCAACGACTCTCAAGTCATCAATAACTTTTACTCTCAAGTCACCCTTAAGACTTCCAAATCCAAACTTCTAGACTCTCAAGTCAGCACAGACTATTAAGTCACCTAAAGGATGCTCAAGCCATCAAAATAAAAGACTTTCAAGTTACCTAAAGGCTATCAAGTCGACAAAACTGTTTTAGGTTTAAGGAGTAAGGGAATTCTCACTGAGCGTGTGGTTCCTCACCCCATTACTCTTTCCCCTTTTTCCGCCAGGCTTTTGTTATGACAGGTGGAAGTCAAGCTACCTACGTTAGCTGGAGTTTACCCCTACTTGAAAAAGAGACATGTGTGCCATATAGAAGTAGATTCATCTGATTAATGATGCAATATGACGTATTCCTAGTTTGTAAATGTTGTAAACTAAGCTTTCTAGCTCATATAATTCATAGTGTTTATGAGTCGCTCTGTATGGCCGTGTGAGCCAACCATCTGAATAGTTAGATGTCTTCTTGGTTAAAGTTAGCTGTATTTGGGATGTAAACCCCAGTACTCCGGATGTGTGATCTGTTGAGTTGTATGTTTGATTCTTGTTTTTTATTAATTAATTTTATGGTTGGTGTACTCCGGGCGAGCGACCCGTAGAGCTATGGACTCCGGTGTGTAGCCATTGAGCTTGTTTTGGAAGTTTTAAATGTTTCTTTTTAACGCACGGATTTGCTGTAAGGCTTTTAGCCTGAAAATGCTTAGTTTTAGGGGAAACTCTGTCCATTTCGCCCCAGAAATTAAGTAAGAAGTAAGAAAACGTAACGCTCTTGACCCTAGAGGTTGGCGATGTTACAGTAAGTGTACCTATTCTCCCCTTTCTTGCCATTGTTGCCCAAACCGTGCATTACTTGCTTTCTATTATACGGATTGTTATTCGTGAATCGGGTGATGATGTTTTAGCTTGAATGAACCCTGACACACCTGGAAAGCGAAAGGGAGGAAGAACCTAGCGGACTTTAGAATTGTACATAGTAAACGATGCCTACTAAGGTAAGCGACCCACAGTAAGACTCCTATGATCACCTGTGGGATAGGTGTACCTCATAAGACCTCAACGCGTACCTATAAGACCATTAATGTCAACCACACTCAAACAACCCTAGCAGCTGGACACCCATCCTTCCTAAATTAGATGGGTTTAGGGCACGCCGTTGACCATAGGTGACAAAGGGGGATTGTATGCGTATATACAATTCTAGGTGTTCTTTCTATGTGACGACCCCGTGAGTCTGCATGTCTTAAGGATTTATTATGACGCCAAGTGATGCTATGAGATGTCTCTATTACCTTGCTATGAAATGAAAATCCCCTGGTTAAGTAACTTAGTTTGAAATGCCTCGATTTTGTATGTAAGTGAATGAGCTTGACTTGAGTTTAGATTGGTATGTGACTTGATTATTCAGATTATTTAAGTTTTGTGATTCATGACATAACATAACCTCTGACTTGGTCCTTGCATTATGTGAATTCTTTGATTCCATGTAATAGCTAAATAACTATATACTCACACATTTGAAGCATGGTAAGGCGACCCTAGAAACCTGCATTCGCGTATCCTTGCCCATATATGTTTGATGAGAGTAGCGCAGCGGAAGCATGTAGGCCCATAAGCCACAGAACCAGGATTCGTCTAGGAGCATAACCATTCATTTGTATGAATCTATGACTTAAGAGACAACCAGTTCCAAGTAGGGACCTTAGGGAAAGTCTCCCCACCATCAAAACCATTTACTTACATTATGCCTTAGCATTTCCATCTCAAAGTTCTTCTTATGGACATGATATGCTAGTTGATGTTGTTCGTGATTCTTGATCTTCAATGCTCTGTTGTTAACCCCTACGTGATGTCATTGTGAATTCAAGTGTTACTCCATGTTCCTTCGTTGTCCCTGTGATGTAATTTGATGTCTCTGCTATCTTATTGTGACATACTTCTCAAAAATGATTTAACCATAGATTGACCTAATATCTTCATGTTTTAGAACCACCTGATTAACTTAACACCTTTATATGACTTTAGCATGCCCTGTCTAAGTTGCCATCAGTGGAATGCTTAAAAGTTAGCTGGCATTGATATAAGAACATAGAAATGTCAGTCGTATATGCTTTCATATTGTAAACTACCTGCCATAAGAAACTTAGCCGGTTTCATGTTACATTCAACTCCTAGGCTTAAGAACGCTGAATTGCTGATATTATGCAATACTATGTGATGCTATTGTACTTAAATGATGCTATGTGATGCTATGTGATGCTATGTGATATTCTTTTTGTTCTAATGTGTTATAGAAATCTCTGAGTTAACCATTGTGAACCTAAAAGTGACTCAAATTCACGTTTTAGAATGAGACTACTAGCATATGACCTTGAGGAGTCAACAACCCAATTGTTCTTCCTTTAGACTACAATTCTTAGCAATGCTTGTATATAGAGTTGTTGCTTACTAGGTGGATTCAGTCTGGATTATCGAAAACCTATGTTAATTTTTTTTTAAAACAAGCCCAATATGGTAGTCTATGCCAACTCATTTGCCCCTCTTCAATGCGATTTGGCCTCGGCGCCTAAATAGAGTGAGTAGGCGCTTGAAGAGGATTGGCAAGGACTAGGAGGAGATAGGATACCATATGCCGTTTTCTTTCGATTTAAAATTAGTGATTGCAAAATGAAACCTATTGTAAACATACCGTGTAGATCATAGTTGCATGCATACATTCTAGGAATGACTGAACTTAGTTTTAGAATTTCGATGACGAAATTCTTTTAAGGGGGGAAGAGTGTAAGACCCGCCTTCTTTGTTTTATGTTGACCTGGCTGTCTTACTTTCTATGTTAGAAATCATACTTTTATTAACTATACGATTTAACTCATTACTGACGCACTTATGTGAGCAATAATTTTAGTAAAAAGAATTATTATTGCTATTACTGATTTTAAAGTTAATTCGCGCTATTTGTATCCCTAAATTAGATCGATAGTTTAATTTAATCGTTATTCGATTTATTTAGTCATTTCCCAAGTACGATTAGATTGTCAATCTTAGAATCAGTTTGTGGTTTATTAAATTGAATGTTGAGTTGGGATCGAATAATGGACAAAGGGTCGTATTATCGGTTCGGGTGAGGATATGAGGCACGAGATTAGAAATTAGACAGGCGATAGTTGAATGGGCAAGCGACCAAAAAAAAAAATAAATATAAAAATATGTATATAAGGGGACGAAGCCCCTTACTTTTCTCAGCCAAAATCACGACTGGAGAGGGGGTGGCTCTCAAACCCCAGCCCGTGAAACCACTAGGGAAAAAGAGAGAAAGAGGAGAAGGGAGAGAGCGGGAATAAGGCGATGACACCGGCGACCGATTGTCACACCACGCGCGGCCTCCCTGCTCTGTAGCCCCATACCGCGCGACCACCAGAGAGAGAGAGAGAAAGATGTCGAGCGGTCGAGAGGATGCAGAAGTAGACACCGGGGGTCTGGCCAAGCGCCAGTGACAATGACGAGGTGCCTGCACCGGTGAGCCCGACTCCGGCAACCACCAGTAGTAGCGACAAAAGAGGGCAGAAACCAGATCAGGCAAGGCTGATTCGAACAGGGCTGCAAAAATGGGTCGAATTGGGGCCCAATTTTACATGGGTTAGGCGTCGATTGGGTCTGTTCGTGCGATCAGGGAGCGAGGAGCTAAAGATGGGAGTTTTCAAGTACATAAGATCGAGCCTAAAACCCTTCGAACGAATCCCTAACTTGGAATCAAGGTGGGTGTTTCTCGCCTCCTAAGTATTAGTAGTTTCAAAATTGCTTTAACCCTTAAGTTGCGATGTATGTCAGTTTAGGTTTAGTCAGATTAACTGAAATTGTGCATGTCCTGTTTCAGCTGAATTTAGCTTAAATCGATGCATGTTAAGTTTGGTTAGTTTATGCCTGAAAAGTAGCTTCGAAATGAATTATGCATGTTTAGAATCGATTCAAGTATATTTAGTTAATACATGCCTGAAAAATAGCTTCGAAATAAAATATGCCTATTTAGATTAGATGCATATAAACTTAGTTAATTCATGTTCGCTTAATAACTTCGAAGTGAAATATGAATGTTTATAATCGATATATGTATGCTTAGTTAATTCATGTTTGCTTAATAACTTCGAAGTGAAATATGAATGTTTAGAATCGATATATGTATGCTTAGTTAATTCATGTTCGTTTAGTAACTTTGAAGTGAAATATGAATCTTTAGGATCCATACTTGTATGATTAGTTACTTTATGCCTGAACCGTGACATCGAAATAACAAATGAACACCTCAAATGTGATAAGATTCATGTTCGATTAGTTTACTTGGTTCGTTAAGTGTTATTTCAAGTTAAGGCATTATAGATGTATACGTAAAAGTGGTTATATATATATATATATATATATACATACATATACATATACATATATATATATACACACACACACACACACACACATATCCTTGCGATAATGCACCACTGGATGGTGCTGCTTGCCCAGGTAAGTGCATAAACCTTATTACACTTCTCTTTATAAGTTTTCATGATAATATGTTATGATTGTCTAACTGAAGACCGAGATAGCAGTGGGATGGTTTAAGGTAGAATTATAAGTGATTTGAGGTTCTTTGTGATCAATGCTTATGAGGAGGGAGCCTGGGTTATGAATTAACAGCAATCGTGTGGATTGCGAGGCCATGTGTAGATTATTCTGCTGAATTGATTATGAACTGTTTGAATGTGTTACGTGCAAACCCCCTTCTCCTCATGTCATCAAGCTCGTCCTGCGAGTAAGGGTGTGTTTGAGAACGAAAGTTTTCATGGTTGTAACTAATAGTAGCCATGACTATTAGTAATCGATGACCTATTTTAAATATATGTATATAGTTTTGGGAGTGAACTCGCTTGAACGGGGGAATCTCCAAAGAATTTAAATAAAAAGACAGTGCGATGTAAGAAAAAGGATTTCCCTGTGAGAGGCAGTAAAACTATTAGCCGTTATGGCCCATACGCTTTAAATTGGCTAAGATAATGTGCTTCGGCCAATATGATATGAATGATGTTAGCCTAGGGGATAAGTCCTGGTACTAGGAAACCCTAGAAGACTTTGACGAGGGTAATGGTTCGATATGTTCTATGTAGTCATCCCGGAAGTAAGAGCCTAAGCGTGAGCATTAGATTTCACTGTGGGGTTGAAAATAGATCTCACTCAATCAGCACCCTGTAATGATCTTCTGGAAGATGTATTTTTCTAATAAGTGAAGAAAAGCAGTCAGCATTACGCCATTTCAAGTATTTCAGAAAGAAAGTTTTCATGGGCCATTAAGAAGCCAAATGAATGAAAAGTGAAAGGCTTATAAGGGTGAGTATGCGACCAATACGAAAGAGATTTGTTTTAAAGAATATGAGCCTTAAGAGGCTAAGAAAAGAGTTTTTTTGTGCCTCAAGAGGCAAAATGAAGTGTTTTCACTAAAAAGAAAGAAAGCCTGATAAGCATATTTCATGCATACCCTATGAATGAGATTTGAATGAGACTTAAAATGTGTATGTGTCTTTTGCATAGCATATGAATGAAATGCCAAGAAAAGTATGATTATGAAAGGAGAAAACCTTACGTGCACTTCATATGAATGAGGTTTCATGCATAGTTTGAATGGAATGCTAAGTAGTTATGTTTACGAAAAAGAAAGATCCCCATGCTTAAGCTATGAAAGAAAGTTTCAGTGTGTAGCCCTTAATGCCTACTTATGTGTTTAAGTGCTTGTTAGTTAAGGAACTTAGGGGCCTAAAAATGAGTTTGAACTGCTAAAATGAAGTTTATGGATGGTGACCTTTCCTTGAGGATTTAAGAATGTCTAATATGACAGTAAAGTATCAATACGTGATATGTGACTACTAAAGATATTATTGCCTGCAACAGTTTTGGGTTTAAGGGGGCTGGGGGACACTCACTGAGCATATGGTTGCTCATCCCACAACTCTTTCCCCTTTTTCCCAAGGTCTGCATTATAACAAGTACGAGCCAAGTCACTCATGTTAAGATTAAATTCATTCTTGCTCGCAAGGTGTCATGTATGCCCATTTGAAGGAGTTTTACGTGTTTAGTGAAGTCATGTAATGTATTCCCAGAATTGTAAACGTTTATAACCAAGTATTCTAGTTCATATAGTGTATTCAGTTTAGGAGTTGCTCTATACAGCCATGTGTGCACACCATCTTAATAGCCAGTTGTCTTTTTAGTTGAAATCAGCTACGTTTTGGGATGTAAACCCGAGTACTTAAGTTATGAAAACCGTTGAGTTGTATCGTTCACTTTTCCTGTACTAATGAACTATTTTGCTTGATGTACTCTAAGCGAGTTCCTCAATGAGTTATGAACTCCGACGTGTAGCTGTTTAGCTCCTTTTAAAATGTTTTATGCTTTCGTTGATCGGTATGGGTTTATTGTAAGGATTTTACCATGGGAATGGTCAATTTTTAGGGGAACTCTGTCCGTTTCGCAACGTAATTTAAATAGAAAGTTAAGAAAATGTAACACTCCTGGCCCTAGGGGTCGGGGGACATATA